>JAODJX010000040.1:9806830-9818697 GCA_026776945.1 Isichthys henryi | reverse complement strand
CACACCCCTGCCTTTCCTTCCCTCCCCCCCCCCCCCTTAGAAGCGACTGAGGCCAGTGGCCCCCACATCAGACCCGGCACTATGGGCCGCTGTGGCCCCCAGTTCGCCATGCAGCACATGCCAGACTACCGGCAGAACGTCTACATCCCCGGCAGCACTGCCACCCTCCTGGCTGCCTCCCCGCAGCAAGCTCTGCCCCCTCCCCAGGACCAGGCGCCACCTCCCATCCAGGCCGAGCCCCCCAAGCCAGCTCAGACTCCCGCCAGCAAGAAGAAGTCGGCCAAAAAGGACAAGAAATAAAAGCTGCGGAACAATGTCGCTGGGATCCGGCTTCCCGTCGCGCAAATGTGGAACCCGGCTCAGTTTAATCTCCCCATTCAGTTCAGTCTAAATGTAACTTTCCTGACTGGAATTCATCTGGTCATGCTGGGTTCATATGCTCATTCTTAACTGTGCATCAATCTCTGTATTTCCAAGTTTGCTTGGTGCGTGTAACTTACTGTGTGATTATGACAGGGCTTCGTAACCGGAGAGGGTGGTTAAACACGAGAAGGTTAATGGACAAATTAAATGTGATCAGATGGATCTGAAGGTTATGAAGCTCAGGGGTGTTAGATGTTCCAGTGTTAGTGTGAAGATTTTTACTTACAGATTTGCATTGCATTAAACAAGTAAAATGATTTAAGAAATGCTTACTGAAGACAAGAACGGCGCTGTTTTGAGTTTCTTAGAGAGCCAGCATTGGGTTTTTGACATTTAAACCCGCAGATTTAAAAATATGCATTTTTGTTACAAAGAAAGCATGTGTGACTTGCCAGAAGTTTTTTTTCTGTCGTTTCTTGGAAGAATAGTTAAAATAAATTCATAGCACTCGTGGCGAAGAGAAGAACGTGGCTTATATGTGTCTATTAACGTTAAATCTGATGCTGGTTTGCTTTGTTGCTGATGTTAGTCGAATTGAAAGTTAGTCGTGTGGGTTGAGTTGAGTTGACAGATGTGGCTTTGGGACAGCCCTGTTCAAATGTTGTGGGATCGTAGCTCATGCCTGGAGCTGGCTGTTTGCAGCTCTGAGGCACCGATGACGTGACACGCGAGATGCCAGCCAGGTTGGCCTCTCCCCTTGCTCACCCTGCATGTTGCATAAATCTGCTTGTTTTATAAGTCCCTCCTGGCCTCCCACCACACTCCTCCACACGCTACGCTAGTGCATGCCGCTAACATGATTCGCATGGATAGGGTGTGCTTCTTGTTTCGTGGACGTATAAGGAAGAGAGGTTGGTGTGCTGTCTGCAGAAGCCCAATCTATCCTCAGTCTGTAAATGATGGAGCCTCTGAACTCCTGATTTGTGGACAGAATTGTCTCTTTCGGTTAGACTTTGGAGTATAGACCAGGGTCAATAAGCCCTGGGACAGACACGAGGACTGAGGACAGTCCAGGACAGATATGGCCTGGGACAAAGACAGACTATGTACACGAATCCCAGAGTGCCATTACTGCTTTCGCTTAGTGTAAAACGGTCAGTGACACATGTTGCCTATATCATAATGATCCTTCACTCTTACACCCTAACATGTGCTACGGGAATATTAGCTTATTTTTAAGTAAAAGAAAAAAATTAGGAAAAAAAAAACTTCATATGAATTGTGAAGATATAGTGAAAAGCTGGAATTCACAGACTAACACCCGATGTAAATAAATGTCAACCTTGCAAAAAGCAGAAAAATTAGTTAGAAACATTGAATGTGTTGTGCATATTTTTGTGTTTATTGACTTATGTAGTGAAAAATAATCCAAAAAAAAGGCTAAAGTTTCAGTTATTTCTCATGTGTCGGTGATTTTGTTTTTCTGTTTCGTTTTGTGCATTTGAATCACCTGTATAAATGGATATAAACGGCTGATTAGTCTCTTCAGTATTCTAATAAAACCACTTTTTAACGACTAACTCAGTGTTACATTTATATGCTAATAGTTACGATGCTGTTTATTTTCTCCTTTACCTGAAATTCAAAAATAAAGTTTGTTCTTCAAACTGCTCATTGTAGCGCTCCCTGTTATTTATAAAGTTGTAAAGATTTGAAGTATATTTCATTATGCCACCAGCCATTCCTACCCTTATCTAAAGCCATGGGAATAACACGGAAAGCACATACAAACCTCACAGATGGAGCCAGAGGCTGGAGTGCTATGCGCCAAGCCATCATGCTAACTCAGGTGTATTATTATTATTATTATTATTATTATTATTAGCTAAGCATCTAAGATCAGCAGGTTTGCATCATTTGAACCAAACCAGTTCAGAATTCAATGCAAATCTGTTCTGTAACAGATCAGCCTGCTACTGCTTCAACTATACTGAGAATAAAAGCTTCCATACCCTCACAAGCGCCAAAACAGACGCAGGACAGTGTGTCTCTGCTCACACTGTTATTCATTGGCTGTAGCAGCTGATGAATGGTGGGATAATATTCTCCCTTGCCTGTGTGTCTCTAGGTCCAACCCAGATTGTTATGTTCCAAACATAGAATGACTGCTTGACTCTGTAGCTGCTGCTACCATGGCAACCTCCTCGCAGTTCCCCAGCAGTCAGCGTCATGCGGTACTAACCCAGTTGAGCTGGTGGATACAGGTCACGCCGCGTCTCTGATCCGCAAATCACGTGACTTCAGTTCACTGCGTGAGTGATGCTTTTAGCTGATGATGCCCCACTATCATTTTGAGGGACTTTATAAAGATTAAAAATAGTGAAGCTGTTCATGGACACAAAAGTAGACTTAAGAGTTAAAGGTAGCTGAAGGAAGCTGGCTTAGGTAGCCTGCCAAGATGTAAATGTGCTGACATTATATAAAATGATATTTTGTGCAGCACTAAATATGAAAAAATACCTGGCAATGAAATATCTGTGTAAACGATGGAAACTGGGTTTTTGTGCCCTTGTTGGTTTCTGAGAAGTACGGATTGAGCTCGATCCTCCGACTAATAGCACAGAAATACAGATATTTCGACTAACAGAGTTTAGGGGGGCTGGACTGGCCATCTGGCATACTGGACATTTTCCCGGTGGGCTGATGTGCTTGTCAGCTGGCAAAATTTGTGACAAGCCCCCCCCCCCCAACTCAGCGGAATTTATCTTAGAAGACCCACAATGAAATTGGTCCAGGGCTGATTTTTAATTCCAGTTCAGCCCTGCAACTTAGTTACCATTATGCTCACTGTCTTTGTTCAGACACAGATAGTCAGGGTAGTTGCATTTTGCAGTGTGTAGCCATAGTTATCTGTACATACATTGTAGCTTTTCCCTCAACTGTAAGTTTCCCCTCTTTAGAAGTCAGTAGCTGAGAAAAGGCATGTGATCCTTTTACCAAGGTATTAACGACAGGAGAAATGATAGAGAAACTAACATTTCTGTTTCAGTGAAATAAAATCCTGATTATACAAATACACACACAAAGACAAACCCTTAGAAAATGTGTCAGAAAGTGTCATACTCTGTCAGACTTTTTAAATCCAGATTCTGTTTTCCTGGCCATAAGCAAACTAAAGGGTAAGTGAGAATCTGGAAAGAGTTAACTTTTTATGTTTCTAGGGCTCGGATTACATGAATGTGTGTTTGATGTAAATGTTGGCTTTCTCTGGGGAAGAGAAACCAAGTTAAACACATAGATCCCACATCTGTGGTTCAGCTCTGAGATGGAAGCCAAGTTCAGTGATCAGCTACACAGACTCGCGCGTCGTCGTACACAGTGATCACACCGGGCACACTCTGGGTCTTACAGCGCAACACACTAACATGTGAGCGCAAAAAAACTCAGTGACATTCCACAAAATATGTGCACCCATGAACAATTTCATTTCAAGGGACACTAGTGTGGTATGAGTGCACATAACAAACTCGTCGCAGTGGCATGGACACACGCATGTAACAAACTCCCACGCCTGGTCACATCTAACAAACTCATGGACGGTTTACCAAACGTGAACACGTGCATCTCATATAACACTCTCACTCCAGTGACAAGTGAACCCCTGCAGTTCATCTAAGAGGCCCCAGTAATGTGAGTGACCCATAATTCTCTGAAACTAAGGGGTTTAACCAAGGTAACACAGCGGGAAATTCCATTCACAGGCTTTCATCCCCCATATCCTTCTGCTCCTACCCTCTAATTGCTTCCTCGTGGAAGGTCTCGTCTTCCGCTTTCCGAATTTCCCCTAACGTATTATTGCTCAAAGGCATTCTGCAGCCGAGACAGCATCTGACTTAATGTCGTGAGAGGGTCAGCAGTATGAGATCACAGAAATATCTCCCGAGATGTCAAGTGAAGTGTTAGTGAATGACAAGTCATTTTCCTGGTGTACGTTTTGCCAGCAGCATCTCGCGTGCTGGACCTTAATGGGAAACATCTTGGAGAATCGGATGTCCAAGTTCTGGAAATAAAAGAGTAAGATGATCGATATTACAGCTCTTCTCTATTGCTTTATTTTAAAAAAGTCACTTTCTGGTACATACCTTTTGTTTAGAGCTGAAAGAGCATGTCTGATACTTTAAACAATGGCAGGAAAGCAGTGAGACGACTAAGTGAGAGATGCTCCAGGCTCCCGCACATGCAAACCCACGCAGAGTGTGTGTGCGGTAAACCAGGATTCACACAGACCGCTGTAACCCTTAATGGGACATGTTAACTTACAGTTTAATGACTCTCTGGGAGGAGGCCGGCCGTTACATTCTTACTTTTCAGCACTCGGCGCATAAACAAAGAGGAAGGTTTTTAACAAGGCAATTTGGCGGTTCCTGCAGATAAAGGTCCCTGCGCCTGTGGCACAGACACACATGGGGGGTGGGATGGGGGGGATAAACTTAAAAAAAAACCTCCATCTGCTATCCACATTAACAGGAAGTCAATGAGCCCACATCAGAGCCACTGTGTAATACAGTGTGTCCCTCAGAGACACACACACACACAGACACAAACACCAGCATTAACACACACACACACATTGCACACACTCAAGTACACATGCACTCAAATAAACCATGTACACCCACACAAATATGTATTATGAACATGCATACACATACACACATACAGACATACACAGAAACACACATACACAGTGTGTTAGTTTGGAAGCCAGAAATACCAGCAAAGAAAAGATGTAGTAAGAGTACTGGGATTAGACTTAGATGGCTGACGTTGTGCTTTAATGCATGAAGCACATGATGGACAACAGTGTTAGCCATGAGTGCTAACATGCTAATCAGCTTTAGCTCTGACAATATAACCTCAAATCAGCCACATTTAGGGAACTTGATTGCACTGATTAGCAATAACTACATAAATAGAGGTAGAGAGACACAGATATTCGTAAAGACACATAGACAGATGCAGATGCGCAGGAACACAGCCATTTGAAACCTGTGCCATACACAGCCGTGTCACAGACTGTACGTTAAATTAATTCACAGTGCAGTCACATGGTATCTCATAATGTCTGGACAGAACAGATAAGACTAATGACACGCAAATTATTCATTCGGAGGAAATTGTCACCGCTGTGGGCATGAGAAGCACAGGCTGACTGTGTAAGACAAAGTGTAGGAGTGTGACGTGTTTCAGTTTGAATACTGGCACCAGGCATAAAGAACATTTTCAGTGGCGATATACAAAGCTTACATTTACTGAGCGGATGACTACTGTCAAAAACAAGGTAATTTCACAGAACAGCTTTATTTAAAATGCACACAAGCACAGAACTGTCAACAAAAACACAGGGACAAATTGTGCCGTCACTAAAAACAGATGCAGAAGTGATTGTGTGCATTCGTGTGCCTATGGAGTTTGGGGTTGGGTCTGATTTGTGTGATCAGACGGTTTCCACTGCAGGCACAAACACAGAGAGGCACAATCCAGGAAGCATGCTGGACACTCCCAGATGGCTTCAATTATATTCTCTCTGCAGCGGATGGTTGAACTCCACAGTCTTCTGCATGGTCCAAGAGAAGGATTAACGTGAGTTTTGTCTCCCCCTGTCTGCCACTGACATCACTGCTTTTGATTCTTCCCATTAACCAGGCAGGCTGCAGAATTGGACACTAATATTCCACACATGGACTTCTGGCACCACTCTATGGCCACTGTATAAAACAGCATGATGCTAAGATGCTAAACAGGGTTCTCCCAAAATAAAGCTAATACCTTAAACATCCTTATACGCGTTTAAAAAATATATGCATATCTATACATCTAATATATCTATATTAAATGTTATATATTTTACTCATGCAAATTCAGAGAAAATGGAGCATCAAAGGCCTAAGCCCTCCAATGTATCTGTTAGCATTGTTAGCGTTGCTACCAGTGGCCGTACTTTCTAGAAACAGTGACATCTACTGGTTGAAAAGAAAATGGCCAGAGACCCACATCCATAAGGCCTCAGTTAACAGCACAGCACCCAGACTAACATGGCGCAGTGGCATAGAAATGCAGTGAAAACTAACTGTCGGATATGGTCGCACCGCTACACAGGCGTGGGAGTTTAACGCTGGCAAAGGCGGTCAATATGGACAAGAGTGAACACACGTACATTAGCGGCGATCATTACGTTAACATATCAACATGTCTAACGCGCCGCCATACAGCCCCGAAAAAGGTAGCGCTGCATGTACAATGAAAATATAAGGCAGTTGCGGTCTTACAAACAACATAAACAGAATCGCAAAGTAGCGACAGAAATTAGAATTACAGTTCTCACATTGTACTTACTGACGCATAACATCAGGTAAATACACTAAGTGCAGGCGCATTGACATTTCGCTACTGTTGTGCCGATCAACATTGACCGGGTGGGAAAATTAACTATATAACTACGTTCCCACGGCAGCCTTTCTAAGACTAACTATGTTACGTAAATGGTGGGAATGTAATTTAAAAAGACTGGGCCGGATCACAAAAAGGTGGCTATTAATTAGCTGGCCAAGCTACAAAAAAACCTGTGTTACCCAAGAGTCATGATGCTGGCAGAGATTAACATAGCAGTGGCTCTGGTGTGTGTATCCATAGCTAGACCGAAATTAACTACAGAGAAATTAACCTCCGTGTGACACCAAGCTTCTGTTCAGACTGGGAAAAAAAAATATTGACGCATATCCATGTACATTACATGTCAGTCCCAGCACACCTTATTGGCTGTCATCACAGTCCATCATATAGTACCTGAATTAACCAAAGAGTCACCTTTAACAATTGAGAGTATTTGAATAACTTTGTCACTTACTCAGGATTAAATGCTTTTATAACTGACAGGGTTTGATGCTGGCTATGAGGTCGGTCACTCAGTCCTTGGAACGGTTTGGCTTATGGACCTCGCTCAAGGACCCAACAGAGAAATTATTCTACCGACTTCCGCCTTTAAACCAACAACCTTCTGACCACAAGTAGGGTGTGCTAATCTATTGAGCCACACACTGCCCCCAAGATATGTGTGTAGGTTAGTGTATAACACACAGAGGAAGCATGTAACTGCTATATGTAGAAATGAAAGTCAGGATGGCATGTGAGGAATGAGAAATGAATTAGGGAGTTAAGGCCAGCTGGTTCCTGGACTGTTAAATGAGGCCTTAGACACCACTGTGTGGGTGTGTGTGTGTATCTGTCTGTGTGAGAGTGTGCGTGCACACACATGTGTGTCTGTGTGTGTGCGTGTATGTGTGTCTGTGTGTGCATGTGCGTGCGTGTGTCTGTCAGTGTGTGTCTGTCAGTGTAAGCGTGTGTGTGTGTCTGTGTGTGCATGTGTGTGTGTTTGTGTCTGTGTGTGTGTCTGTGTGTGCATGTGTGTGTGTATGTATGTCTGTGTGAGCGTTTGTGTGTGTCTGTGTGTGCATCTGTTGTGTGTTTGTGTCTGTGTAAGCGTGTGTGTGTGTTTGTGTGTGAGCATGTGTGTGTGTCTGTGTCTGTCTGTGTGAGTGTGTGCGTGCGTGTGTCTGTCAGTGTGTGTCTGTCAGTGTAAGCGTGTGTGTGTGTCTGTCAGTGTGTATGTCTGTGTGAGCGGGTTTACCTATCCTTATAGCGACACAATGTCCCCATAACATGATAAATATCCGTTTTTTTTATAAAACTCTATTTTATAAAAATCAGGGACTGCTATGAAAAAACTAAAAATGCAAAAACTCTTGTATTTTGCTTGTTTACTTATGGTTAGGGCAGGGTGGGGGTTAAGGTTGTCATAGTTAGCGTTAGCATTTTTCCCATAGAAGTGAATGAGTGGGCCCCATAAGGATAGGTATACCCTACGTGTGTGTGTGTGTGTCTGTGAGTGTGTGTCTGTCTGTGTGTGTGTGTGTGTGTCTGTCTGTGTGAGCGTGTGTGTGTGTGCGAACGTGTGTGTCTGTGAGTGTGTGTCTGTCTGTGTGAGCGTGTGTGTTTGTGCGAACGTGTGTGTCTGTGAGTGTGTGTCTGTCTGTGTGAGCGTGTGTGTTCGTGCGCGCGTGTGTGTCTGTGAGTGTGTCTGTCTGTGTGAGCGTGTGTGTGTGTGTCTGTGAGTGTGTGTCTGTCTGTGTGAGTGTGTGTCTGTCTGTGAGTGTGTGTCTGTCTGTGTGAGCGTATGTGTGTGCGCGTGTGTGTCTGTGAGTGTGTGTCTGTCTGTGTGAGCGTGTGTGTGTGCGCGCGCGTGTGTGTCTATGAGTGTGTGTCTGTCTGTGTGAGCATGTGTTTGTGTGCGCGCGTGTGTGTCTGTGAGTGTGTGTCTGTCTGTGTGAGTGTGTATGTGCGTGTGTGTGTGTGCGTGTGTCTACCCACACTATCCCACACATGAAATATGTAGAGCTTTTGTTTTAGCCATTGTTCACTGGTTCCTTTATACCTAACATTTCCTTAACACCACCATAAACCAGGTTTTAGTGCTTTTTGAGCAGATGAAGTTGCAAAGGACATCAGCATTATGGTCCCTCATTAAGATACCAGGTTCAACAGCACATACTCACTTTCAGGTCATGAGGTTCGATATTAAGCAGACACCCAGAAGCCTGATGTCAATCCTCTGACCCCTGATCCCCCCTGCCCCCCCCCCAAAGCCCCTAGGAGGTACCCAGAGTGACTGCGTTCCAACAACAGGCCCATGAGGTGGAACACAAACACGGCAGTATTCTCTGAGTCTCAGTTCAAAGGCAATGGTGAAACAGGATGTTCAAGAGAAGCCTGTCACTTCAGCTCCCTGAATTACCACACCAGACGTAAGAAAATGGAAAAACACTCCAGGCAGAATTGCTATAAAATCCTGGCAGGGCAAGTGACACGCAGGCTGAGCCACAGTGCGGACAGAGAGGAAGGGCTCCGGTGTGCTGACTTTTACACTCTCAGTGTCCGACTCTATATGTGTTACGGCTATTGACATTATGCCTGTTCAATGTTTATGACATGGCAACATTTATCGATCATCTGACAAAGAGGCATATTTCAAATGGAGAAGGAAACCCTGCTCACTCTGCCCTGCCTGTCAGCGGTTCTCCACTCTTAGCCTGTGACATCATGCCCTTCCACAGTGTCTCTATTCTTATACAGTCATATCCTTCCTTCCTGCAATGTCTCTGTTGTTATTCTGCAACCTCCTGCTCATTAGTTATGCTTCTACTCAACCAATCAGATGCCATGCATTTCTCTCAACATTTTATTTAGTCCTGTGACAGTACTGTATTCAAAGGATAAGGGTTTGATTTACTCAGACTAATCCTAATCCATCCACCTAAGAGGTTTACACTTCTTAAGAGGGCTTCCCCAGACTACAGCTTGGGTTTAGGGTTATAAGTCAAGATTGTTTTCTGTTGCTATAAACTGGCAATTCTGAGCCATAAATAACAATGAAACAGGCAGCTAACCAGGCCTGAGGCTGTGATGAATGACTTAGCATTGTCCTGTAGCTGTGTCAGCATTGCTGTAGGGGTGCAGTGTGGCTCAGTGGGTTAGGACACTGCGCCTGTGATCGTTAGGTATCCTGTTTAAATGCTTCCTCAATCAATCCTCAATCCAGCCTCCATCTTGCAGGCCACAGTCTCTGGCCTCTAACCTCCAGCCCCCACTGCACAGTTTCTGGCCCTTAACCTCCAGCCTCCATCTTGCAGGCCACAGCCCAGAGCTCCCAGCTTCCAGTCCCCTGTTGATGTGAGGCTGTGGTGTCAACAGCGACATTAAACTAATGAATCCTGACTCCCATCAATTTGTGGCTGGTTCCCTAAGGACTTGAGCCAATTAGTTAACAAGAATGAAGCACCAGGAATGTGTGATATTGTGTGCAAACACCAAGCATTCCTGTATATCCCTAAAAGAAGAGAAATGTGTTCCTATGTACTGTGTTACTTTGGGTTGTCCATTGTGCACAATATGTATTACTATTACCGTTACACGCACACTACTTATCAGAATGGTAATGCAGAGTATTAACACATAAAATAACACGCTACACCACTCACTCCAGTCTGCAGTTGTTTCCTTCAAAGATTCCTGCAGGGGTGGCAGCTGGGATATTTCGGAATACCACGCTACATACCACACATTACTCGTCCCCCAACATCTGTGCGTCACCCACCCCCACACTCAGGACATTCAAGGATATAAATACACTGGTGACCAACGTGAGCAGAAACTGGCGGCGCGACCTGTCATCTGTGGCCCAACATCCCCCCCTAGTGACCAATACTGGAACTTCCCAAAAGAGGGATTTCCTGAGTCAGACTGCAGAATGCGTTCTCAGCGCTAAGAGTACCGCAATGCACAGGGACCCTGCGATTATAAAGGAACTTCAGATATGTTACAGTGTAGTAGCCCTTATCATTCTGTCCACAGAGCTGCTTCTTTGTGAGTCAGGATGACTCATTTATCTGAAGCATTTAAGGATCACATCTGTGTCTGACTAGAAACAGAGAGCAGGATTGAGGCCAAAGCTTCTATAATCTGTTTAGTGAGGAATTCAACTGAAGGTCAATAGACAAAACTCTGGCCAGTCCCATCGCCTGCAAAACTGAAGGTCATCTGCTCTGAATGAGTCAGATACTATGCAGCTATTTCCAAAACATTCACAAACACATGAAACGGGCTGAAAAGGACTAATCAGTTCATTCCTCCATGGCTCCATTGTGCTGGTATATTTGCCTCTGTAACAATCCATCCATCCACACAGACACAGACAGACAGACAGACAGACAGACAGACACACACACACACACACACGCAAATGGGCCCAAACACACACATGCACATAAACACCCACCCACACACTAATAGTAACAAACCAACAGATTAAAATACTTACAAAATGTCACAGTCAATCCCACATACATTTAAACATATAAACTAAAACCACCCACATAAAAATATGTATATACCACTAACACTGATATTCACATTACAAAAGACACACATGTACTGTATTCACACTGAACATACACACATCACAGCTCTGCATTGTGAGACTAATACAAACACACACCCACAAATAATATATGAATATTATAAGATATAAATACTCAGCATCATGAACCCCCATGATCACGCAGATGGACACACAAATACTACTTAAGTACATAAACACACACTCCTTAATATATAAACACTTACTCAAAATAAGGAAAACACACTTACATAAGTATACACACATACATACACACACACACACACACACACACGCATACATACACATACACACACATGCATATACACACACACATACATACATACACACACACACACACACACATACATACATACACATACACACACACATGCATATATACACACACATGCATACACACACACACATGCATATATACACACACACACATACATACATACACACACACATACACACACACACATGCATATAC
>JAODJX010000040.1:9765289-9777522 GCA_026776945.1 Isichthys henryi | reverse complement strand
AAGGCTCTGCGTATAAGGACATGCATGTGAGGCTCTGCATATAAGGACAAGCATGCAAGGCTCTGCGTATAAGGACACGCATGCAAGGCTCTGCATATAAGGACAAGCATGCAAGGCTCTGCGTATAAGGACACGCATGCAAGGCTCTGCGTATAAGGACACGCATGCAAGGCTCTGCGTATAAGGACATGCATGTGAGGCTCTGCATATAAGGACAAGCATGCAAGGCTCTGCGTATAAGGACATGCATTTGAGGCTCTGTATATAAGGACAAGCATGCAAGGCTCTGCATATAAGGACACGCATGCAAGGCTCTGCGTATAAGGACATGCATGTGAGGCTCTGCATATAAGGACATGCATGCGACGCTGTATGTAAACCTGCACGTGTGTGTATAAGACTATGAGGCAGTGTGTGGAAAATGGTGCATGAAAGGAAATGCGTCAAACAGTCTGTATAGTAATGCATGTTTGGGAGCTTGTGTCTCTGTGTAAGACAATAAGCAGTATTATACAGAAATGCTGACAAGTGCTGATGTTTAACAGATAACTGACTGCGTGTGGGAATGGTTTTGACATGCACAGCCCACCTGAATGCTTGTGTTTAAGCACAGTTCATGTTCACAGAAATGCACACCTTTTCTTTCTGGCACTTTCTTCACATCTGCGTTTTGTGAAATATTGAGTCCAGGCAATGAAGTAGTAATTTGTCAGATTTAAGTAAACTGATCATTCAGCAAGCCGACGTGATGAAAATTCTGTTATCATTTTATGGATTCACCTTTTCCCTTTAAACTATTTGAACTGATGTTGCCGGACTTGACATGAAGACTGATAGCCCTCCCCCCGGAGAGGAGATCAGTGCTCGTAATGACCAATTAAAGGGGATATATCAGAAAAGGGTGCTCAGAACTGATTCTCCCAACCAGTTCATGATAAATACCGAAGTAAATAAACATGATGTTATTGGGCACCTGTTGAATTTACATGTGCTGGAGTAGAATTTAGAATCAGAAGAAGGTGGGTGACTGAAACGGCCACCTGATGGTCCCCCCCGCCTGAAGCGAAGCTCCTGATGTCTAATAGATACGGTCATGAACCCAGTACTGTAGAGGTCATCTGACCACTTCCTGAGAATCGTCTTTTCAATTGAGCATGGAGATGAAGTGCATTGTTAATGCTGCTTTTATGACCCTGGAACGTAATGAAATTGTCTCCCAGAACTTGCAGCACTTCCAATTATCGCTGCTTGTATCAAACTCTGGCAAACGGTCGTCTATTTATACAAGTGTGATTGACTGATTACTTGACAACATGCTGTAATATATGTAACAGGACTTAAAATACTCACGTAATATGTCAGTAAAGTCATTTACTATGGGAAAACAAAGCAAATCACTACAATGAATCATTGCTAGTCTTCCCACGGGTATCCACGGCAACAGGACAGACTGGGAGGGGCTACAATGCTCCAGACAGACTGGGAGGGGCCATTGAGTTCTGACAATATGAAAGCCTTCATGTTCTGCCTCTGATTATTAACATCATCTCCTGTTACTCTAATTAGACTGAGTCTTTCATGTTAATGGACAACATAAAGAATACATTTACAATGGTGGTTACAAGTTAAATGCAAATACTTAGACAAGAAATGTGCATATTTAGATGAAAAATCAAAGGACAGGATTAGAATGGTTGATTATCCTGAAGTGGAAATAAAGTTTTTCTAATAAATACAATATTAACTGCAAAAATCTTGCAGATCACCTTCTCTGAGTAATGTACCAACTGGGGAGGGGGGAGGGGGCCGGCACAGCAGAATATATATCTGGTAATGCAGTGTTCAGCATCAGTTACATGAAACGCTGGGGAATACAGTCAGGAGTAACCCATTAGAATGGGAATGCAGTAAGCAGTTCTCACTCTACACCTGAGGAAGAGCAGCTCCTACTGGTTATGTACTGTCCCTCACAGCCAATAGAGGGAGCTCTTATGAAAGCACAAAATCATACAAGGGGTATATATTATATGATAACTCTTTCAAGTTGTCTGTCTTTATCCAAACCCAGTTTCATAAAGCAAATATATCAATAGTTTTCTATATTTAAGGTGTTTTGGCATCATGCATAATATGAGCTTTTGGTTAAATGCCTATGAGTCAAAAGGAACCATTGATTTTGGTAGTTCCAGATATATAGAAAATAGAAAGTAATAGAAGAAAAAATGTTTTTTTAGACAATCACTAAAATATATTTATAAGCTATTTAAGTTTTCACCTCATTATACACAATTAGATCTATAATCATAGCTACAAAAATAGTTTTTGTTAACTACCAGGTTCAGAATCAATTTCCATATCATTCTCAGTACAAATTGTATTATTTAATAGAGCATCCTAGATCTTAATCCTAAATCTTAACCAATAACCTTGTAGCATGAAGAGGAGACGCACCCAGTAGCAACTAGAAACATTTTTCTTGTAGATCCTGTAGAAGTCATCTGCCATGTCCAATTCCTCCAACACACACACATACACGCTGAAATGTGTAGAGATTAATAAACCAGGACATCTGCTCTGGTACCTGGTTGTCATGGGAGCAAGAAGGAACTGACACTTGTCTACATTTAGGTAAAGCACGGGCTTGTCTCTGTGTGAGAAGTGTCTGTCCACTCCATTTTGAAATCAAGCTTTTCCCTCTCTGCTAATCCAACACTGTTGCCGTGGAAACAAGCCTGCAATAGAGGACGAAGGAGAACCTGAGAAAAGGGAGCCCTTGTTTGTTTATTTCGGAAATCTCCCAGCATGAACAAGCTTGGTGGACTGAGGATCTTATTAGCTCTGGGTATGCGGAAGGTCAAGATTAGTAAAGAGGTGGTTTCCAATTCAAAGGATCATCATTGGAAGAACAATGTGCCACAATGAATACTGCAGAATATGAATATGGCATTATTTGTACAATACTCATTATACATGGGTGGCATTATGGCCTCACATCTCCAGGGTAGGGTGTTCAAATTAAAATCCAAATCCAAATCAAATCCTTGCATGTTTTCCCCCTGTGCAGTGCGAGCTTTCTGTGGACACACTGGATTCTTCAAGCAGTCCAAACACAATGACTTGGTGTCCCTAAATTTCACACAGTACGTTTGTGTGCGTGCACTGGGATACACTGGCATCCCATGAATGCTGTTCCCTTACTTTGTACCCTGTGTTGCCTGTAATAGGCTTGGTGTGGTCCTTTGCTTGATGAGCAATCAGAAGATCTGATATGATTATACATACAATCTGTAACAAAGGGTTATTTATCACTGTTATTACATTAGACAACAAAGGCCAGTTAAACGTGCCATCCATTGAAATGCAAAACAGAATACAAATAATTTCCTGTCAGCTTTCACTGGTGCCGCTCTCAATGGGTCAGCCCTCACTGCTTTAGCTTTTGCTGGCACAATTCTCAGTGGGTCAGAACTCACTGCTTCAGCTTTCACTGGCACAGCTCTCAGTGGGTCAGCACTCACTGCTTTAGCTTTCACTGGCACAGCTTTCAGTGGGTCAACCCTCACTGCTTCAGCTTTCACTGACGCAACTCTCAGTGGGCCAGCACTCACTGCTTCAGCTTTCACTGGCGCAGCTCTCAGTGGGTCAGCGCTCACTGCTTCAGCTTTCACTGGCGCATCTCTCAGTGGGTCAGCACTCACTGCTTCAGCTTTCACTGGCGCAGCTCTCAGTGAGTCAGTCCTCGCTGCTTCAGTTTTCACTGGCACAGCTCTCAGTGGGTCAGCCTGCACGGCTTCAGCTTTCACTGGACAGTTCTCAATGCATAGTGCTGTGATCACTTTCTGTTCTCTCCCACTATGTTAAGTTCCTTTGGGGCAGTTCTCACTGTAAGTGTTGGTGTTTTCCTCTCTCTGCTCCCAAAGTCAGCTTACATTGTATACTTCTGTACTTGCCTTCTGCTAGCACGCTTTGGGTCAGCTCTCACTGTATACACCTGCCTTTGCCCTCTATCATTTCCCGCTGTGTCACCTCTCACTGTACTCCACTGCGTTTGCCCTCTGTCCAAGTTCACTATATCAGCTCTGCATGTCAGATCTTTTGCCGTGTATGTTTTAACTTGTCCCTTTGTGTCAGTCCTCATTTTATCATCTCCCACTGTCTTGTTCTTATTGTTTCAGCACTGTCAACTCTTGCAGTGTCAGCTCACATTGTGTGCTTCTTTGTCAGTTATCACTGTGTTGACGATAGCTCAGACTCCAGATCTGCACCTGGTATGACTAGAGGTGAACAACAGTGGGACATCTCAAACTTTCCCAGAATGTGCTTCCCGGTTTACTATTGTCCTTCAGGACAGTATCTACCATTGAGCTGGAAAACACTGAAATTGATCTTGACAAGCACTCAGTATAGAGACTGAAACTGATTTTGACAGGCACTGAGTAAAAGGACTGAAAATAATCTTGACAGGCACGCAGTTTAGGTTGCTTTGGACCAGATGGACTGAGTCTGGACAGGAAGAAAAAGATGAGGCCTAGCCAAGGGCTATTTCCGAGTTCACTTCCTCCACCAATCAGTCTGATTCCAGCTGACTATTAAATATATACAGTATCTCTATTTAATCTTATTTCACTTATTTCCGTTGGTGTTTCTCAGATATTTTTCATAGCACTAACACAGGATACCGTCTAAGCAAGGGTTAATGCCCAACAAGCCATGGTTACCATCCCAATTTTAGACACCCAGGCCTTAAAAATTTATTTCTGTTGCTTTATGTGTGTTTTTTCCCTGTTTCTCTTGTTGTTTCAGGCTCCCAATGCTTTGTCTTTTTGTGCCAGCTGTTACTGTATCTGGGATCTCTCTCCCTTGCCGAATGTCTTTGTAGGACTAAATTGGCCTTTCCCCATCCTTCGAAGGTGTTTTTCGCTTCATAAATGTTAAATCGGAAAATCCTCCATGCAGCATTTTGCTCTTTGCAGCAATTTCTTTATTTTTATAGTTGCCATTTATTCTAAATTGTTCTATATCTGGAAATTTAAGTAACTTTAGTTAGAATTAACAATCATAATAGGCCATTGATTTACTATTGTGATTCGCCTGTCTGGCACTAAGTGAAAATTAATCAACAGCCTTCTAACCAAGCAGATTCAAGAATTCAACAGTTCCATGGTATAAAATGTCTAAAACAATCTAAAGTAAAGGCTTATGGTATAACAACACAGCAGGTTGAAAATCGCAGTCAGAAGATCCTCATTCATTGCTGGCACCTGGGTCACATGGGACACTTAAAGTAGGGGTGCCAGTCAGCGACAGTGACTCCACCGTGTGATAAATAAATAAACCATATATTTTAAATTTTTAACGACCCCTCACATTCATGCTTTCTGCTCACATCTGAAATAAAGGGAAACAGTTAAATTTGTGAAACTGCTGATCGATCCACTGGAACCACCCCCCAGTCCCAAGGGCCTGTGAATTTTTTGTGATGTACACCATTGGCCAAACATCAAAAGGCTGGGAACTGGTACTGGAGTCTAGTAAAGACTGTTGCATTGTGTGGAACAGTTTTTATTCCATATGGCAGATAGTTCGATAGTTCTCCATAGTTTAGAGATATTCCTTTAATAATTCAAGTTTATCTTCAACATATTTTCAGAATAAAGGGTTTTATCTTGTCGACTTACATGCAGTTGTACTGTATAGTAACAGAATTGAATTGGTCACAGAATCAAATATAATCAAATAACTATCTACCTGTGGAGCAGTATTCATCTGGAAGTAGAATTTATATTGAAATACAGATCTTGTTGTGCCTTAGATAGATTTACTGCTTGTTTGGGGCTTGGTTTCCTGCATTTACATAAAAGATTAGCACCACGAAAAGCTGCTCATTCAAGATGGAGGCCAATATTTCAGAATGTGTTCTCTTGCCAGATGGGCTCAGGGAGCTGTGCTGAGTAATATGCAATGAGCTCTGCCCTTTTTACCTCAAACATTAATTGATAATCTAAAAAATGCTCACAATGTATGATGCATTCTTTTCAATCAGAATGCAACAACCGGGTACCATGAGCTGAAGGCGACATTCTTTCTGTGTTTCTCCTGTATATTAGTTTTAGTTTCCAATACTTAAAAATTCTGTATAACGTATTTGTTTTCTAAATAATCAAAAAGCAGTTCTAGATTGACTGAGGTGTTTCTTTTTGAAAGTTCTCTGTAGCGTTGATTACTCCTAATTAAGGCTACAAATGAATGATTCAACGGCTCTGCAGGTAGTGCAATCACCTCACTATTCCATGATAGGGGTGTTACCACATCAACCATTTTGGAAGCTTTTCGGCAGTGTTGAATGCGGTGGTGGTTCCTGATTGGCTAAGTGATCTGTGGATCGAAGCATGCCATTGGATATTTTCAACTACTGTTGGACCCTGGGATTTCCTGCCTTTCCCTGACACCACACAGTCAGGAAAAAAGTGCTTGTCACTGGGGCTGTACCCACAGAGATCTGCCAATTGTACCCTTAATTGTAGGTAAAAGTACCTATTAGTCTAATTTAAGGTAGAGAAATGGACTCCGAGGAACATCCCCAAGGTGCAAACAACATTAATGTATCCTCAATGATACAAAAATGTTCCTCATAGTCCATTTCTCTACCTTAAAAGGTACAAGTACCTACAGCTATGGGTACAATTGGCCGACCCTTAAGGGTACAGCCTCAGTGACAAGCAAAGGTACAAATTGATACAAAGGTACAAATTGATACTCTTTTTGCCTTCTTTTTGCATACACATTGTCACAAGCCCTTTCTGTTTATATTCTGTTTAGATGCCTTATACTTCTGGGACCTAGGTTCGAGTCTCCATGCGGAGTTTACATGTTCTCCTCGTGTCATCATTGGTTTTCCTCCAGGTACTCGAGTTTCCCCCCCGCAGTCTAAAAATATGCTGAGATTAATTGTAATCTGCAAATTGCCTGTAGGTGTGCATGTGTATGTAAATGATGTGAGAGTGTGGTCTGCAATGGGACGGCGTCCCATCCTGGTTTGCTCTCTGACCTTGCGCCTGTAGTCTGTGGGATAGGCTCCCAAATAAGATAAGCGGAAAATGGGTAGGTGGATGGGTTCTGTTTAGAAGTACTTTTATTCATTTATTCATGGTTCTTGTGTTCTTCTCTACTTGCAACTTACTGTTGTAACAATCTACATAGACTTTTAATTCAGCTTTATAAACAGTGCTTCTTCTCCTCTCTCCTCCAATAGGTAATTAAGGGCCTAATTTCTTAATTTATTTGCCCTCTCTCTGCAATTGTGTGTCTCAGTCTGTGCTTTTAGAGAGGTCAGGGGTACAAACAGTCATACTTATTTCTGGACAATGCCGTAGATCATCCTTTACGAGAAAACATCTGGATCCCTGTGATTGGTGGAAGCTCCGTTGTGATTTCTGGTAGGTTGCTATGTATTGCAGGTGTTTGTGCTGGTGCTGCCGGTGTTTGCTGGGTTAATTAAAAGCACTTTTAGCCTGAGTGGATAACATCCTTTGGGCAGACTGTTAACCTTTCGCAAAGTGGGTTAGTCAGAATGGGCTGACATTAACCCAAGCCACAGAGGAGAGGCAGGCATGCGGGGAGCAGTGAGCAGGCAAAGGTGCCATCCCCTATGGAGACATACCCCAGCGATATCCGCCCTCAGAAACACTGAAGCTGGGCTATTCTTCCACGCAACAGTAGAGCAGAACTCCGCAAAAATGCATAAATCTGCAGTTGCAGAATCCTTTCTTGAATGATGCTGAGAATGAGTTGAAGGATACTTGGTGTACATCTTTACTAATTGGCTTTGTAATCAGAGAAATGTAGCAGAGATTACGGCTGAAGCTCGTTATGGCCTGGGATTGATTTCTCTAATAACCCCCCCATGGGAACACATTTCTCAGTGCCTACAGCCGATGTCCGGCACCAAAGGCTAGTCTGGCATCCAAATGGGGTGGGGAGGGGGGGTATTTACTTCACCTGAAAATGGTGCCTTTATAAATCATATTAGCCTGATAATTATAAGAAATCTCTCAACCAAAAGATCAATGAGGCCTTGAATATATTCAGCTGCTGGCCAGTAATAATGACTGTGCGGTGGAAATTTCATTCACCATTGAGCTGACAGCCCCTATCCAGCAGGATGCAGACAAACCTTCTGCTTGTGATACACTCCAAAATATAATATTCAGCCGCAATGCCATTCTTCTTTCATATCCCAAATGAGTTTTTGAATATAGACACATCATTAAAATGCTGCCATAAAAGCAAACTTCTGATAAATGGTCATTGAAAGGTGAATAGTCCTTCGCTTGACGCTTCCTGTCATAATGCTTATATTACACATTACAGACTGAACAGCTGATCCTGACAGCTGTCATGGCACCTGTGACAACCAGCAGAGCATTGTGCAAGAAATAACAAAATAAAATGTTATGATAGAAACGTCATTAAGTGGATTTTTGAAATGCAGCTTTAAATATGTTGCTAGATATGACCCGTCATTTGGAAAATCTGCCATGATATGTTCCAGGGCCTGGTGTGGAAAACCCAACTCAAGCCGTACTTTCAGACACGAAAACAACATCCATTTAGCAAAACCACGAACTATGAACAGATAGTAACAGGTAACTTAGATGTTGATTTTGTGCATTTGAAATTAACTATCAGGTTTTCTGTGTTACATTAAACATGATGCTGCACTTGATAGCGTATGACATATATTTTAACATAACTTCCAATGGGACAAGACTTTATAGTTTTTGCATTTTCTAGTCTGAAACCGAAAAGAATTTTCATATGGAAACTATTATACATAAAAAATGTTTCAAAAGGTCAAACAAGTGTCTGACGTGCAGTTTGTCAGTAACATTTACTCATCCTTGACCCTTGTAAAGCTTGCTGAGCACCAAGCTAGGGGTTTACGAGAAAATAAGTAAGTTGAATTATAGGCAAAAAATTTAAGTTGATAAGAATATAAGAATCTTGGTTTGAGCATTGTCAGTCTTCTTAGCAAAGATTTAACGGTACCACTTTACATTAATGCTCCCTTCCAGCCACTTACAGTACAAATGGTAGTATCTCATTAATAATTAAAAAACTGTTATAACTTGCATATGATTACCTGTTGATGATTTAGAAACTATTCCATCATACTTAATATCCGGATCATAAACCATTCATAAACCCTTTATAAGGGTAGTCTTATTGTAAAGTGCTATCAATTTAACTGCCCTGTGGGCACTTGTTGCCCAGGAAGTTAGGCTGATTCTGATTTTGTTGGACCTGTAGCATTTTCAAAAACTGAGACTTTGGAACTGCTGGTTCTCTGGATGAGCCCACTGTGGTTTAATCATTGCAGACATTTCTGTCATTTCTGTACATGAAAACTACATTCCTCCTTGAGTAACTTATTAATCCTATTTCCTAGAACGTAGAAGTAACTATGATGCAGCGTGATCCCTTATTACAGACATTATTTAATATTTAATAATCACTGCTTCACCTGAATGTTTCTGCGTCCGTTCTGCGACAATTACTATATCTGTAAAGCCATGCAGTTTACTTTCAATAATTTAGCACAATTCACACAGTCGCCATGTATTTACTTTCATTGAAATGTCTCATGTGTTAGACGGAAATGCTAATTAGACACACGGTGTTTCTTCTCGGAAGAGACTGGCATTAAAATAAATGATGCCTGATATTTCAGCATTAAAGATTCATTGAGAGTCAGGCCTGCTCTGAAGAGGGTTCATCTTTGTTTTCGTGTAGGTTCCAACATATTATCTGCCTATGGGGGAAGTAAAGGCCATGAGGTGTGGTGGGGATTGTTGATAATCCTCTGATAATCTGCTATGTGATAATCTGCCCATGTAGTGATGCGGGGGCTATCGAAGGTGTTGGGCAAAAACCCTTCATGCACGATGACAGACAAACCCTCCCCTCTTGCCTATCCACAATAGAGTCTATTATTATCTAGTACCTGAGATACCTCCATAGTACTAATTATATACCCATAATACCTGAGACCTGCTTAAGGTTAAATTGATGTTGACTCATGTAGATGAGTCTATGTGCCTTCTGTCTGGTTTCAGGTTTCCCAGTGTCATGTTGATTGTGGTAATCAGGGCTCTAGTTGTCATGGGATGCACAGAGATGGCATCCCCCTGTGGGGAAAAAAAATGCCAAAAAACCATCACCTTCGAAAATATACCCCCCCCCCCCATCCCACTAAAATGTTCCATGTAATTGTCACTCACGTAAAACACTGTATTGGGGGGTACTCAACTGGCAGACTCCAGGCGGAAATATGACTTAATCCGGACCACATGACTCAATATATTTTAGGGGTAAGAATAATGATACCTCAGAATATACATACTGCAATAAATAATGTACCAAAAATATATATTTGCATATCACTGTTGTCCTTAATAAAGTCAATCTTTTAAAATACGTTAATTTACATCTTGTACGCTTATATGTTGAGTGGAAAAAACATCATATTTATGGATGTATTTGTCAGGTGTCAAAGTCGAGAGCCAAGTCAGGTGTCAAAGCCAAGGATGACTGGCTTCTACATGTCCCCGAGAGAGTATCCCGGTGTCTCTCACTTTCTGAAGCCCGAGAGCTCCCCCGGCACTCCGGATGCAATAACCAAATCAAGATATCAAATCTGCCTAGTTGCATGGAATTAGCAAGATATTCCCAAAAAGCTACTGGAAATATTCCCTCAACAGGGAATATTTGCTAAATGAATAAGTTCATGGTGCCAGTAAAAAGTAATAACCGTGAGAATCCAGCATTCCAATATATTCATTTCAATCCCAATTAAGTACCAGTAAAGAAACTTACCTCTACATTGCTGTATTGTACCATAACCTAAGTGCAAGCACATGCCTGTCAGTAAGGCATTTCTCAAGCATTTCATCAACTCTTAACAAACTGCTGAAATAAATGCTGAATGTTGCACTGAGCGCAACTTTGCCTGCATGTATAAATATTTATTTCCAAATAACCCAGGGATGATAAATAATTGGGAATAATGAGCTGTTTACGGGTGTTAATCTAATAATGCTACAACTCCAGTTTATGACATTCCATTAGGCTGCAATCATTACTGTCAATTATTTCCTTCAACACATCGCATAGGCCTATATGTTGAAGTCAGGATACTCCATCTGATTTCATATGGTCAGTCTCTACATTTGTACACTGTGACTAGTTGATACTGAGTGTTAGAAAGCACTACGGCAATGTGACATTTCAGCATGGCAAATGCTTTCTTTTCCCACTACTGTTTAGTTCATCTGGTGTTTTATATTTAACGAGCCCCCTCTGTTGTAAGGTAACATGTTTTACAGCATTGTTAGACCATCATCCCTGGTGGAAGATCCTTTGGCTGGTTACATCATTAGTGTTCCACACACAGCATCTGTGCTAGACATCTTTAGTCACCAGCCTCCAGTGTGTCTGCAGCTGAGTCACCTATGCAGGTGTGTTTTCAGTCCCAGTGTGAGGCAGTCATCCTGCTAAGAACGTTCAATCCATAACAGTTACTCTCTCATGTCCAACCACAGGTAACTTCTGAGCTGGAGCATTAGCTGGTGAAGGTGAAAACGAGACCTGATCCCTGGGAATTTGGCTTTATATCTGTGTATGAAATACTTATTCAACATCGGTCTATTTATAAATAGCAGCTCTATTTCTGAAATCCAGGTGAGACTTAAAAAAGGGCTTTGCTGTTAAACACACAAACATATATTTTTTATGAAGGTGGTAGACATTCATCAGTAGATATATAAACATATTATTACTCAGCTTACCCAGTCACTATTAGTGAAATATCCTGTATGTAACAATATTTATTACAGTTTTCATTAACATTTTGCTAAAGGCCATGACTTCAATAATTTATAGGGACATCCATAATGCATTATAATGCATTCATAAAGCATGGATATAAATATTTATAAAAAGGCATAACATACTACAGCCATGTATATTATGCATTATGAAGCTCTCATCTATAATGCACTATAGACACATTCTTAATGCAGTACAAGCATCCTTAATGCTTATAACAACCATTATAATGCATTATGAAGGTATCTATAGTGTAATATACACTCGCCAGCCACTTTATTAGGCACACCTGTCCAACTGCTCGTTGATGCAAATTACTGATCAGCCAATCACATGGTGGCAACTCA
>JAODJX010000040.1:9744006-9756293 GCA_026776945.1 Isichthys henryi | reverse complement strand
ACTATCACAATACATAAACACTACAACACAATGACTGTACTATCACAATACATAAACACTACAACACAATGGCTGTACTATCACAATACATAAACACTACAACACAATGGCTGTACTATCACAATACATAAACACTACAACACAATGACTGTACTATCACAATACATAAACACTACAACACAATGACTGTACTATCACAATACATAAACACTACAACACAATGGCTGTATCGTCAAAGTGGCCAGATACTTTGGGGTAGAAGTCATACCAGGAAGGCTTGGACATTTCAGCAGTGGTATGATGTCAGAAAAAAAGACCCCAATAGCCGCCAGTAATCATCTGATAATTGTAGATTGGAAGTTTTGCCTTGTGTGTGGCAAAGAATCTTAGAACAATGATTCAGCTTTTGTTAGTGTTATGTTTCCTTGTGGTTGTTATTCTTTTACAGACGAAACCAGTAATCTTGAATGTTGTTCGATATACCCCAAGGGTGCAAATAAATCTTCCCATTCCATCATGAAAGTCTTTCCACACTGTACTATTGCCCCACAGGAATAATGAAACATGTTGGCTGTACTACCACCATAGACAAATACCCCAGCATGATATCAGTACTAACGCAGTATGCAACCGCAATCCCAGGAGCAATGCGCCGCTATTCCACGTAAAATTCGCAACAAGTGGAAGAATATGAGACCCGAAAAGCAGAGAGTTCTGCTACATCTACATCAGACATTGCAGACCAGCCAGCAGGCCAACAGCCTGTAAGGGCAGCGTCACATAAGGGCCAGTGTGTGTATATTATAACATTCTGAATCTTGGCAGGTAAATGTTTGGTTTACTTATTCTATCTGAAGCAGTGCCATCAGGCACTGTATCAAGATCCAGTAACAAATGCGGCATATGCCAGGCTGACAAATGTAATTGTAATAATCCTTCGGAAACTTGCACAAAATGCAGCAGGTCTGCATGCAAAAAATGTTAGCCTCTCAATATGCGCCTACCACAAAGACTAATCTTTTCTGCATTGTAGCATACACACAAATAAAATGAAGGAAAGAATGTCATTAGCATCTAATACAATTAAATTAACTACAAAACAGACTAATTAAAATACTTTTCCCATTTCAAATCACGTATCCATCCATCCATCCATCCATCCATCCACAGGGTCCCATCCTGGCAACATGAAGAGATAAGCAGGGAGGAAGCCTTGAATGGGATGCTAGTATTTGAAATCTTTCATTAATATTTTTGTGAAATTAAACATTTTTATGTCATGGCAAGTTTATGACACAAGTGATTATAGCATTATAACTCTTCATACTAATCTTTAATTTGCCCAATATTAACATATTTCTTTTTATTTTGTATTTTATTTTATATTGGCAGCTTTTGAAACATCTGAATATCTATTTTTTATTTATTTAATTTTGCATAGATTTGTTTGGTATACTGGATGCATGGAAGTAATGTGATCAAACTTCTGGACTTTGCCTGTCTAAGACATCTATTCGCGGAGAAGATCTGGGCCAGGAGTCGGTCCTGCAGTGGATTATCTGCATTGGTGAGGAACGGCTCTCGGTGGTGATTCATTCCTACTGCGATCTACAGGCAACAGGAAGGAGTAGCTTCTGGCTGCTGCGTGACACAGAAGTAAATAATAATGACAGGACAGCATAAGGAATAGATTGAGAATGGATGTGGAAAAATGACCAATTCAACTGAATGCCATACAATTTTTTAAAAATAGGGCCCTTCTTAACAGAATGGTGTCAAAATACTCAAAACATTTAGTAACAGCATCGCAGATAGACAAAAGAACAGATAAAGCGTTATAAAGTCAAAATTAGTAGGAAAAACATTTGTCAGACACCAGACAGATAGCACCAAGCATTGACAAGCCAAAACATGCATAAACAAACATTCAGACATAGATAACTTTAATCATAACACACCGGACAAAATATACACTTCCGCAGGAAATGGCCAGAGGAACAATGGAAGGTTAAGATGTTTACCATCTTGAGATTATTGTGACATTAATAGAGGAGGGTTACTTCTGCAACACGTGCTGTTGTGTCTGTTTTCACACTCTGATCTGATAGGTAAATGAACTTAATAAGATGTTTTTTTTTCCTGAGATATACTGGAGTTTACAAACCAATTTCTGAATGTTGTGATCAGTTAAATTTGTCTCTAAAATATTTCCAGCAGAGCTGCACACAAGCTTCTGAAAATATTTAGCATTTACCTAAAATCCAGGGAAGTGAGAGTTCAATGGAAAAAAAAAAATTGAGCTCTTCTCAAAACTATTATTTAAAAAAGCTCTGAAAATACTGCAGGAGTGATTTATGCTGTTTGTTTTCTTTCCCTTTCCCCCCGTTTTTGTTGAAAGGGTCTCTGCTACCCTTCAGCTTAATTTCCATTGAATAGAAATGAAAATTAAACTTAATGAGAATCTCATGCTATAGAATAAGGACGAGAAAAGCATGCAAATTCCTCTATTCGTCTTAAATCCGTACAGGACAGGAAAAGCATCAAAAGGTACATATATATGTGTGTGTGTGTGTGTGTGTGTGTGAGCGGTCCCCATAAAGATATGTTTACCTGACACGTGCATGCGTGCGTGCGTACTGGGAGGGGCTGACACCTGTAGCTGAGCAGTACTGTGCACTGTGTGATACTGGCACCTGTAGATGAGCAGTACTGTGCACTGTGTGATACTGGCACCTGTAGATGAGTAGTACTGTGCACTGTGTGATACTGGCACCTGTAGCTGAGTAGTACTGTGCACTGTGTGATACTGGCACCTGTAGCTATGTTCTTCTGAGAGCAGCACGACCCTGTAGCCATGTACCCTATCCTGGTCAGGCTCATGGGCAGCCTTGGAGTCTGTCCCAGGCAGCAGAAGGCACATGGCCAGGGCTGCCAGTCCATCACATGGCACATGCTGCCGGGTGGATGGAGAATTTGGAGCCCCCAGCCCTGGAGATCCCCCCCTCCAGCACCTATAAATGGGGTTTGGAAGAGAGGGCATTAATGGCAACTACTCACCAAACATGACAAGTACACCTACAGCATAGCTGCAAATAAGCTCATGTTCACATAACCGGAAACGCACGACACGATGAAGCTGACAGCGTTCTGCTACTTCTTATATGTAATTAAATCCACCCACCCATGTTATCATTTTTAACATTCGTTACGGTGCCTTAATTGTGACGCATAACAAAAGACGATCGTAGCTGAAGACAATCTGCTAAATTTAGGAGAGGATTTCAAAATTTGACAGACAAACTGAGTACTGATGCGTTGCAGAGGAAATGAAAATTTCATAAACTTGCGCACATAGTCGAGGACCTTGCATACGTTCCTTGCAACACCGAAATCTTGCTCGGAATTTGCCTTAAGTCCCTGTGCAAATCGTGAAGAGTTCGTGCTCATTTAAACGTGCTCAAATATGAACAACTGGGTTCAGAAGAGTAAGCCGAAAATCAATATTAAAACTTATATTCTTTTAACAGGCTACACTCGCTGTCGGTCATGCAATGTACTGTAACTTCTGGCTTGAGCATGCGTTTGCAAGGCATGCCGCGCAGAATACGAGTTTTCAGTTGTCCAGCTTATGAATTAAAGAGATCCTTAAAAAAAGAAGTAATCAAGCAATCAATTAAATAAACACTAATGTATGCAATTGCAATTTCATGTTTGTATTCGTATCTGTATATGCATGGCACAGTAGCATCCATTGGATATACCTGACAGGGGCAAAAGAAAAAGACATTTAATCACAAGTACTCGTGTGTTGTAACCCTTAAAATAACAGGGTAAATGGCGGGGAATCCGCAGCGGCACCGGGCGCCCCGCTCCACCTCCTTCCCCACTGCGTGCAATTGAGGAGGGGCTGGAACGGAGGCAGCGCCGAGCCAAGGCAGCTTTCTCACCCACTTGCGCTGTACAGCGGCGCTAGGCTGGCCTCAGTGCGAGCGGTGGCGAGACGCCGCTGAACAGCGGAACGAAGGATGAGTATATGCAGATGGACCTGTGTGCTTGTGGGGCTGATGAACGCAGCCCGGCGTGCCTGTGGGTTTCATTTGTAACGCTTGGAACCTTTTAGCGCGGTGCATTTTAACGGCGGCGCAGTATCGTTCCTTTACACAGATGCAAAGCGGCGGACAGTATAGCGGTCCATGGTAGGTGGCTCTGTGGGTCCCAAAAGTAATCAAGAAAAAAACCGCACACCTATATGATTACTGATAGTTTCGCTAACTATATGAATTAACGTGGAGCCCCCAATGGTTTCGTGTGGATTTTCAGTCAAAGGATTGTGTCTTTTCATCTTTTTCTCTAAATAACCGTGGGACTTTTGGAATAAAGTAAGAATATTTAGAAGCGAAAGGGAGTCGCATCCACCGTCATCACTGAATCAAAACTGGCGATTTCAAGAGGAGTTCTGTTCATCGGAGGTATATTAATTCTATAAGCGTAATAAGTAATTACTGTGTGCGCAGCTGTTATTCGCTTCAGATTTCTTGTCTTTTACATTTGAATGGGGGGTTTTATGTTTTTGTTTTCGTTAAATGTAGGGAAAGTTGTGCATGTCTTAATCTGCTACCCATGATATGCAGCATTGTTACTGTCCACTACGTGTTATTTATGTTTCTAAATTTAATGACAACAGGCAGTAGGCTACAGTAAAACAACACACTAACTAAATAACTCACTACCATCTCGTGTCGCACTTCAACTGGTGAAGCGTTTATGGTGCAGTGTTGCCTTACATTTGAATTTTTATAATTTTGCCAGATGTGAAATGTCTTGCTTTCACACCATTATCGATCCGTCTAGAGCAGCGCATCCAGGTATTGGTTGCAGTTCTGTATCCACTTATCACATTAAGTGCAGTTCCGTCTGGCAGCAGCAATCACGCTGCAACCCCGTAGCGAGTTTCCCGGAGGAGACCATTACATAGTTACTGAACCCGATTTTATGCAGTATGGGTTTTGCAAACAATCTAGATATCATGTACTCTAATCTTTTCGGTTGTAAAATATTTACAAACAAATGACGCTATAATGGCAGCACATCGATGTACTAAAACGTAAAAGCGGGATTTTAATCTACATGATGCTAATTAAATAGCTCTACTGGTTCCTACAGGTGCATTTTGAATCACGAGAGTACAATGCTAGGGTCTCTTGAAGCACTACTTTTTTTAAATGAATGTGGTCAAAATTGGTCTGATTGAAGTGTTGCTGCTCTGTGCAAGACAATGAAATTGATGTGTAGCACTATGATGTAATAATCACACACCAGCAGTAATTGATGAGATTGTTTGATCGACAGATTCCAGTGCACCTGTTTTAAAGCAAGACCATATGATTGCAGGAAGCTGACGTGACTGGACCAAAGTCACATGATCACTCTCCGCGATGCCAATTGCTTGCAATTCCACAAAACCTATACATTAATTAAAAACCGATCATAAACATCTTTCAGCTGTTATTAGTCATTCCTCATCCTGCTGATGGTCACTCAGTACAACCCAGCTGTTGTCTGTCACTCATTTCTTCAACCCTATCTGGCTGTGCGTGTGCTTCAATGAGCTCAGGCTGCCTGTTTGTAAAGTTTTCTCAGTGCGAGCTAAGATTGTATACAGAACTGCTCTCACAATGAGTTCAGAATACATGTATGTAATGCTTGTTCTGAAATTCTGCACATAGTATTTCCTGCTCCTACGTGGTTATTGCTACTAATATAATTTCGTATTTGTTTTTTGGTGTGTGTGGGTGTGTCTGGTATTCATTATTACGCATGAAGAATGTGTTTGATTTCATTCTGTGTTAATTCACATGACATATAACACTGCACACAGATCTGCAATATATTGGCCTAAAGCAAAGAACAGCTTTTTTGAAAAATAAAAATAATCACTATTAATATAGCATTTACAAGATGGCTGCACCAGTGCAGTTGTGATATCTTGAATCACTGTTGGTTGCCAATGGATGGTTATATATAAATCAGTTCCAAAGTCTTTACATTTAAGTTAATATGACTAATGTGTTTACTACAATTTTATATCCCCTGACTACATCATAAAATTGTTCATACTTTGCTTTTATTGAGTGCAAATAAAGTCTGTTTCTGTTGATTTCTCGTTTGTTGGTGGGGAAACGTTTAGATTTGCAATTGCTGAAAATGTGAGTGTTTTCTGAAGTCAATGTGCGTTTGTGTTGTTTTTAAACCAAGATAATCATGTGATTTTGTGTTTTCCGTAATGAAGGGATTTCAGTGGTGTATGAAAGATTATTATACAGGCAAAGCATTACCTGAAGCTTGCATGGTGTTTGTTGCTGTTAAGTTGGTTTTCCCGTCCTCTTTCATCACTCACAGCAGTGTGTCTGGTCAGTCAGTGATGGGCATGCCCAGGAGAGCCCTGCTCTGCGTCCTGCTACTGGTCATCCATCGCAGGGCAGCAGGGGGCGTTCTCTACCGGGCACTGGAAGAACAACCACCTAACACTCTGATTGGCAGCCTGGCTGCTGACCAGGGACTTCCTGACTCTGGTCACTTGTACAAGCTGGAAATAGGCACCCCTTACCTGCGAGTGGATGGTAAAACGGGAGACATCTTTACCACAGAGGTTCCCATTGACAGGGAGAACCTGAAAGACTGCCGAAATTCGCACAGGGGAGAACCATGCTTTCTGGAGTTTGAGGTGTCCATTACTGATTTAAATCAAAATCTCAGCCCCCGTTTGATTGAGGGGAGGATTGAGGTCCAAGACATTAATGACAACACTCCACAATTCCCATCACCCATCCTTACCCTCTACGTTCCAGAGAGCACACATCAGGGGACACTGTTTTCCATCCCCCTAGCTAACGACAGGGACTCAGGGCGGAACGGGGTGGTAGATTATGCCCTAACTGCAGGACCGGACGCGGCTGCCATCTTCAACCTGCAGGTAGCTGAGGACCGAGGAGAAAAGCTCCCACAGTTGATAGTGCTGGGTAACCTCGATCGTGAGCAGAAGGACTCGTATGACCTCAGCATCAAAGTGGTGGATGGTGGGATTCCTCCGCGTTACAGCAGTGCCTTGTTGCGAGTGATTGTCACCGATGCCAACGATAACACTCCCAGGTTTGAGAAATCAATGTATGAAGCAGACCTGTTTGAAAACAGCCCCATGGGACAATCTGTGCTGCAGGTAATACCCACATCTTGGTCACTCAGTCACTTGCAGAGTAATATCATTGATCTAGGTCTATCATAAAGACTATACTAATGTAAGTTGTCATCATATTTACTCTTTTATAGGTCTGTAATATCAAATAACCAGTATTGGTCTTGAATAACTTTATTCATCATAATTGTTTGTACCATATCATTTATGCCGGTCTAGGATATGCATGACATTAATGTTCCAGTTCAGTAATACTGCTGTCAGACCTCTTTATGAATTACATGCCTCATGACATGCTCTTACTGTAAAGCTGCTCTTCCTTAAATAATGCATTTTTGCAGCTGAAGCAGTTACTGGACTGTTCAGTGATATTTAACATTTTCTCCGGTCTTTCTGCTTGCAGGTCAAAGCCACTGACTCTGATATTGGGCTTAATGGGGAGATTGAGTACACTTTGCATCAGGTTACCGATCCAGTTCAGAAGCTGCTGAGAATTGACCACTCTACTGGTATCATCTATGTTAAAGGACTTGTGGACCGGGAAGAAGTTAGTGGTTTAAAGTTTTACGTGGTTGCACGGGACAAAGGATCGACCCCTAAAAGTTCCAAGGTCTACGTTTCAATCAATGTGAAGGACCAGAATGACAATGCGCCCGTGGTTGAGATACGTGGGATTGGGTTGGTAACCCATCAGGATGGGATAGCGAACATTTCAGAGGATATGCCAATTGGGACGGCAGTGGCATTAGTCCAGGTATCAGATAGAGATGAGGGAGAGAATGCAGTGGTCACCTGTGTGGTGGCTGGAGATGTTCCATTCCAGCTGCGACCAGCTAGTGACTCCCCCAACGACAACAAGAGGAAGTACTTTCTGCAGACAACAACCCCTCTAGACTATGAGAGAGTCAAAGACTATGAAGTTGAGGTTGTGGCTGTTGACTCGGGCAACCCAGCTCTCTCTAGCACAAACTCACTGAAAGTTCAGGTCCAAGATGTCAACGATAATTCCCCTATCTTTTCCCCTGCCCTACTGGAGGTTGATTTTGCAGAAGAGAACCAGTTAGGTGACAAGGTTCTGGATGTAGTGGCCACAGATGCCGACAGCGGCACAAATTCAGAGCTTATCTACAGCATCATCTCAGACTCATCTACAAAAGGACTGTTTGAGATTAACCCTGTCACTGGTGAAGTACGGGCACGAAGTCAGCTGGACCGAGAACATAAAGATCGCTATGAATTTCATGTGACTGCTTCTGACAAGGGTATCCCCAGCCACCGTGGAACAGCTGTGGTTGTGGTCAGGGTGCTGGACCGGAATGACAATGACCCCAAGTTCATGCTGAGTGGCTACAGCTTCTCAGTTCTGGAGAACATGCCTAAACTCAGTCCCGTTGGCATGGTGACAGTTATTGATGCAGACACAGGACAGAATGCACAGGTACACCTGTCTGTAGAACCAGACAATGGGAAATTTGTCATCCAAAATGGTACTGGCACAATTCTCTCCAGTATGTCACTCGATCGAGAAAAAGAGAGCACGTACACTTTCCGCCTGAAAGCAGTGGACAATGGTGACCCACCAAGATCATCCTATGTAGGTGTTACTATCAATGTCCTTGACGAAAATGACAATGCTCCCTACGTCACTAAACCTTCAAATGCTTCCTACAAATGCCTCTCCCCATCAACCAATCCAGAAAGCAGAGTGGAAAAAGTAGAGGCCGAAGACATAGATGCTGGGCCCAATGCGGATCTCATTTTTAGTATCTCGGGGGGAAACCCCCATAATCTTTTCCGCATCTCCCCAACAGATGGGGAGATAACCCTTGCTAAGGAGCTAGCACCTAGGCACAGTGGGCTTCATCGGTTGGTGGTGAAGGTCAGTGACAAAGGCAAACCCCCACGGCAAGCAGTGTCCCTGGTGCACATATATGTGAATGAGACCCTCAACAACATCACCTTACTAGAGTCACTAGTAGGACACAGCCTTAACACTCCACTTGACCTTGACATTGCTGGAGACCCAGAGTACAGCCACGCTTCCCAGCACAGCAACATTTTGTATGGTAGTATAGCCGGCATCGCCGGAGTCATCGTCGTAATCATAGTGGTGGTGGTCATCCAGCATAAACTGCAGAAGGAGACTAAAAGTGGCTACCAGGCCGGTAAGAAGGAGACGAAGGATCTATATGCTCCTAAGCAGGGCCCCAAGAGCAGCAAAGGCAAAAAGTGGAAGAAAGGTAAAGCTCCCAAGCCAGCCAAACCTTTAGAAGAAGATGAAGAAGTGGAGCAGGCCAGTCTTCAAAAGAGTCTAAATTTCAGTCATGACAGGATCAATGACAGCCCCAGGATCCACCTGCCTCTGAACTACTCTCCGGGAAGTCCAGACCTGGGCCGCCACTACCGATCCAACTCTCCCCTCCCCTCGATCCAGCTCCAGCCCCAGTCCCCCTCAGCGTCTAACAAACACCAGGTGGTGCAGGATCTCCCAGTGGCAAACTCATTTGTGGGAGCGGGAGATGACAACTCAACCGGCTCTGACCAGTATTCAGATTACAGCTACAAAACAAACCCCACAAAGTACAACCATAAACAGGTAGGAGGGAATTTCCCAAGTTTCCTATGAATTTTCTCGTTAAAGATGTCTACCACCTGTGCTAATACTGTAGAACAGAAATACGCTAGAGATATAGCATAGGGCTAAATGAAAATTATGTTTATGTTCAAGCCAGTAAGAACCTTGTAGGTGGCATCTGGGAATAAGTAGCCATGAGAACGAATAAAGACAGAAGTGTCTCTGTTTGAAAAGTGTTGATGGTAAATGCAAGTGTTTTCTTGGTACACGCCTTATAGTTTCTCACGTGTGTGTGTATATATACATGTCTCGCATGTGCAGAAGAATCTAGCACGATCTGATGAATTTATAACTTCATCAGTACGCAATTTCTACACTTTTATTGTTATTTTGAGCAAACTTGCGCACAGTATTTTGATAGTTCCACTTCTGTGTCAAATTTACATTGGTCTTCCATAATTGCTTTTCGAGAAAAGAGTTGCCGGGAGCCTGTCCCAGAAAGTGCAGGAAATGAAGCCGCGGGATGACTTTGCATTGCAGGACACGTACTCACTATTTGGATAATGTAGAGACCCCATTTGATCAGCTCAAATGATTCTGGACTGAGGGTTGGGCCCTAAGTACCAAGAAGATACTCCATAAGACCCAGGGCCAAGGATCACTTACCACAGATGCACCTAGCTACTATCTACCAATTTTTCCTTCCCATCCCTACCTCCATCCCCAGGAGTATTGGAAAGCTGACAGTCATCCCTTTAATTCACATTCCAGCCAGGTTGATTCACATTTCAGTGTATTTTAAATTTCGTAACTCACATGGCATCACGAAAGTGAGCCAAGCCACGTTTATTCTCCCTCACCAAATGAACCAGCGAATGTGGCCAAGTAGGACACAGTGGCAAATTTATGCCGTCACCCAGCAGTCAGTTTGTCTGCAAACCTGAGGACGCCACACCTGTTGAAAAACCCAGCCATGATTGCAAGCCGATTCCAACCCTTTCCAGAGGACACTGTGAAAGAGTTAAAGCGGAAGCCCATTTAACATTTGAATTTACAGGTAATGCAAAAGTGAACTGTTTTCAAAATTTAAAATAATTAGAAAAATACGTAAAAATTACTGGAATGAAGGCTTTCGTTTAAAAAAAAAGATGCAGTTGTTTTTGTTCAAGATTGAATAATTGAAGTTGATTTGATCAGAAAGCCATGGACAAAAGCTGGAGTGGACATTGCAGTGAGGAGTGATTTTATTTTTGGTTTATTATGGTTTGTTTTATAAAGGATTATTATTGAAGTTACGGATTGGAGCATGTGCGTGGGAGGCGGGGGTGGGGGTCCTCGTCCATTCACAAGGTCTGGGAGTGTGAGCCAGCTGACCTTAAGGCATTTAACACATCTGACCCTTGTTTTCCTGTAGTGTGTGTATGTGTGTATATATATGAATGCTTATTTTTTTCTATGCCTAAAATAACCTAGATGGGAAGCAGAGTGTCTTAGTCAATCAATCACTGTTCTGGTCTTTGCTGGTTTGCCCACCAAAGATAATTTCTGTTTTGTCCTTTTTAATTTTCGCTGCACTGTATAACCCTCAGGCAGCCTGAAAAAGGGAAACATTCATAATATAGTCTGGATCCATTTACCCTACTTCTGTTTGTCACATGGTTCTGTCTGTGAGCCAAGTAGACTTTCCCACGGAGGGCTTAAGAAACGTCTCACATAAGCAGCACAGTGCTTATTGATATCTGCTGTTACCATACTAATTGGCTGCTAGGTCAAAGAGTGGGGGGGGGGGAGCACAATTTACTGTACAGATGGCGTTCAATTTTTTTGGTGAGTTGGATTTTGGGAAGAGTTAGATGCTTTGGAAAGGGTTTTGTGCATTTTACACATTTTTTTCCCCATATTGAATGATTAAAAAAAAAAACAAACATGTTAATGTGCTTTTTGATTTAAAGTGAAATATATCTGAGGATTTTTTTTTAACTAATGATGAACGCAAATCCACTGTAGTATGAAGATGCAATTGGAGTGGATCTAATGTGCTCTTATGTAGAATTAACATGTATATGACAAGGTTGAGCAAAACCATTTGACATTGAAAGTAGGGGTAATGCACCCAAAACTTTATCACTGTCAATCTGGCCCCCTTTATGGGGTAGAGCAGAGGGAGGGAAAATGGGGGCCTGGGGGGCATGAAGGAAAACAAAATCTATAAATAAAAATAGGCTGAATGCAGTGAAATTGCTTAGAAAAAAACATGTTTTCTCATAAATGACTATGGAAGTATCAATCTGCTGGGATTATTGTTGCAAACCAGTGAGGTCACCCCAGTCCCCGCACGAGGTGTGCTACAGACCTGTGTTACAAAACCTTCACCTTCTGCAAACGTTCATTGTCTTTAGCTCCAGAATGAAAAACTAGGTAATTAGCCTGACATCCCTTAGAACCTCTTAGAAGTGAGCACGGGGGGGGGGGGTAAGGAGATGGGGGGATACATTGTGCACTTAATAGTTACAGGGTTGT
>JAODJX010000040.1:9726388-9743996 GCA_026776945.1 Isichthys henryi | reverse complement strand
CCCCCCCACCCCCCCCCCCCCCCCCCCCCCCCCCCCCCCCCCCCCCCCCCCCAACCACCTCGCCCCAAAAACTGTGCACTAAATATTTACAGGGTTGAAGACCAGCCTAATACGTACGGTCACACACACACAAGTTGACTGGAGTTGCAGCATTCAGTTCTCAGCATTCAGTTCTCAACTTTCTTATACTGTCTTCTCCATCATTTAGACTGGGATCCAGACTCGGGTCTACTTTGCTATAATATTGCCCAGAAAGCTTGGGAGTCCTCCAGTGTCATTATGCAGCTGGTGATATTCATTTTTTTTAAGGACTCATCCCCCGTTAAGGGTCTGTCTGGACTTTGTCTGCCCTTCTGTGACCTGAAGCCATATATTTCCATCACTCAGTCAGTGGGAAGTACAATGCTATAATAGGAATGGCTTTCCCAATAACAGTGACTAGTGTAGTAATCCTTCATTCCCAAGTTCGCTCCATCCGTACATCTATTTTTAATAAGAGCTGACCCAGTTACGGTGACGGTGATCCTGAGTCTATCCCATGTGTAAGGTAGGACATTCCTTGCATAGGTACCACAGAATATTCGCAAACTCACACACTAATTTAGAATCTCCTGAACTGTACTTATTTGAATTTGGGTACAAATGGTGCTACTCACAGGAAACCCAGGTAAATGTGGATGGGCATCAATACGGGACTGAAAACACAATCAATAAGGAAGCGGCAGGACAGCCTGAAGAAACTCTGTGTTGTGAAAAATGAAACGCATCTTTCTATAACACGCTAGGAGACTGGAACTCTGTAAAATAAGAGTCCCAAGAAGGAGGAACACATTGTATCCGAGAGCATTTAACTGTACGGTCACAACAGTAATATTAGATAGCTATAGAAAAAATATCGTGTAAGAGGAAGTGTAAGTACCTTTTGATTAGTGTGAATTAGGGTTAGGGTTATGGATGTGATTGCAGTGTAATCCAATCAAGATATTTTCATGGGTGCATGTGTTTGGTTTTGGGAATATGGTTATAATATAATCCACCGACAAGATTTTCACACAGTTGTATGGGGTCAGGGTTAGGTCTTCGTTCATGTAGTTGAATGTAGATGTTTATTTGGGTACAGGTGCTATAGAAATGTCACACCACTTTACAGTTATATAATTAAAGTTGTGCCAGGACATGCCAGTGCTACCTATCAGTGCTGCCAAAAAAAGAACCTAATTTCTGTGTGACACAAATCACGAATTGATTTATGTGTCATTTTAAACCAAGATCTGCTATTGCATCTTTGACTAAATGCCGAGAACATTTCCATTCATTCTTCCTTTTCCCGATCATTTATCCATTGCGATGTCACAGGGACCTTTCTTCCATACTGGGCAGTACCAAGCAGGGAAACACCCTGAATGCCAGTCCATCACAGGGCACACATACACGCACAGTTACACTCTGTGCCCTTTACACTGGAGAGTCATATAGCCTGAGATTGACGTATTGGACTCTACTCTTACAATATCTAGGGTTTGCCTTTTATTGCTTATCAGGGAAGCCATCATGCAAATATGGACACATTTATGTAAATCTTTTTTTTTTTTTAAATCCTTTGCTAAACAGGGTACTGTTTTTTTATGTTCCTCTCTAGTCTGTTGCCATAGCACTGGTCTGTTGCTAGGGGTGTGCACTGATGTGTTTCCCATAGACATGTGCTAGTCTGTTGCTAAGCATTTACACTCATCTGTTGCTAAGGATTTGTGCTGGTCTGTTGCTAAAGCCATATGCACCGGTCTGTAACTAAACACATGCGTTCATTTTTTGCTAAAGACATAGACTGGTCTATCGCTAATGAAATGTGCTCTAGGCTGTCGCTAAGCATATGCACAGGTTCTCCAGATATACAATAGACTGTTGCTAGGCAAATTATCTTTGTAATAAATTCTAAAGGCATTTAGTGGAGACGCAGATTAATTGAAGAACAAGCTGAAGGATAGTAAATGATCCACAACCATAACCATTCATGTGTGTAAAGAACACAAGTACTGCAGAGCATCGCAGACTGTTTTTGGGTCAGTCTATTTCTTTTCTGTCATGAGCAGATCTGCTTCTTGGGGCAAATTATGAACTCCTGCATAATGGACATTTGTGGCTATTGACATTCTTTCATACCTTTATTGTACATGGGAATATAATATGGAGACAACTGCTTAAGTATATATGACTATTTTTTAAAATGTTTCACAAATGTACATTTTTTTTCTTAGCATAAATTACGCCCTGAATACAATTAACGGGTCAGAAAAATCATATCAGAACGTTCATTGCATCGCATTTGTTACGATAAATTTGAGGACGATAGTTAAGTCATGAAATTCTCAAAATTCGAGTCTCTGATTGTTGAAAAATGATTTATTTGTGTGTCATTATGCATCATTATCTCAGAGATGCGTCACTCCCATATCAGACTCAGTATGGCAGGATAAAGTCTAATGAAGACTGACTGGAGAATCATCAGACAGACAGGCTGGTAAAGTCAGACTAACATACTAGTGAATCATACTGACAGCCTAGTAAAGTCAGACTTACAGGCTGGTAAAGTCAGACTAACATACTGATGAATCATACTGACAGCCTACTAAAGTCAGACTTACTGTACAGGCTGGTAAAGTCAGGCTAACATACTAGTGAATCATTTTGATAGCCGGTTAAATTCAGATTTACAGACTAGTGAATCATACTGACAGCCTAGTAAAGTCAGGCTTACGGGATGCTTAAGTCAGGTTCATAGACTGGGGAATCAACCGACAATCAGGCTTATGTTACTTTGTTATACTAATATTGCAGATGGTAAACAGAGCTTAAAGTGAACAATGTCAGAAATTCTATTATCTGGGAAAGTTCAAATAGGAGCAGAGATTGAGGCAAAATTATTTATGTTTCTGCTTGTTTTGTTCTTGGCAAAGACCCATTGGGTTATTTTCACTGTGTGCTTGTCTGCCTATGGGACACATTTAGTCTGACCCTAACCTTATAAGTCCCATGTGATCATAGCTACTTTGAGTCAATGCTGTTGCCTTCATTTGTATACCTTCAAAGGCACCTGTATGGATTTTGAAGCGCAACTGAAGCGTTTTAATATTATTATCTTTGATTGATTGTGCGTACACCTTTCCCATTTACATAAGTCATGTTCGGGTCATGAATGTGGTCTGGAGTGGGGATCTGATTTGAATTTCATTTTATGCAGTTTAAGTGCTTTGTTATACTGTAGTCCATATAGAGTTATGCAAAAGATAGATGGAGAGGTGGGGTGGGAGGAATGTGGAACGTTTTATCGGTCGTTGATGTTCAGGCTTAATTATTGCCCTGTCCCTGTAATAGACTTTTCTTGGCTGAGTGTTGAGGATAGAAGCCAAGCTCAGAAGACAATTAATTTCTCGATTCTTTCCACTCTTCGTATCTTTTCCCTGTTTTACTTTGAAACTTTGGCCAGGATGAAGATAAGACCTGTTCTTTTTCCCCAGATTCCACTGCTTAAGACAGTCTTTGAAGACATTTCAGACAGCCGGCATTCCACTACAGTAAACGAAGTGTGCCGCTTTGCTTTCTGCCGAACAGCAGCGCGTGGTCTGTGCTCTGCTACAAGGCACAACATGCTAAGTAAAATAAACTGCTATAGCCGCCAAAATAATTTCCCCAAAGGGCTAAACAAAGAAGCAACTGTCAAAGAATTTTCTCACAAGTAGCCAGGCTCGAAACACAAAATAAGAACGTAAAAGAAAATTCAGCTGCATGGGGGAGATTAACTCTGGATTCCACACTCAACCTAAACATTTCTCGCATTCCTATATATCTTGCCCAGCAGTTGATAGTTAAATCTCAGCTAATCTGTGCTGGTGTCTGGAAGGCTGTAGGTTCAAATCCTGTGGCCAGCAGAGCAATTAGTTCACTATTTGACCCTTGAGCAAGGCTTTTAACCCCAACTGCTACAGGGACACTAGCTAACCCTGACCCAAGTCTCCCTCACTTGTACGTCGCTTTGGACAACAGCATCTGTTAAATAAGTAAATATAAAAGAACAGAACCTGCTTGCTCACCAGGAGTCCACCTGAGAGCCTAATTCCATTGCGCACAAATTTAGATTTACAGTGACCTAGTAGACAGGTACAAAGAGGGACTGTCTAGCCCTTTGTTTCAGACTGACAGACCCCACCTCGTAAAAATCATAGCCAAACCCACGGCTGCAGAGCCATAAACTAGGATAAGGTGAACAACAGAGCAGCGGAAACGGATTCAATGACCCTTTGCACGCGCATCTGTGATTTTGGCCCAAGAGATACTGCTCCACCAGTGACCTAATTTTAATGAATAATGATTAGTGGAAAAGGAAGCCTGATCCGCAGTGAATCCCCGTAAGATAACTGATTGATATAAAACATGAAATTCCGCATCTACAAGTAGCTTACAGTTTAACAGGGACTGCTTGGCAGAGTATGGTAAATATTACACTGCACTGTGATAAGTTCTGCTGGAGTGTACAGGTGCAGGCTACTCGATTTTTCAGTATTATGTACCAGGCAGTGTCACCTTAAGGGAAACTGCATAGGACTGTGTTTTTCTGCACCTGACTGTGTTACACAGGTATGTGTAATATTGCCAATTGCTGCACTTGTGATCCAGCAGCAAGGATGGCAGCATTGCCTTCCCGTTTTCTCATTTTGCGAGCATGCCTCTCTCAGGCTCTATTACTGGTGAGCAGTGCTGTCAGCGAAACAAACGACCAGGAGGGATCCGCTGAAATTAGCTTGATTCAATTACAGCTCCTTTCTCTGGAAAGCAAATGCCATCTAAGAGGAAGCTTCCTGTGGTCAGATATGAAACAATATTTAACTGACTGTAGTAAAGAGGTTATAGGTTTCCTGTTAGAGAGTATTAATGGGGTTAGCGGAAGGAGATTATTAAGAAGTGGCTGGGAACTTCTTTAAGGATAATGTGCCGATGTTCTCCACTGGCCAAGTCACGGTGTCCGAAGTTAAGGGACTGAAAGAGTAAAATAGATTCAAGTTTGGAGATGATATATTGACCATGTGCAACAAGTGCATCGAGATGCTCACTCATTCAGCTGCACACAGTACATGTAACAGCAGTGTGTATATAAAGAGTGAATAGACAATGGACAATCAGATGTGAAGCAGCACTTAGGTCCTGTGTCTTGAGCGATTTAACAAATATAAATGACTACTGAGACACCTCGTGATCTAATCAGCAAAACAAGTTGCCAAGGTGGTCTGGGAAGCGTTTGACCGCGTATCTTTTGTAGTGTAAACACTAATGTGTCCTGGATGTGTCCCCGACAAGGACGTCACTATACCTGCGGGTGGACCAGTAATGAAAATCTCAACACAAGTGGTGAGCTGGACATCTTAGAGGCATATAATGGACACAGGTGCAAACAGCGACCTGTCTCTGCTCTCTGTTCATGATCCACTCGGCAAAGATGCATTTTTCAAACCAAGTGTGAACAGGATCTTAGATTCGGTACTAGTTGCATAAAGTACAGCAGGTGTATATAGTAGAGTGAGCTATTCAGCGGTCAAGTCAGACCGGTGGCTACAGCACTGGAGCTCATGCACTTTGATGACATCCTGCCTGAACAGATACAATTTAGCAATTACCTGTCTACTATGTCTGATGGATTTCTACCTGACCTATAAAGCAGCTGAAAGGAGAAATCCAGGAGCTGTTCATCAGGTTTGGAGAGGGCATTAGTTAACCTTCTGTATGAGTACGGCTTGTAGCCCTTTTCATCCGCTCTTTCATTCAGTCAGCTTGAGGAGCCGATGTGTCGTAAGTGGTGCTCAGCCATGAGATTCACCTGCATTGTGTCGCTATCTTTAACACACCTGTTTATTTAGAGCAAAGTCTTCCTAACTTTATTTCTGATTAACTCTTTTGTGTTGTCTCCTATTCCTCAGACTCTCCATGTGCATAAAGCCGGCACAATCTGGCGTGAAACGTTGTTACATTCTGTTTGCTACTATTATTTGTCCTGACAAAAATGTCATAAAGTCTGCCAAATTTTCATTGAGGCACATCACCATGGTAATATTGCCCATATTGTATTTTTAGGTATTACCTTCCCACTCTGCTTCCACGGCTATATGGGCATGGGCTGGCTTATAGACGATTTCATGGTCCTTCTAGAGGCCCATGATCCTGAAATCCAGGAGACTGGAGGCTGAGATGATAATATGATTATCTCAGAGTACTTGGTCACTGTCATTTTCAAACACAGAGTCACTGAGTCATCCAGGCCCATCCCATGGCAATCTTAGGGAGGTCACCTGAGGGAGGGCACCTGGGAAGGGTTGGGGGGGGGGGGGCAGTTGGTTGCTCTCCAAACTCCACAGGCACTTTGATTAATAACTGCCAGCTTCTTCCTTTCAGCGACAGTGCAACCTACGGAGAAATATCAAAGGAGATTCTTCCCCACAGGAGAAAGTGGGAAAGTGGAAAGCTGATATTAATTCCCTTAGAGAGACTGCTTAGCCCTCAAATGAAAGCATGTATCTGCTTTATGAAGATAATAAACACTCCCTTCTGAAAAAAAAAACCCTTGTATACTGTCTGAGAAGCATGCTGAGGTATCTGTGAAAAAGCTTTACACAAATGCGAATGATACCCCAGAATCAGAAACAGAATCAGTCTTATTTTGCGAAATAGTTGGTTTGATTTAGTACCATCTAGAGAATTTGGTTTTGGTATTGGGATACAGTGACATGAACACCCTGTTTAATAAAGATGTGCAATATAGATCTTTACTATTGGAGATATTGTCTTCATTACAGCTCTGCTAAGTGCCCGTCTATGATTTCTTCTTAAATACCGGATCTTCTGTTATTTGTGACTGTTTGACGAAGGCCTAGTTGTATGTTTTCACCAAAATGACCATGATGTGGTGATCTCCTTCGTGTTCTCTACCGTTGCCATAATCTCTATCTTAGCCTGCTCTTTCACTCTCCTTTAGACATGCCTTCAGATCTTCTTCATTTCCCGCTGTAAGTCTGGCATTTCAAAAGCTGCTGACGTTTCCTCCTCCAGTCTCGAGCCCATAGTTGTCTTTCAGCCCAGCCTCACTCACTATATGCTGTGCATATGTAAGGTTGAATAGGTATAATGGTAGAATGCTTTCTCTTTCGCAAATCTGGAATCACTCATTTTCTCCCTATACAGTCCTGACACTGGTTCTTATCCAGTGTACAGATGCTTTATAAGATGCTCTGGTACGCCTGTTTCACTGATAGCAATCCATAGTGTAACATGGTCAACACAATCCAAGGCTTTGCTACAATCAATAAAGCCCATGTTGACCTCCGTCTGGTATTCCTTGTTTTTTTTTTTTTCGATTATCCATTGTGCATCAGTTTCAGTGCTGCCTTCTGTTCTGTGGCCTTTGCTGAATCCTGCTCGCACATCAGGCGATGCTCTTCCTTGGTTGGGCTCTAATCTATTGAATGATCTTTAGTATAATCTTACCAACATGTGATGTGAGGAAATTGTACGATAATTTGCACAATCCTTCATGTTTCATTTCCTCGGAATATATAAACCAATCTCTTCCAATTTGTAGGCTATTGAATTGTTTTGAATTTATTTTTTTTGTATAATTTGGGCAACACTTATTCTTCTACAGTTTCTTGTAATATTTCTTTCAGAATGTTATCTATCTTCATAGCCCTCCTTTTTGGCAGTAATCTCTGGGCTAATCTGATCTCTGCTTCCATTACTGAAAGTTCTTCCATGTGTCTGCCCTCATTAAATATATTTTGACTGTTGATGTTTTTGCTATAAAAACCTTCAGTTATTACTCGCATTTCCTTCAGATCATTCTCTTGAGGTCGGAACATCTTTTAAAGTCTCACACGATCCCTGAGAAACAGCTCTTGTTTCTCCATGGTTATTTCCATCTCCAAAGAATCCGCAGGTGCTATTGAGTTATTAGTCTTTGGTTTTTAATGAGGAATAATTAGGTCCACACCTATAGCCCACAAAACAAGTGCAAGTGTCAGAGAGAGAGAGAGGTGTGATTCAAACCACCAGCGATCACTATGTTTGCGCTGAGGGGTGTGACCTCACAGCAAACACACTGGCCAATGATGGACCGGAAACAACCGCAGAGACTACATGTGAGAACATGTGAGAGCCAGCAGTTAGATATCCAGGCAGAGTATCTGCTTTTTCATCATCACTTACTCAGGGCCATTTAAGAAAGATCCTTCCTTTATCCTTCCTTTCACTTCCCCGCTTTTTTGGAACTATTCTCAGTCAGTGCTTACAACGAGGTATATTTGCAGTTATTATTCACAGTAGATTAACAATGCTAGTATTTACTAACTCATTCACGTAAGTGGCTCACATCACAACTTTTTCACGTACATCAAATACCAACAATACTGCACTATATTCGATATAGGCCAAGCAGCATATTTACCACAGACAAACAATGTTGGTTTATTTTCTCCCAAAATCAGCTCTGCTAGTTATCATTGATGATAAACTAACATCGCTGGTTTATATCTTCCACAAACACTTTCAGCTGTTGTTTGCTGTAGACTAACAGTACCGGTTTATATTTCCTACAAACAAACCCTGCTGGTTATCATTCCCTGAATTCTAACTTCTCTGGTTCGTATTCATCACGGACAGAACAGTGTTGTATTTAACAAACTTTCTGATTGATACCTTTCCTTCTGGATTAATAAGATAGAAAATCTATCTATCTGTCTGTCTGTCTGTCTGTCTGTCTCTCTCTCTCTCTCTCTCTCTCTCTCTACCAAGCACAGCCTATTACTCTTCCACTTGTTGACATTTCCCATAATTTCCCATAATTTGACACTTTTGTGGTTGGTATAGAGGACACCACCACACATGATTGACAAGGAATCAGATTTGTATTCAGGGATGCTGTCCTTTTGGTAATACTTTATTTAAGGGGGTATAAATAATGTAGTAGTACACTCTTACTTATTGCCTTAATTAACCAGAGGTACTGTGTTAGGTACTGATCCAATGTTCATTCATCATTAATCAGTCATAATGGTTCATATATTTCATTCATACAGTTACTGTATTACTTCATGATTTGTACTTGAGTAGTAACTGAGGTACCAAGCTAAAAGGACAAGTAAAGTGTCATTGTCCTTTTCAGGGGAAACAGTACTCAGTAGACACAGGATGGAGAGCAGCCAAAAGATACAGGAAAAAAACTGTCTTCTCAACGGACATTGAAAAGAAAACAGATAGGGTGGAGATGGGTACTATTTGGCAAACTGGGACGTGAAACACCATCCCCACCAATCACAAGCTGCAGTCAGAACAGGAAGGACAGGAAAGTCATGTGATTTATACAGTGGTTCACAACAAAATTTCACATGGCGCCATGCATTTGAGTCTAGACTCCCTCTTTGGTCAGATCCAAAGGACAGGGAGAGAATAGGATTGAACAGTTTTAATTAAACCACCTCTCCTGTTTTTAGAGTTTGCTTTGCATTATACCGGCACAGTTATTTCAGAGAGATCTGCATGACCATACTCTGAACTGTAAGCAGAGACTGCTAGGTCAGTTCTGACTGAGCAGTGAGTTTCGCTTGGGACTCGTTACTCTTTGGGCTCGATGTTCAGCAGCAGCTCGGATCTTCATGGGGGATCTTTGTTTGCTGGCATCTTTGGGTCTGCAGTTCTCTTCACCAGCATCTTATTTCTGGGTTATGATGCTTTGCCTTGCCAGAGTCTTGTTTTTAAAAACTTTGTTGTTGTATTGGTTGTTGTTCTTGTGGTCTCTCCAACTGTCGGCATCTGAGGGTCTTTCGTATTCCTTGTTCTCGAGCCACTCAAGTACCAACTTTTTGCAGCACTCAACATGCTGTCCAACCCTAGGGGACTGTTCAGCAGAAAACATGCCATTCTGTGTAGGATGTTCTCATTTGGTGTGTTTTTTTCCCTATTTTTTAGCTGTTGAAATGAATAAAATGCCTTTTATTGAGTGCTGTGAGTCCTTGTGTGAGAGCAGCAAGTGATTACTGCTGTTTTATTGATTTTTAGTCTAAACTTTCCACCCTCCAAGCACAGATATTGTAATTCCGTACACCAAATTTAATATTTTTGTGGGCAGCAGTAACCCCTGTTTCTCTCGAAAATTGCAGGATCGCCCTCGAGTGCTGAACATTCTGTATTCAGCATTGGCTATAAGCAGCGATTTTAGCTAGTTACCATGGAACACAAACGCAGAAACATGAAGATAAAGGGCCCACTATCAGCTGCAAAGAAGGAAAGCTGATTTTTCCGCGCATTGTAGCAATAAGGGAAGGTGCCAGTAGCCCTTGGTGAAATCCAGTGTTGAACAAAAGCAAACTATGTCCCGCCTAGCAGCTCATCAATAGAGGGCATGGGATACACATTGAATTTAGACACCTTATTAAATTTACAATAGTCAACACAGAACGGAATGAATCCTTTGGGCTTAGGAACCAATATAATAGGCTCTAGCCAGAAAGTGCCTTCACGCATCTCAGCAAATTCCTCCTGAAATGCTTTTTTCTTTTCTCCTGGTAAATGCGTGATATGGAATTAACCAGTATGCTTAGCAGAGCCGGTATGCGATGATACATGATTTTTGGGTAACAAGGAAAAGCGTCGGTAACATACACTATAGGGACAAAGTCTTGGGACGCGACTCTTAATCATTGCATTAAGGTGTTTCATTCAGACCTATTGCCACAGGTGTGTAAAACCAGGCACCTAACCATGCAGTCAGGTTTACAAACATTTGTGAAAGAACGAGTCATTCTGAAGAGTTCAGTGAATTGGAGCGTAACACTGTCATAGGACGCCACCTTTGCAATAAATCAGTTTGTGGAATTTCTTTTACGCTCATAGTGCGTAAAAGTCGCCAACTCACTGTCGGGGAAGACCCTCTTCTGTTCTAGCATGACTGTGCCCCAGTGCACAAAACCAGGCTCGTACAGACATAGTTAGGTGAGTTTGGTGCGGAAGAACTTGACTGGCCTGCACAGAGCCCTGACTTCAACCCCACTGAACACCTCTGGGATGAACTAGAACGGAAGATTGAGAGGCAGGATTTCACGTCCAACATCAGTACCTGACCTCACGAATGCTCTTCTGGATGAATGGGCAAAAATTCCCCCAGAAACACTCTAAAATCTTCTGGCAGCTGTTATAGCTGCAAAGGGGGGAACCAGCTCCATATCGATGCCTGTGGATTCAGAATGGGACGTCCTGTAGGTGTAATGGCCGGGTGTCCCAATACTTTTCTCCATATAATGTATGAAAATTCCTACTGAAGAGTGTTAACTTGAAATATTTACACTGCTGTTGTTATAGGCTGCCTGAGTAGCTCACATTAGCAAGAAAAGAATTATTCAGGCAAACGAGCTGAATTTCCATATTGAAAGAGTGCATTAAAATCCAGACGCTGGCTCTCTGACAGGTGATGTAACCCCACTTGGCCCTCTTGGGCCTCTCCTTCACAACCAATCATAGAAACCTTTTAACTCAAACAGACCAATCACATTCAGTTATGTCTCCATTCTCATACACTTGGCAATATACGTGACTATACTCATGACTTTGAAGCCATCTTGACTGTAGATATTCAATCGCCATTCACTGGGCATGAATAATAGTTATAGTTATTACAAAGCCACGGTGAAAGAATATATGAATATAATTAGGTCAAAGGAGTTCCTTTATATTGTGTTCCAATAAACATTTTTAATTAAATCGTAAGCACCTATAATTCTAAACACTCACCGCAAATTTTATACACAAACATAATGGACCCAGCCATTGTCTAACCAGCAATACAAGCCCACACTGAGATAGGAAGCCTTTCAAATCATGGGCAGTGAGCTGGACACCACTGTGGTCTGGAACAGAATTCGATGTTTTGGGAAGTCCTGGCTTCCTCTCCTACCAGACTTTCCGTCGTTGATGTGATATGTTTGGAGTGCATTCCTCCGGTTGACTCATCATTTGTAGTCTACATCACCAAAGTGTTCTGTAATCTTGAAGAGCCCTTACTGTTAGGGCTTATCATTTAAATGAAGACACAGGAAGCGACAGGACCACTTTTGATGAGGGACTAGCATTGCTGAATCATATTTTTCCACACTTTCAGTTATTGTTTGCTGTTGACTAACACTGCTTGTGTATAGGTATGTAACAAACAATGTCACATTACTCAGCCTCTGGGCATGGAATTTTACTCTTAGGTCTTAAACATATGGCAGCCTGTATTTAAACATGCTCAAACTCTTCCAAGTGCTCTTTAAAATGATCCGAGAAGGCTGTGCATCACTCAGACACGGAAAACCAGAGGGAGGTCTGGGAAACCGTCCAAAGAACACAGGTTTAAGTAGCTCGTATCGTTTTTCTTATATCTGTTTAAAACTTAAAAATCATGAAATGTAACATTCCATTAAATGGCTTAAGTGAGCTGTCTTTTACTAAGTGATAAACATAAATTCATCAGTACTTCATGACGTTAAAAAAATCCGCAGGATAGAGGGATTTTTGGAGGAGGGGCGAGGGAAATTTATGATACATCTTCATGGAGTGGCTAATGGGTAGGTGAACTAGACAAGATACAAATCGAAACCAGGGCCCAGCAGACCCTGAGAGGTTAGCTCTGGCTCCCAGTCTGACGTAAACCCAGAATGATCGTACTTCATACGGTTATCAGTTGATAACATGTGGTAGAAGGATTTTATCCTCAACCTTACTGCTTCCCAGAAACATTCATGCCTACCTATGTTTGCCTGAAGCAATATGTTTGTTAGATGAAGAAAGAAACACAGTTCCCTTTTTCACAATCCACAATAACTACTATAAAGCTATACCTGAAAGAATCACTGTATAATAGCCAAATAAACTCCAACACAGTTCTGAATATCCATCAACAGATGAATGCAGGCTGTGCAAATGGCAATTCAACATTTATGAAAGGACCATACGGTGATGGTCAAGGCTGGACTGGGATGAAAAATCACTCTCTTATGATAAGTTTTGATGCAATGGGGGGCGCGGGGTTTACCATAAATTTTACTAAATGGTGGAGGGGTGGGGGGTGGCCAGTCCAGACCTGCTGGTGGAATTCTGAAATCAGAAACTGTGAAATTTCTTACCCTTAGTGATATAATCATTCTACAGTATATGCCAAAGTACTAGTAAGAACCACTGGGCATCTATTTTAGGGATGTAGGTGACAGAGGTGGAAGTTTTTTTAAAGGAAATGACAGATCCGACGGGGCCCCCAGGAGTGGTTTCCCTGCCGCATTTTCCGGGGCATTTGGGGACGACGTCCTCCTTCCCAGTTCTGTGTCAGACGCCATCCATCGTTTTGCGTCTGCAGGGAATGTATTCTCAGGTGATGGCCGCTACCTGTAGCTGTGCTGTAGGGTCCTCATGCTGAATATGTGAAGGTAGCAGAGAGGTGGAACTCAAAGAGGGGGAGAGGGCTACTGGTCAGCAGCTCTCTCCTCAAGCTGGGCACTCGGTGAGCATGCAGGTGTCGTTGGAAGGCAGGCAAGCCTGCGGCTATTCCTGCTGAAAACAGTGAGGGTTGTAAACTGCCCAGGCGGTGAGGGTCTGTCAGTCTAAGGTTGGGATGGACAACAAAAGCCACGGGGTTTAACTGGGAAAAGGGTCTGTAATTTGGAGGCAAATTGCCAGGATCACATTTTCTAATTGTTTATTAGTTTATTCCTTTACGTATATTTGCAGTCTCCATGGGGCACTAATCAGGGTAAGCTGTTAGAATGTGGATGGATGGATGGATGGATGGATGGATGGATGGATGGATGATGGATGGATGGATGGATGGATTTCACCATCATGATACAAAAAATACCGATTTATAATCCCTGATCAGGATAAGATGGTAGAAGATGGATGGAGGGATGGATTTCACCATCATGGTGCAATTTATATCCAGTGTTAGGTTGGTGGTAATAACGGTCACCTGATTCGCAGCCAAGCCTGCTCTTCCACCACATCTCACAGCTGGTTCTGTGTATTTACCATAGGCTGAGATTGATGCCTGTTAATTAGCAGACACTAACGCTGGATAATTCATGGTAGACTCATCCCGCAGTTTCACTTTCCCACAGCCTAACACTGATACAGCTTCTTGGCATTTAACACACCACTCCTGATAATTATTTTTCATAGATAATATTGCTGTATTTAGATATGACAGACTAACACTGCTTGTTAACACTTATGTTTATTTAATAAATACTGAAAGTGCTTAGTTAATGTTCATCACAGACTACCACTGTCGGTTGGGCTTTAACAGAATCATATATTGCTAAATATATCCGCTTGCAAAGAGAACCATGCGACACATCTTAGAATTCTCCCACTCCATCCCAGAATACACATCTGTAACCTTTGTACTAACGACAGACAAATTCATTCTGTGATTATCGAGGCACCATACAGTCTAACATTTAATGTGCGTTTAATATACATGTCAGGCGTGATTAAGAATCGACAAGGGCTGAATGGATCAAGCGCGTTTAAATTCCCCTTTGCCTGACAGATTACCTGTTCACTTTCAAAACAAATGAAAATGGCAGCTTCCATCTCTTCATGCTGCCTTGTCAGCTCTGATAATAAATTTGGGCTTTAGATTGTCAGGATAGATTATCAATGCACATTCTGGGAGCCCACAGATTGAAAACTATGGCGAGTTAACAGTCAGCACAGGACTTCAACAATGGCTGAAACGGTTGGCTTCGCTTTTAGTCACGTCTTTGATGAGAACACTGCTGATTAGACCTTGATAACATACTCAAGGCTGGGGAGCAAGGACAGATGGTAGACTGGCTGGAATATGTTTTGAGTGTCATATTTCTGAAGGGTTTGAGGTGCTTTAGTATTAAAACAATGACTCACTGAACTGCGGCCACAGTACAACAAACGGTTTACACAAATAGAAATCTACAAAAGACGCAGTGTGATGTATGAGCTGTAATGCAGGCATACTCTTTTAAAACAGAATGCACGCTATTATTTGATTTATGTTTTCAGAATGTCTTATTTGGCATCATTAGCTATTTCATAGATAATGATTAATGATTTGCCCATCTTCTAATCACAGTGTCAGTGGTGCAGAGGGACTTGTGACCAATCTAGCACTGGACACAAGGTTGGGGTACCCCCTACATGGAATGTCAGTCTATCACAGGGCACAGACACACACACACACACAGGCCTACTCTATGGGAGCATGAGACACCAGCTGGCCAAGCTGCAGGACTTTGGACTGCAGATCAGAACCCACGCAACACAGGGAGAGCATGCAAGCTCCACACACACACAGAAGAGGCAGGAATTAAACCCACATCACTGCAGGTACGGGAATGCAGTTACCCTCAATGTTGCCATGCCACCCCAGTGAGAGTACGATGTCGTTCAGCGATACCCTCAAAAGTGCCACACCCAATAACCCGCTGCCTAATTCAGATTTTTAAGAGAGTGTGTATAAATCATACAGTGCATCTTCAAAAGAAACAGACTGTAATCCAAGCCAAAGTAAATTAATGAAAACATGCAGTGCAAAACATGTAGTTACTCACCAGTGTACTCATGAGGGTTATCCATAGTAGGAAGGGTGAAAATGAGACACTAAACTCTCTGAAAGTACAATGTGTTTAATGTGACTGTTCTGCCGTGACACGGGTACATCTCTGACAATAGGATTATAAAGTCAAATATATGCTGGATTTTTAGTAATTATACAATTAATTATGGTCTGTTATGATTTGGAACAAATGGGAAATATTTAAATTTATTACTGTCAGCAAAAAGTAAAATTCTGGCAACTGTTAAACGATTTCAGATAAATTTATTTTAAGTTGCTATGTTTTGATGTATATTTCAGCTGGAAGCCGTTTTCAGAGGTAGTTTAAATTACTAATACGTTCCCCGCAGCCATTAAAGCAGGATCTCTCAGTGGGCGGGAAAGAGGCCTTTACGTCTTGCCTTGCAAACCTTTTACAAATCTGGATGAAATATAGAAAAGAGATTTTTATTGTAAAAACCTGGGTCAGTATCTCCCTACCAGCTCTCGAGCACTTGTCGCTTAAATATTTTAAAATGAATTTTGAAAAATGGAACACACTCTTTTTTAAAATGGACAACGCAGAAGAATAGCCCTTTCAATTACCCATAAGCAAAACAGATTTCCTCCCCTCCTATTTTTGGTCATTTGAAATGGGACTTTTTCTGCACTACTTCAGACTGCACACCACCAAGCACAATGAACTGTAGGCCATTAATCACTATGTGCTGTATACCAGTAAGAACTGCGGCCTCGTCTGGGATTAGGAGCCGCAGAAGATGGAACGACTATAGACCATTATGCATCATTGACTACAGACTAGTAAGCATATTGAAATGTGCACCATTAAACACACTGGACTGTAATGTGTTGAATACCATGTGTCATTAGATTCTGAGAAGAGCAGATCATGTGGCGGCCAACATTAAGATAATGATCATTTAAATGTCCTAATATGAAAAAAATACATGTTTTATTTAAAGTAGCATCCTGTCCAGAATGTACTTCATCTTCATAGACAAGCAGCTGGAAGATTGACGGTTGGATGGAATTTTATTTTATGTACAGTATTTATATTGCAGTCTCATGAGTTTTTGAATATTTTTAAGGATCTATTGTTTTTCATGCAGTACAAGTATTTTTTTTATTCATCAATCTGTGAATCAGTCTTTCTCATTGTAATATTTATGTAAGATGGTTACCAATATAAAATATAGGCTAGAAGTTTCACAATGAAGAGAAAGGGAACGTGATAACATGAGCTTTTCCTGTTGTCACATGTCAGACCTAGTTCTAAGGTGACCCAGTCTGAAGTAATTTTAAACCAGACGTGCGTTGTTCACCCACACAGCAGATGCAGGGACCGAATGCTTTGCAATGCAGAGCTTTATCCCTAAAGCAGTGATTAAGTACTCAGGATTACATGCATGCAATGAAACATGCATTAGTGCATGTTTAATGTGCATATTGTATGTACTGTCATGTGCGGTACCCATAACATTTATGGATACCACAGGCAATATGTGTATTCTATATAGGGTGTAAGGAAGCTGCTTGAGCTGTAAATTCATCAGACTGTGGAAAAAAAACATATAGGACCTTTGAACGATGGGGCTCATTGACTTCACTCAAATTTGGATGTATATTTTTAAAACACAGTGACACAAGACCACAGGGAGCTGAAAAATAAGACTGGGCTCCTGTGTGACTGGGCATGCCAACAAAACTATGGAGACAGGGTGTAGAACCTCTACCCCAAGACTTTTGATATTAGATTTTGGATACTATTGCATAATCAGTGCTTTTGCTGTAGGCCTCTTGGGAGCCTCCCTGATAAATTTCTACCTTGTCCTGTACATGATCTTTTTCATAAATATTTCAAAATTTGTTTATATATTGGGGCGGCATGGTGGTGCAGTGGTTAGCACTGTCGCCTCACACCTCTGGGACCCGGGTTCGAGTCTCCACCTGGGT
>JAODJX010000040.1:9694605-9704931 GCA_026776945.1 Isichthys henryi | reverse complement strand
TCTGGGCCTCCCTGCTGAGACTGCTGCCCCCGCGACCCGACCTCGGATTAAACGGGAGATGATGGATGGATGGATGGATGGATGGACAATTTATGTGCTCAGGTGAGTCATTGTGTAGCTACTGTAGGTCGGATGTCATTACTGAAGACAAACATCTGCACAGCTCACACACTTACAAACTGACTGCTCCTTGTTCAGCTTGAGGGAGGGGGGGTCATTACAGTGTTCCATCCATCCATCCATCCATTGTCCAAACCGCTTATCCTACTGGGTCGCGGGGGGTCCGGAGTCTATCCCGGAAGCAGTGGGCACGAGGCAGGGAACAACCCAGCATGGGGGGGCAGCCCATCGTAGGGCACACTCACACACCAGTCACTCACATGCAGTCTTATCGGCAATTTAGTAACTCCAATTAGCCTCAGCATGTTTTTGGACTGTGGGGGGAAACCGGAGTACCCGGAGGAAAGCCCACGATGACATGGGGAGAACATGCAAACATTCATGTAACCCAGGCGGAGACTCGAACCCGGGTCCCAGAGGTGTGAGGCAACAGTGCTAACCACCGTACCACCATGCCGCCCCCCATTACAGTGTTCATGTACATATTTAAAAGATAATGATACTCCCATATGAATTAGCCAAAACTCGAGCATCAATACTTTTGGATAAAATGGTGTGAAGCTTTAATTTTATTGCCGGTTAATGAGATTATCTGTCAGATTAATTGTCCCACCCGCTTTGCTCCCACCTAGTGATTATACACCTGAAGTGGCATTGCAGGAAATGTCAGACACATTGATGGGTTTATCCCATTGCCTTCTAGCACAACTGACCCAGTTTGCTGATTCTAACATAAATACTTCCCACATCATCTAATGTCTATCAAGGTTCTTGATCTCACCAGCGCGCCCAAACCTCCTCGACAGCTTTACAGATGCATGAACTGTTATACTAAGTGTTAACTAATGTTCTGTCCTATAGCGATATCTTGTAGTCAATGCCCTGGTTGTCAGTCACTATCGTTGTTGTACAGCCGAAAATAATATTAATATTGTTTTAATGGACAATATTAACGCAAAACTTAATAGGTACTACATTTAGGATGTGCCTGGTTATGTGCTGTGGACTTGTTCACATATAATTGCATGCTGCGTTTCTGAGTATGTGTACATGTGCCTGAGTGCGTAATCGTTGATTTAATTAATTTTACATTTGGAAAGTAGCTGTTAAAAACTCCGAGTTTATTTAAGAGCAGATATCAACATCCTGGATGTTTCTTTTGATTAATGTCATATAATTTATTTTCTTCCTTTCATTTCTTATTCTTCCTGCTATTTTCCCATTTCATAACTGGCACATCTTAGCTGGATCTGGCGAATGAGAGCTTTCTTGTGCCCTAATTAAGTATTGAGTATTCCGAGTTTATCTTGCTCTAATTCGTGTAAATCTCTATCTCGTCGTGACTTTTACTATACGTGCACGCTACAGTTACTGGAATCACGGGGATGCTGGGTTCATTTAAAAGGCATTTAAAATATCCTCTCAGTTCCATTTCTCATTTTTTTCTGGTTTTCCTGATGCTGCACTGCAGGCACAGTTATGATCAATACACCAGTGATAATGCAAAGGATTCAATGAAGCAAAATAGCAGTAACAAAAAAACACTAAGAATAAAAAGTACTTCACATACAGTAAGGAAGTAAACTGTAAAATGATTCTAATTATATTACTGTTATTAGTTAAATTGTGATTATAACCTTAAAGATGTTTATGATGATGGCGATGACACTGATGATGAAGAGCAGAAGATATGATGATTGTTATTGTTATTAGGTGTCATTGAGTTATTATCAACACCATACAGACAGAATTTCTCCACACATTATCTTCTCTCCAGGCCTTCAGACTTCCCAGAGGCATGTTCATTGTTGGTGATCACATCTACCTTCTTGCTGACCATCCAGCTCCTCTTTAACCTTCAACTTCTCCAAGTATTATTGTCTTATATGACGTCAACTCATGATATGCCCAAGATAATATAGCTAACAGGTATGAAATCCAAAAAACTGAAATAATATGTTTACGAGATAATTAAAATCACTCATTATTGCTACTTTTTTAAGGGTGGGGCTCATCGGGGAGCTGTCCTCTCCCTCTTCCTCTTCACCTTCTACGCGATGGACTTCCACTACAACATCAGCTCATGTTACTCACAAAAGTTCTCCATTGCCTCCTCCACTCTGTGGCGTATCAAAAGTGGAGATGAGTTAGAGTAAAGGACGCCAGTGGAGGACCTCATTTTATGGTGCAAGGAGAATGACTTGCTGCTGAACAATAGCAAGGCAAAGGAGTTGGTGGTGAATTTCCACAATTCTAAAAAGCCCCTGAGACCACTTACTACACAAGGAGAGAAGCGGAGGTGGTTCAGTGTTATGCGTATTTGGGGCTTGATTTGAACAGCAGACTGGACTAGGTGGTCCACACTTGTAACGTTGCACAAAAAGGTCTGAGCAGATTCTCATGCTGAATTTCCATCTTTCTGAAGTGTGTGGCAAGTCTCTGGAGATGTTATTGTGCCAGTCTATAGTAGGCCATGCAATTCCATATGCTGTGGTCTGCTGTGGAAGCAAAATACGTTCAAGTGATGCCAAACGTCTGGGGAAACTCATCAGGAAAGCCAGATCCATCACAGGACTGACCCTGGAAGCAATGGAAGCAGTTGCAGAAGAGAGGATGGTGGCGAAACTGAAGAACATCATGAATAGTTCTGCCCATCTGCTCCACCAAGTGCTCTTCTGAAGTTTTAGCTAATTGTTTAGCAGCTGGCTCATTCCACCTCATGACATGTTACTGCCATCATTTCTGCTTGCTGCCTTCACACACTACAAGTCATCATCCTGGCACCGCTGCCCAAACCCCCAGCCAAAGCACATGCTAGGAAATGACACCATACACAACTGTGACGACTATGTGCATTACATTTACAAGCCTTGTTAATTATTATCCGTTTATTTGGTGCTTTCTTATGGTCAAGCTTGCTTGGCCTATGTGTCTGGCCTTCTCACTTTTGAGTTTTGCAAATAGTCACCCAGAAAATATTGAAAATGAATTAACGTTCATTACCATTTTAACCAAGTATATGCAAAACATATGCAAAATATCGAGGTTTTTCTCCAGGTACTCTGTTTGTTTTTCCTGCACTCTGTTAGGCAAATTTGCATGTCCAAATTGTCCAAAGATAGTGTGTGCTTGCTCTGTGAGGCACAGGAATCCTGTCCAGGATGTTCCCCTGCTGTGTACCCTATTCGGGGTTAGGGAATTTAACCCTATGCACAAGGAAAACATGCAAGGAAAAGACAGGGTGTGAATCTTTAGTGAATTAATGGGCTTGTTGTGTGTCCACTCCTGGATGCCCCTGCAATCACATTTTCCTTCTGCATTTCAAACGATCTATCGGTCTAAGATGCACATTATTGTTCATATCTACATTATGGAATGCTCTAGAAACTTCTTTGTACTCTGAGCCCTCTTGTGTACCAGGTACCATTTAAAAATAGTAACACCAGTTCCTTCTCTTTTAAATAATCTGGGATTCTGGTTTTTATAATGTGAATCTGCATGGTCTGCACAAATATACTGCTGAATAGTAGGCGATGTCTTGCAAAGTTTTCCTGTGTGTTCTATGCATTCTCCTTTTGCTTAATAACTAGGAATATTTAATTTATTAATGTTATTCTTGCACTATATTTGTACAATAAAACGTGCTTCTAACCAGCTATTTTCTGTAATGGCTATTCAGGAGTTTGAGCGTCCAGAGCCTATAGATGCAAGGCAGGGAGCAACCCAGGGTGGGGTGCCAACCAATCACAGGGCACAATCACACAACATTCACTCACACAGACATACTTATGGGTAATTTGGTAACTCCAATTAGCCTCAGCATGTTTTTGAATTGTGGGGAGGGGGGTTGGACCTGGAAGAAACCCCACAATGACATGGATTGAATATGTAAACTCCACATACGTGGAGCAATAGCAGAAACTAGAATCTTGGTCCCAGAGGTTTGAGACAACAGGGTTAACCACTGCACCACCATAGCACCCCTGGTTCCAGCCAAAAAGTGTTGACATTCTGTTGACATATGTTAACTGATACATCTACATGGGTATATATCCAATTGGTGTGTGTGTGCGTACGTGATAATATTACCTACAGTTTTAAGTGATAGAAAAGAAATTAAAGCAAAAAAAATGGTGCTATTGTTAATTTGGCACCAGCCATTACAATACACATTGTTATTTGCTAATATTGGACAGAAACGTCAGATACCTTTCTAACGTCAGAGTGCAGATCGATCAGATTTTCTGAAAGCAACAGTCTGCAATTTTGCAGTCATTACCCTTTTCTGCGATCCCGCTAGTCTGTGTCCTAATTTTATTGTGATACCATCGACGTGATGCTTTAGTGTGATCCAGTCTCTTCTTAAAATGGATGTTGATTGTACCGTTTAGGAGTAGTGATTTTCCACACACCAAATGTTGTTTCTGTGGCAGGGTTTGTACCTTGGTAGCGTTTTCACTTGCTTACATCACTAAACTGTCATTGTTCCTGGAATTTATTCCGGTTAAAACATAAATGCAATAACCAGTATGGTGTTCATTTCGTCTTAAGTAAGCAGGAGAATGGGGACTCAACTTCTCATTTCTAGCAGAGCTGTTAGGTTTTGTTTGCTCTGCTTTTCTTGATATAGCAACAGAATGACAAACAAAACAGTCATGCAGAATGAACAATCATGTAATATTATTAAATCAATTGGTTACTGCAAAACTGCAGGATCTTTTGGGATGTATCATCGTTCTCATCATTCATTTCCTTACTCTCTCTATTCATTTCATTTTTTTTTTTTTTAAACGAAGGTAGAAGCCAAAGTAAATATGTTATTGACGAACTCAGATGTATGTCCTTATTAGCGGACATGGTGGGAGACCCAGAATGGCAAGGGGCTCGATATAGATGATCTTTGGGATTTCTATGGCAACAAGCCCCATGCCATCAGACTCTTCAATTAATGAAACCTAGCTAAGCCTGAATGCCCTAATTGGCTTGATAGTGTTTTAATAGGGTCAGCTGGGTGGATGAGGGAGGAATGTTGGAGGAGATATGGAGAACGTATGAAAAAAGCCCATTCGCACCCATTGTGGGTTGTTTTTTCTTCAGTGATAAAATCCTTTGTTTAATTACCCCATGGTTTCCACCTTTATTCCAAAATATGCCAGTTAATTTGTTAAATTCAGGGAATATCTGCACCAAGTTACAGGAAGATGGCATAAAAACAAACCTGGTCTCTATGGGGTCTATTAATTTAAATATTCCATATAAAACTGCATATCTGTTTAGGGGGATATACATATTAATCGAAGAGCTGAACCTGGTAAATGTAAAAATATACATATAAACCTGAGGATGTTTGAATGGTTGTGCGTATAATTGTGCAGTTGTTAGCAATAAAATTTAATTAGATTGAGTCTAGGTGATATGCATTTCTGCAATACTTCCATGACATCTGCTGGTTTAATTTGTGTACCAAGCAAGGGGAATTTTCTGTGCAGGGTTTGGTTAGAAATCTATTTACTTTGCAGTAGGGGTCCCTGTGAGAGTCCACATATTCTATTTAGATGACATCTGCTCATTATTTGTAAAGTCCCGAGAATAACAATTATCTGATATATCAGCCATGCTGGGCTGATGAATTATGCTGTCAAAACAGCTGCAAGCTAATTATTTCTCAGCAGATCACACAGTTTAAAATTTCTACAGTGTATTCAGACTTATTGGCTCTGTGACTGTATCATGTTTAGAAGAACACTTGTCGAACGAAGAAAGCTAACAGCTGTTTTTTTTTTGTACAGATTGTTTTATATATGCTATTGTGATATTTTGGGCAATTGCTGATATAAGTTATTTCAGTTCGAAGCATTCTTATAGCGTCCTTCCTAACATAGTTGCCCTCAAGCGCCTGAGAAAGACTTAACAAGATCATCACAGTTGGCCATTAGGGTTAATATAATGTAAACCATTTTTAACTCTCAATGATGTTACCAGAAGAGGGAAAAAGTATTAAATCCTCAAAAACTGCAATAAGAAAATTAGTCAGATAAGCTTCTAAAACAGATCAATGTGTCTCTTTTACTCCCCTTCCTTTTTTCAGTCAAGCAGACTTTTTTAAGGTCCTTTCAAGTCTAATAGATCCAACTGGAAATCAGTAAGAGCAGCAAGCTGCATGAGGCTGGTGGCAATTATGCAAGAGTCGCAGAATCATTTGTCTGCTTGTCCGTGTTTGAACTTTATTTTGCATGCTCCAATGTAGACTCTTTAACCATGTGGAGCAATTCATTCTTAGCTTCACCAAAAAAAATGTAGCTATTTAATCTTTAATACATTTTTGGTCACTGTGCCCTGTAGAACTGATTTCCATTAAGTATTACCGCATTTAGAATACAGTACAGACACACATAATAATATTATTAAAAAGCCCATTAATTACTCTCATAATTGCTTGCATCATTATACAAAAAAGAACATATACTTAGTGTTCTGTGGGTTGTGATAATACTCATTCTTTTGTAATTGTTTGCCTTTTAAAAATTCATGCATACTCAGATTCATTGCATTGCATGCCATCATTTATAAATACAAAAGACAAATGTGGAATCCAGTAAAAGTCTAGATGAGGAAGCCAATTTTGTTACCATTAATCTTCAATCCTCTGCAGTCAAACTACTCAACTCTATCATAGTGTTAAAGTCCCTTTGAAATGATTTTATAAATATTTCTAAATGCTTTCTGCCACCTAGGGGTAATTCATATACTATAGCTAACTGTTGCATTGTATCTTGATACCTACAGTATATATGATTGTAAAACAAATTACAGTAAATGTGCAAAATGTCAGCATATATTGGGTCAGTGAGTTTTCACTGTGGTGTCACCCTTCCTGTGTGACAGTGACCCTGCTTTGTGTAAGTGGTAATGTGGCCTGTGAGTATAAACTTATCCTGCTTCTGTAGACTCATTCGCTAACACCTCTGTCAGAACACATCCTACATGATGACCGCAAAGTTATGGTGGGGGAGAAAAGCTCTGTTTTACTAGTTAAAACATGCACTGAACGAAATGAATGAATTTCTATAGATAAATTGTTATTAAATATGTGGCAGTGGTATGAAGATAAGCCATTGCAGAAATTGTCACTTGACAGCGTTAAAGCACTAATTTTGCAATTTCACCTGAGATAATATCACTGTTGTTTTTTAATTACGCAGAGAAAGGACTCTATAGATTATTCATTTTTTCAAGGAATTCTATTGAGAAATTCTATGTATATACTGATACACAAACACACACACACAAAACTGTTTTAAATGCAACAGTAGTTTGATATACAGCAAATACTTTAAATTTTTATATTACCTCATATTTAAATTAATATAAAAATGAATATTTGCAGTGTAACACAAGTTTTGTAATGTGTTTTCATATAATGCGTTCAGGTTGACTAATTTCCAACATAGTAGTCATGAATTATAGTTGATAGCATTAATTACATCATCATTTTTGCCAGTTTTATCTTTATATTAATACATTTTTGAAAAATGATGATTTGCTTCTCAAATATTGTGTGCAGCGGTCATATATCCCAGCTGCTACTGACACGTATTCACGCACATTGTGATTGGCTGATCTCGCATGGCGACTCCCCCCTGCCGCCTGCACTGTTCAGTCCCATTTCGTCAAACACGTCTTCTCGGAGAACACATTTCTGTCGGCAAAAAAATAAAATAGAATGATGTGTTTCGCGCCTGCGCAGTAACACAGGAAACTCCGTGAAACAAAAGAGGAAGCGTGATATTTAAAGGGGAAGCTGAGCTGGATCAGTAGGTTAAAAATGTTACTACATAATTTTGTAAACACAGTGAAAAGTAAAGGAATTCGTTAACGAGCAGGTCGGTATTATTTAAGAAGGAGCGTTACGAGTTTGGTATCTGATGAATGAAGTCAGATAAAGAAACCTGTATGAAGTAAACAAAGGGCTAATGGCAAGTGTGGGTAAGTGCTGGGTTTCGGTTGATGTGTTAGCAGTGTGGAAAATAAAGGATACTCCTCTCTGTATCATTATTGAGGAAATTAAGCACGCTGTTAAATTACATATTCTCATGTTTGTGTTAGGTAACATTTTACGAACAACTTCTCCTTTTATTTTTCTGCCAAATACCAAATAGTACTGCTAACCTGATAAATTGGCACTGCGGGACGTTGCATTCCTGTTTTAACATCATGTGGAAACGCATATTGGTATCGTCGACAATGTATTAAAAGTCACTCGCCGAGAGTGAACTTTTTGGTTTGGCAGTGCTGAAAAGAAACAAATGAATATTCCATGTTTGGGGCTATGTAATAAGCATAGGGGTTTTAAAATTGTTCCAAAAGTCTCGATCAGCTGAAATGGTCTTTGTAAGAAATAGATGTCCCCGCAACAAATAAAATCTCTCTTCAGTTAGTTCTAGTTAATATCAGCTGATGGATGAGTTGCAGGTGAAAGGTCATTTGTGTTGATAAGGTCTAGTACCACCAAGTGTAACAACTTTCTAATGGGCAAGAAGTCAAAAATGTACATTCTCATGAACTTAACTGCTTGCTTTTTCATAGTTGTTTCATATTCCTTTTCTTCAAGATGTATGAAAAGTGTGAAAGAAAAAAATCTGCATGCAGAAATTTTTCATCGGCTTCATCTTACAAAGATTCTACCGTACACCTTTAAGAGACCTACGCAGAATCCACCTTACTTCAGGATCTGTGCGCACCTACCATTTTTGCTTGTATTCCCAAGTACTGCCTCAGCACTCCCAAACTGGTTTTTGCAAGCCCTGGATCAGCTCTAAGTGGAGCGAAGCATCTCGGACATTCAGTGTCTCCGCTTGTTGCCTTACCCGTGTGATTTGGCCCAAGAGTGTCAGTGTACCAGCAAGCATGGCTGAGCAGAGGTACTGCGTGGAATATGCCAAGCGCGGAACTGCCGGCTGCAAGAAGTGCAAGGACAAAATAATGAAAGGGTTGGTCCGCATTGGCAAGATCGTGCCCAACCCCTTCAGTGAGTCCGCCGGGGAGATGAAGGAATGGTATCACGTGAAATGCATCTTCGAGAAGCTGGAACGTTCTCGGCCTACGACAAAGAAGATTGAAGATATGACAGACCTGGAGGGCTGGGAGGAACTGCAGGACGAGGACAAAGAGCTCATCAACAAGCACATTGCAGGTATTTTGAACTGGGGACAAGTGTTGTTGTCAGTAGATCTGTTAATACAGACGCTCCTCTACTTACGAATGAGATACGAATGATGTTGTGGACAGGAAACGGGAGCCGAAGGAACACAATTTGGACTTGCAGTCCTCTTCGTTCGTATGTCTGTGTTGTCATAAGTTAAGAATTTTAAAGGCATGCATTTTATATTGTGACACAACTCCCATTTGTTTATCCCTCACATTAAAATAATAGTGTTAGTTTATATATGTTTTGTTAGTCCCTTCCCCTAAATTCAGGTATTAACAACTTTGGAAGGTAAACGATTAAGTGTTTTTTAAATGAAAAGTTGTTTTTGTTCCTTGTTTCCTGTTTCTATAGATTTGGCCAGCAAAACAAATGCAACCCCAAAGAAGAAAGTACAAGCCAAGCTGAACAACAGTGGACAGTTAGCAGCACCTCTGGCTGATCCTTCCATCAATGCGCCCAGGAAGTTTTCGGGTTTCACTGGTGAGGCGGCAAGTCTTAGTCATGAGGCAGTTTGGCCAGCTGGTGTCTCATGCTCCCATAGAGTAGGCCTGTCTGTGTATGTGTCTGTCTGTCTGTGTATGTGTCTGTCTGTTTGTCGGGGGACACCCTTTACATTTATTTCTGTATGAAAAACTCTTAGGATGTTTACAAGTGTTATGATCAGAAAATGTATCATGGGGAAATAATTAGCAATATGTATTCATCCGTCTTCCAGCTGCTTATCCTGAGAAGGGAGACTAAAGGCTTGGGGCCTCTTCCAAGCATCGCAGGGTACACAGTGGGGTACAGCCCGGGCAAGACACCAGTCCATCGCAGGGCACACAGTGGGGTACAGCCCGGGCAAGACACCAGTCCATCGCAGGGCACACAGTGGGGTACAGCCCGGGCAGGACACCAGTCCATCGCAGGGCACACAGTGGTGGTACAGCCCGGGCAGGACACCAGTCCATCGCAGGGCACACAGCGGGGGTACAGCCCGGGCAGGACACCAGTCCATC
>JAODJX010000040.1:9668676-9692642 GCA_026776945.1 Isichthys henryi | reverse complement strand
AGTGGGGGTACAGCCCGGGCTGGGCACACAGCGGGGGTACAGCCCGGGCTGGGCACACAGCGGGGGTACAGCCCGGGCTGGGCACACAGCGGGGGTACAGCCCGGGCAGGGCACACAGCGGGGGTACAGCCCGGATAGGACACCAGCCCATCGCAGGGCACACAGCGGGGGTAGAGCCCGGGCAGGACACCAGCCCATCGCAGGGCACACAGCGGGGGTAGAGCCCGGGCAGGACACCAGCCCATCGGATTGCGGTCCTAAACAATTCTGCAGCAGAACTAATAGATTAACACATCATGTTGCACTAGCCCAATCATCTCGTCATACGAGGATATTATTTACTTGAACAGCTGCTTAACTTTAGAATGTATAACCTTTTCACAAATCCAACACAGTCTGTTCAATGCTGCACTGTTTTTGGCTCACAAGACTTTCAACGCATCACTGTCTAGAATCTGACCGCGTTCGACTCATGTGTTAACCTGTGTTGTGTTGTATCTGGTCAGCGACTAAGGCGGGCACATCAACCAGCCCTGGCCCCTCCCCAGCCAAAGCTAATCAAGGCAGCAAGCTGTCAACCGAGCTGTCTGACCCCAGCCACAAGGACTGCCTTTTGCGTGAGTTCCGCAAGCTGTGCGCTATGGTGGCGGACAAGAACAGCTACAATGTGAAAACTCAGATCATCCAGGACTTCCTAAGGAAAGGGACTAGTGGAGGTGAGTTTGTAATTGTTATCCTCAGTCGAATCTTGTAAGCTTAGATTTGTGTACCGCATTTGATGGTCGATTGTATTTTCAGATGATATTCAGATTTTCATTTAACTATTAAGGCAAGGAATAGGCTAGTTCTACAGTAAGGGGATCTGGTTGCAGTTTCAAAAGGTCTGACTTGCTTTCCTTGAAATACCATCAGTTCTCTGCTGTTGCATCCCAGATATCAAATTATTCCACATAATGGGTTGTACTGCACCATTCACCAAACGCATGGCATTTTGGTCACACACAACCTTTGGGGATTCCACAGATAAATTCAGGGGAGACCTGTATCTGACGGTGAAGTTGCTTCTCCCCGGTGTGATCAAGAGTGTGTACAACTTAAATGACAAGCAGATTGTCAAGCTGTTCAGTCGTGTCTTCAACTGTAACCAGGAAGAGATGGTGCGAGATCTAGAAAAGGTCAGTGTTTGCAAATTTTTCTTTGTCCCCGATGGATTGTCACCAATGGTATCAGTTGCGTCGAATTTGTGGATGGCCATTGATTTAGACAGTTGAATAACTGATTTTCTTGTGCGTTTTCTCCCCTACTCAAACGCAGGGCGACGTGTCAGAGACTGTGCGGATCTTTTTTGAAGAGAGCAAGTCCTTCCCACCTGCCCCTAAAAGTCTTCTGACTGTCCAAGAGGTGGATGCCTCACTGACACGCCTAGCCCAGCTCACCAAAGAGGACGAGCAGCAGAAAGAACTGGAAGACATTGCTAAAAAGTGAGTCTCTGTATTGCTGGTAAAAAAAAAAACCATTATAATTATGCAGTGCTTATTTATGCAGCCCTCTCCCCCACCCTCACTATTTGTTACGGGACTCTTTTCTGTCTTTTGGTCAGTTTTTAGGAATATAGATTACAAGCTCCATGATCCCCGTCTATGTTTGGTAGGGTTGACTCATTTTAACTGATGTGATTCATAGATATAATGCACTTGGAGACATTTCATTGAAAGCCAACCATTTGCCAACTAAAATAATACTTAATGCTTTTAGCTGAGTATAAGCTATAAATGTTGGGCCATGAGGTTATCCTGTAGTTGTATGATGGCGTTTATGTTGTATGTGGGAATAGTGCTTTTTTTTTTTTTTTTTTAGATAAGTATAAATTTAAGAAAACCCCTTAACTAGGGCTGCTGTGATTAGTCGACGCAGTAGATGACGTCGATACTGAAAATGCATCCATCAACATTTTAAATTGACGCATTGTTTTTTTTTAAAAAAACATTTTAATTATTGTCTTTATGGTTTCTAAAGCTCTTCAGTTCATTGGCACAAATGTTTTCCTTTAATGTCACTACGTAATTATGGGGGTATTTCAGATTATCACAAGAGAAAAAGGTGGTTTTACGCTGTGCAGAATTTCGCTGGCATAGCACAGCAGCACTAGGGTCATGCATGAGCACCTGAAGAGGAAATGCAGAGGTGCTATTCTGGATGATGGGCTGCCAGAAGAGGCAAAACCACCATGTTGTCTATTAATGTTTATTAAATTACCAGTAGTATGGAGAGCTTTTAATGTCTTTTGTCCTTGTAGTTGCTAAATGCACTCATTTTTAAATATTATTAAAGTTGAATGCTGGCTACCGTAGCTATTTTTTTTGTATGTTTTGGAGCATTCTATTATAAAAGTAATCATGTAGTGTTCTCAGGTGAAAGTATTTCTGTATTTTCTGTGTTTCAGATGTACGGGGAATGACCTGAAATGCATCATAAGACTCATTAAGCATGATTTGAAAATGAACTCTGGAGCCAAGCATGTGTAAGTTTACTTACATCTTAAGATGAAGTTATTTATAGAAATAAAGCAAGGTAACTTATTACATAACCTGCACCTTCATAATGCTATCAAAACGCATTCGTAGAACATTCAGTGTACCTTCATGATGCATTCGTAGAACATTCAGTACATATGTCCTCATCCTGCATGTAAATGCCCCTTAACATACCTTATAGCACTACATTCTTAATACTTTCGATGAATGACATTACAGTTGTATTATACAATTATAATGTTTGTTATTAATCATATAATGTTTATTAATATTTATATTAAAGCTCTTGCATTGTTCATTGAAAGTGTTAGGAATGCAATTCTTTGACACATTTAGGTATTCTTGCTTCTTATGAATGTTCTATGAATGCATTATGAAGGTGCACTGAATGTTCTATGAATGCATTATAAAGCTCAGTTAATGTGATGTGTTGCCAGAAGCACTAATTTTGTATGTCATCTGCTTACCTTTACATTGCTTACATGTGCTTATTGTATTCCTTGCAGGCTGGATGCCGTCGACCCCAACGCATATGATGCCTTCAAAGCCTCCCGTAACCTTGGAGACGTCATCGACCGAGTGCTGCGAAATCAACAGGAGTCATCCACTGGCTCGGGCCCCAGGAAGATCCTGAGCGTGGAGGCCTCTCTCATGACTCCCGTGCAGCCCATGCTGGTGGCTATTGCCCTATAAATCACTGAAATGAAATTGACTGCGTGTTGCTGCGTGGGAGTGAGGTTCTGAATACGCTTCATATTTACACGCAGGCAGAGGCGTGTAAATCGATTGAGCATGCAATGAAGAAGTGCCCTAATGGCATGTACTCCGAGATCAAATACGACGGGGAGAGAGTTCAGGTCCACAAAAATGGAGACCACTTCAGTTACTTCAGCCGCAGTCTCAAACCTGTCCTGCCTCACAAGGTAAGCAGTGGCAGATTTGCCGTATATAAGCGTTTATGGCTACTGCTCAGTTTTAAGTTTTGTACTCCTTGCACAGTATTGTCGTTCTCTTGTGTTAAATCAGTTTATTGCTCTTATGAATGAATTGTTCCTGTAGAGCACTTTGGTCAACCTTGTTTTTTTTAAAAAATGTGCTCTAAAAATCAGTCACTCGCTCACTGACTCGCTTTCATTCATTTCAGGTGGCCCATTTTAAAGAATTCATCCCCCAGGCTTTTCCTGGGGGCCATAGTATGATTTTGGATGCTGAGGTGCTTCTGATTGACACCAACACCAGTAAACCCTTGCCTTTTGGAACCCTGGGTGTGCACAAGGTAATATTCACAGCTGTACATGATGTCAAGCCTGTCTATCAGTGAGTAATTTCTAAGAAATAGTAATTGATTTTTCTTCTTTTTCTGTTTAATTTCAGAAAGCAGCCTTCCAGGATGCCAAAGTGTGCTTATTTGTGTTCGATTGCATTTATTTCAATGGCGTGAGTCTAATGGACAAGTATGTAATACTTTTATGCTTTGAAAACTTGAAAGACATAGACTAAAAAGCATTCAGGCAGAATATGAGGTTTTAAATTGCAAACTCGCTAGTTTTGGATGAGATCAGTTCATATTTGACGATACAACCCTCAACCAATGATAAGTATATAATAGACTAGCTTAAATAGACCAGTGTTCACCATTTCAGTCCTTGGGGATCCACAGACAGTCCACATTTTTGCTCCCTGCTGGGAAAGAGCAAAATTGTGGACCGTCTATGTATCCCCAAGGACCGGATTGGGAAACACCAATGAATAGACAGTATGTATTTGTATTTTCCAGACCACTTTGTGAAAGAAGGAAGTTCCTCCACGATAACATGGTAGAAGTTCCCAACAGAATACTGTTCTCTGAAATGAAACACGTCACTGTGAGTAGAAACATTCTATACATACATTAATCACTGTACCTGCTTTTCTTTTTGAGGGGTTTCCTTTGCTGCAGAAATGTCTTTTCTTCGTTGGTATAGTGTAAAATATATTTTGCCAGGTGCAAAAACTAGGATGTGGAGCAGCTAAGAGATATATTTTCCATTTTTTTGTAGTGTATTGAAAAATTATTCATTTTCTGAATGACAGAAAGCAGCAGATCTAGCTGAGATGATCACACGGGTCATCAGAGAGGGTCTTGAGGGGCTGGTGTTGAAGGACATAAAGGTAAATGGCTTCCTCCTCCTCCTTGGCTGGTTATACGGGCCTAGAGCCCTTTCTGTGCCTCTAAGAATCATGGCCTGAATATAAAACATCACCATTTCTCTTACCGGCTTATGAAATGGTGATTTATTTGCCATTTGTACAAGTATGAGTGCAGGTACTTTGGAATACTTCTCACACATCCCATCCTTTTAAGATACACACACACACACACACACACACACACACAGGTGGAAGTGAAGCTTGGTGTCTGAGTGCAGTTTTGGCAGGCATGTGGTGATCCTCTAGCAGTAGGAAGTTAAGGGCATTCCACAGAGTCTTAACTGACTGATGCACACACCTCTCCCTTATAATATCAGAGGTTATAGTTAGTTTCAAATGGACGTTGTAGTTATGTTCCCCAGATGGGGAATACATATGGTTTGGAGACCAGTCCACTATTGCCATAGAGATCTCCACTTTCATACTTTGCAGACACACTGTTTGGGAGAGGATATGGAACTGATCACATTCTGAGACAAATCACACCGAAACTGGAGCACCTCTGCATAGCGATAGCAAAGAGAAGGACAGCCTCAGATGCTTGATGTCGGTAGCGCGATAACTCAGAGTATTTGTTGGATGTTATTGCCACTTATGGATGGAGATATACACTTGATTTAATTTTGTGACAGCTTTCAGCAAATTAGAAGCAGCAGTGCTGTGTAGCAGCAAAGGAAGGTGAGGGCAGCTGCAGAAGACACTATCTTGTGAATGCACTAACTGTAAAAGTATTTGATCTTTTTCACACTTCCTTCATTGCATTGGTGATCTGGGTCTATTTGGAGACATATCGCACCAAAATTGCCTCTTAGTGACGGCAAAGGGAGGGGTCGCTGCTGGAGAAAGTGTGTCGGGAGGCTAGAGATTGAAAGAGAAGGATTAGATTGGGGGGGGGGGGTGAGGGGGCCATCTGGGGAATAGAGGGTATGCATTGACGTCACTTTCCTGCTAGAACATGCCGCCTCATATGGACTAAGTAGCAAAATGCACTGCAACATGAGAAACTCTAAATTGTTTCTGTGGAAAAAAAACACTTATAAGGATAATCTGGGGTTTTTTTTGGTTAGCTAACACATCTAATATTCCCCCACATTGTTTGTGGAACACAAGGTTCGTCTTCATGGATTCCTTACAGTCACACACAATATAAATGAATGATGCTAAATATTTATTCCATGAGTAGTCAATAGAATGCAATGTAAGGTGATTTTACCCAAAAATCCTACATAACTGACACAAAATGTTTACCGCTAATCAACATTTCTCGGACTCCAGTTGTTTCTGCAGATTGCAGCGATCCATTTTCTTTAGTTTTCGTCTGTAAAAAGACAGCTCCAATTTCTTGTTAAATCGATTTGTGCAATCAATCACCGGACAGCTCTTTCTCATGTTAGATGTGTTTCTGCGGCACTCAACTGGGCGCTAATGCTGCCACTCGGGTTTATTTGCCACTCAGTGGGAGTGAGCGCAGTGACTGCCACCTGCTGTGACATCCTTTGCATATCCTTTATACTTTGGCATTCTGACAGCATCTAATTAGTTTGACTGAAACTGTAGGATCTGTCACCAGTCGAATGTAATGTCTGTATTACACTCAGAAAGACACTCAAACTGAAAAAATATTGTTTTGTTAAAAGGGTCTCTATGAGCCTGGAAAGAGACATTGGCTGAAAGTAAAGAAGGACTATCTGAATGAAGGTGCCATGGCAGACACTGCAGACCTTGTGGTTTTGGGTGCTTTCTATGGAAAAGGTTCAAATGGTAAGGGCATCCAGTGCGTGCACTGAGAGCTCAGTCACTAAGCATTTTTCAGATGTCAGCCTGCATGTCGCCGCTTGTAAACAAATGTTGATTCAGTTTGAAGAGGGTGACTCAGCTTTTGTATAACTGTGTCCTTCTACAGGAGGGATCATGTCCAGCTTCTTAATGGGTTGTTATGATCCTGAGTCAAAGAAGTGGTGCACGGTGACAAAGTGCTCTGGAGGGTATGACGACGCAACCCTGGCCAGGCTGCAGAAAGAGCTGGATGTCATCAAGATCAGCAAGGTAGAGCATGACCTAACCGGCATGGAATTCTGGGACGATGCACCTTCCCCTTTTTTTCTATGTCAGTGTTTCCCATTCTCGTCCTTGGGGACCTACAGACAGGCCACGTTTTTGCTTATTTTGGAAGCTGGGAGGAAGCAAAAAATGGACCATCTGTGGGTCCCCAAGGCCTGGGTTGGGACACGCTATCTAATGCATCAACTTCACAAAGAAAGGAAACATGTTTGTCTCCTAGGATCCAAGCAAAATCCCAAGCTGGCTGAAAATAGTCAAGAACTATTATCCAGATTTCCTTATCCGGGATCCAGAAGTAAGTATTCAACAGATTGCGTTCATTCAATTTAGTGAAGTGGATTTCCTCTTAAGATATGCTGATAGTGCCATGTTAATGGAGAGGAGTGCTCTGTCTACTGGCAGCATGTTCCTGATGGCGCTCCTGTGTCCCTGTCATGGTTAGAAAGCTCCGGTCTGGGAAATCACTGGAGCCGAGTTCTCAAAGTCAGAGATGCACACGGCTGACGGCATCTCCATCCGCTTCCCCCGCTGCACCCGCATCCGGGACGACAAAGACTGGAAGAGCGCCACCAACCTTCCTCAGCTAAAAGTGCAGTGTGACACGGCATCAACCATGAACAAATTAACCATGAACAAATATATACGGGCAGCTTTATTACTGTTTGCAAATGCTAAACTTGCCCTTATACTGTAGATTTTACAGTTTACTGTATATTGGCATCCACTTTTTTGGTGCCTGCTCACGTATGCCAGCATCTCATCCTAGAGCAGGGGTCTCCAACTCCGGTCCTGGAGAGCTAATATCCAGTAGGTTTTCTATCCTACCCAGCTTCTGATGAGCCACACCTGTTCCTGGTATTTGCCTGAGAGCAGGTGTGGCTCATCAGAAGCCAGGTATGGTAGAAAACCTACTGGACGGTAGCTCTCCAGGACCGGAGTTGGAGACCCCTGCCCTAGAGTATCTGGCGATGCGCATGATCAATGATTTCCAACATGGTGATCCGAGCGTCTCAGAAACAGCCACTCTTCTAGTATTTTTGGGTGCTACGATGTCTGTAGTTTACAGATAGTTGTGTAATAAGGAAAAAAAGAACCCAATGTTCCGAGGCCATTTTCACATGTTTATTTTGTACCTTAATGAGAGGTCAGAGGGGAATAGCCAGATCATTTAAAGCTAAAAATGAGGATCCAACAACTTCTTGAATTCAGGTGGTTCTGTTGGCAAAAGGAGGTTCTGCTAGGTTCTAGATGGATGCCTCTATCGAAGTGGCTGTTGAGTGTAATTGGTACAAGTTGCACACTGAAGAAGTTCTATATGAACTTCAGTTAGTCAGTCCATCAGAACCCACCCAACTACTTCTATATATGAGATTTTGCTTCCTAGACTGATTATTCAGTCTGAAATGGGAGCTTATTACTGCTGCTTCTCGCTTCTCTCGCAGGAACTGTATAGAATTTCCAAGGAAAATAGCGATTTTGAGGTGACAGCAGGACCTTCAAAGGGTAATGGCGACAAGGGCTCCTCAGGGGGAGACAGTGGTGAGAACTCTCCGTCACCTTCATCCCACGAAGCTGCCACCTCCAGAAAGGCTGGTGAGCTTCTCTCAAGTCATCTTTCATTTTCATCATTCTGACTTAGAACATTTTCACAGATAAAGCTGCCAAGGCAGCCTGCGAGTCGATTATCAAACAGTTTTTATGCATAAATGCTGCATGCTTGTATACCTAAGTGTTCAGGCTTAGGCTCACATCTCGTGGCTTCTCCTATACTCAGGGAACAGCAGTACACCTAAGGCAAAACAAGCGAAACCCGAAACACCTCCTCCCATGGCAGCGGCCAAGAGAAAAATGCCTGAAGGGGAGCGTGTTGGGAAAAAGGTACGTTTGTCAACCTAGCGCTGTCCAAAACATTACGTAACAACAAACCACAAGGCTTGAAGCAGTAGACAAGGAACAAAGGTTCTCCCGCTCTGTAAATTTATGTTCAGATAAATTTGGAATCTTATGCCACTTCTCTGCTTTCAGCTAAAAAAAACTGAAACCGTACACAGCAACGGACAAAGTCAGTCAGTGAAGACCACTCCTTTGCAATTGTCAGAACCTACGAAAGAAAAGGTATCATGGAAACGAATGCATTTCGAAATGTACTTAATGCATGGATTTTTTTGCATGTTTAATCGGCGGCTTATTTCCTCCAAGTGCACGACAATATAGATGGTACCCTAATAGCTTATTTAAAAATAATAGTTTTTGCAGAGATGGCTGTAAACCATTCCGGTCTAATTCTGAATATGTGCTTTGCATACATCAGACCTTACTTGACATCTTCACTGGAGTGAAGCTTTTCATGCCTGATTCAGTGGAGGACTATGAGAAACTGCGGCGGTACTTTGTGGCCTACGACGGGGACCTGGTGCCGGATTACGACGCCTCTTCAGCCACACACACCCTCGCGGAGCCCGAGGGAGACGGTGCGGCCCAGAAAGTCAGTGCTGGCTGGATCTGGGAATGCATTCGGAAACGCAGGGTGGTGCCATCCTGCTGAGCGCACGTCTTTTGCAGCTAGATCAGGGAAATGCATGCAAGTTGATTTTATCCCCCCCGCCCTCCTTAAAATAATTATGCAATTCACACGCCAATCAGGTTGGTTTCACACTAAATGGTCCATGTGGGTTGTCTCACCCAGACAGGTATAAACCATATTTGTGACACATTTTAGCTCTTGTGAGGCATAAAACAGCCGAATCATATTTTTTATTTTTTTCTTTGTTGCATTTTTAAAAAAGTACATCAGCACACTACCAATTTCATTTTCTTTATATGTATGTATACATATTTTTTTCCCCTAAGCCAAATAGCTAAAGGATGTACTTTTTCTTTTGTATTCAACCGTTTCCATGGTGAACCAGCCCATTTTATGATTTTTTTTTTTTTTTTTTTTACATGTTCTATTTTGCTGCTTATACTGTGCAGAGAAATAACGTGAAGTGAGGCAATAGCAGGGATGGGTGTGGCTTGGTAGCTTTTTATTCAAGTACTGATGTAAAAGCTTTTTCAAAAATGAACTGTTGAAATAAGAGCTCCAGCTTTTTAAACGAAGGCAGGAAGTCCTCCCGGAGCTTTTTCTACAGCGCTCACTTTCACTTGGGACATAAGAAACAAGCATATTGACTTAAAGGTGAAACAAGTCAATAAAGAAGTTTAGAATTTAATGGTTGGTTTTGTGGCTGCTCTTTAACTGATGATACATTTTTTCACTATAACAAAGGTGGAGCCTTGACTTGACATATTCCTCATATTCCTGGTTGACCAGGAAGTCTGTTTCCTGTACTGCAAACACCTACAAAACTGTTGTGCTTATATGGTGCCCCCTGGCTACAGGGATAGGTATGACACATACCTTAGCCTTACTCTCTGAGGTATGTCTCCTCTAGTACACTATGGTGGCTGCTTTGGGGGGAAAAAAATGGGATGCGAAAAAAACATGACAATTACAAATTATATTAGTGATGAATGACGATATTCAAATGGCTACATGTGTGTTGCTGCATAAACTATCCGTCTACCACTTGCTTGTCCTTGCCAGGGGGACGGGGCCACAAATCCTATGCCAGGCAGTACAGAGCACATGCATACACTCCCTCACACACACTGCACACAGGTCAGACACAGCAATATAACTGTACATCTTTGGGCTGCAGTGAGAACATGCAAACTCTACAAAGAACAGAGGCCAGATTCAAACTGCCAAGCCTTGGAGGTGTAAGCAATGGTGCTATGCAGCACGCCACCACTAGCGTAAAACTCAACATCACTTCATCTAGTGCAAGAATCAAAAATAAACGAGAAAATATTCAAGCAAAATCTAGGCAGCGTGTTAAAAAAAAAAAATCAAGCAAGCCACCACCAAGGTAATTCGCTTGCCTAACTTCTGTAAAATTTAAGGCACAGATATACAAAGTCTGGCCATTTCACAAATGCAGTTGTGTGCTCAGCTGTTTTTCTTTCCAACGGCCTTTTCCAGCAGTGTACGCATGACTGCACCACCTCGCCATTATAGGATACAGCTGTTGTACAGATAAAGGGTTTTAAAAGCCGTGGTGAGTCATTAGTGCAAAACCTGAAATGCTTCCTTCAGTCTGTTAACTTTAAAAATTCAGGCCTCAGCTGGGACTGTTGCTCACTTGTTTCCTCTTTCCCTGGAGTCCGTGTAGCTTGTCTTCACATTGTCCCCAGTATCTGAGGTCAATCTCCTCCATACTGTAACATGACTACAACAAGAGAGACCATTTGTAGTACAGAATGTTCTGCTACAGTAAAAAAATAATGTTTCAGGTTGTAATTGTAATTAGGTATTTTAGTTTTAAATAGTTGTCTTCAGCAGTCAATTTTAACATTTAATTATGCTCTATAGCAGGGTTTCTCAGTCCGGTCCTTGGGGACCCCCAGACGGTCCACATTTTTGCTCCCTCCCAATATCCATGTCTGGCAAGGAGCCGGGAGGAAGCAAAAACGTGGACCGTCTGAGGATCCCCAAGGACTGAGAAACACTGCTCTATAGATCCAACTATAAATTGAATTACAGAGTACATGAAATCTTACCTGTCGAGAAGACTTGATCAAGGTGGCAGTCCGTAAGCTGCTGCACGTGGACCCGGGTTGCTCTACGCGCTGCAGGAGAACCCGGGTTCGAGGGGTGTGGCTCCAAGATTGTCCTAATCCAGCCTTAATCATCCCATTGCCGTCCCTGGTCACGTGGTTGGTCACCTGTCAAACACAATACATTTGGACTCAAACAACACTAGTGTGATCTGTTCAAGAACACTTTAAAACTTAAAATGATCTTTAGGTTATATTGCACCTCCCCTTACTAGAACGGCCACGTTAAGGTCTTTGGCGAGTGTCCTCAGTTCCCCTGCAACTTGCATCATCAGTGACATGCCTAAAACAAGACATCTCTTAGACAGGAGAGCTATAAAAGACTATGAGTCATAGTAGATTATTTTAATTCTCTCTAACTGGGTACTTACCCTCTGTCTGTCTGCCTCCCAGCATATAAGCCAGAACAGCTGACACAGAGTCCACTATTACCGCCTTTACCGAACTGCCGCCAGCCAGGGACTACGAGAGGAAGAAATTGCACAATGTCTTTGAATTTATTAGTAACTGTTGTTTATTCGTGTTTGATGTTATTACGAAGTAACAGTGTGCTGTTTCTGGGAAATAAAGGCAGTGGTTAGTATAATAGTATTTGACGTGGATTTTACACTGCAAGTTCATGCACGATGATACGGCTTACAATTTGTATTTTGAGATATTCAGAAGTGTGTTAGAAACCTGGTTACAGCAGACTAATCCAGAGGAGGAGGATGAAATGGGCAATTTTATTTGATGGGTTGATGGGGAGACAAATGGAAAATAAAACGAATGCATGTCTTGCTCTCTAATACGCAAAACATAAACCTCGTGAGCCTAACATACGTATAACTTATTTTAAATGAGTTTCATTTTTAGAGGGATTTATATCCAACTTTGACCCTACCCAGTCTATCAGACTGCTTTCATAAATAAACGTAAATTATTAAATATACATCACTGGCATTAGAATTAAGTGCAAATCACCCTCACTTGCTGATGGCCAGTACTCCTGAAATGGTGCAGACACTCAAACAAGGAGAACACGTCAAATACTGGACATACTTGGATTCTTCGAAGAGCTTCCATCTATAGACACAGCGATAAGCATAACACACTCTCGATTAGGATTTCAACATTCTGGGGATTTTCCCATTAATTCCCATACATTCCTGCTAATTCCCCTGGAAAGTTTCAAACTTGGAATATCTCCAAAATCGCCCAGCTTAACGTCCCATTGAATGGAAAGTTTCCGGACATTTTCTGCCTCTTTGCAGCTCTGTTCTCAATACAAGCCCTTAAACAGTAGCTGAAATCATAAATAGGTTGCTGAGCAAAAACAGCCTAATTTATTAATCATTGCTTAGTCTGCTTAGCCAACAACATTACCAGCACTTAGGTACCTGCTCTTCTGCATCACTAATTTTGGCTTTTATTATCTGCAGCAAACGGTTAGCAGACAGTCCCCCCGTGGAGTCAATGTATAGAACACTCTGCTTCAGTTCACATGATATATTTACTGCCACACCAAGACAAATCTGAGAGGGAAAAAAAAGCAAGTGAAATGAAAGTGGAAATTCGTAGGTTCAATTACATCACAAACAGTACAATTCTGACTTAATTTCATTGCCTGCATTTATAGCTGATTGCTGTATTGTTGTGCATTTCATAAATAAACTGATTAAAAATCACTGTCCCCCCAAGCTGCCTGACAGGAATGAATCCCACACATCTATTACTTAAGTGCAAACACTGAATGAGCGATTCCTCAGAGGTGGTGAAGCATATTCTGTATATTAACATTGTTTACCTGAGTCTTACCAGTCCCAGGGCCACCAACCAGCTCTGACAGTTCTCCAGTATACAAGCCAGAGTCCAGAAGCTTATCCAAACTGGGATTAATCACAGACAATATAACATGCATTAACTGACATTAAAAGTACAAAACAAAAAAAGGATGTAATTCACACACATCAGGATTCACTTTGTCAATTAAAAAAGTCATGCACTTTATTAAATACAATATGTAAAACAAGATGTGACCTTAAAATCCTCTGTTCCTCTCTAATTACTAATCTTCTCTAATGACTAATTACTATGAAAATGATCTTTTGTATTGAAATTATGAATTTCAGGCACACGTACATTTACAAGCTTTATAGCCACGGGGAATCAGTGCCAGTGAATATTCTGCTCGCAAATCACGTATTTTTTTTTTAATCTCCGAACCATCACCAGTTCCTGAATCATGCTGCGTTCAATTCGTGGAGAGTGTCCTAGGTGACAGCTTTTACTGCACAGGGTCTCACCTTGCATTTCCCGTGGAGAGGATGGCGGTGGAGCTCAGCAGCTCCTCATAGAGGTCGGCCCCGGTAACGGGAAAAGCCGAGTTCTGGGCCAACAGCACCCGGCGCACGGCCAGCAGCGCCTGAAAGACAGCGCCGCAGTAGGTAGGATCCCAACCAAGAGCCCCAACAAAAGCGCTATACAACTCCCCAATCACGTATTTCCACCAAGCTCTGCTTCAAACTGCCCATTGTTTACCAAGTGTTCAAGTAAAGATAATGGACTTTAAAATCATTGTGACAGTCACTTACCTTGTAAGACACAGAACATTTCTGTGCAAGATCTTCGACGTCTGAAGAGACAAGGTCCACAACTAAAATCGAAAGAGGAATAAAATAAATAAAAATAGCATTGTGCAGGTTTCGGTGCCTTTACATGCCATTTTCACATCTACCACTCGCGAACTATTACTGTAAAAGTTTGTCAGACTAAATGCTAAGGGGGAAAAAATTATATTTTGTACACTTTTTCGCGATAAACCGATGCCAAATTTAGTAAATCTGAAATCCATTATCATGCAAGTCCATACCTGTCCTAATGTTTTTGGCACGCAGTGCTTGAACCACTTCATCAGTCAATCCAGGACACAGGCCTTCTCTCAGAAACACCATGGCAGCCTACGACGCCTGATCATAAAATACTCACAGTTATACAAGCAATATTCTGTATTGATCTGGTGAAAATGTGTCCAAATTAGTAATTGGTTACTTTAAATAAAGTTTTCCTAGATGAATTAGATGCTGTTATAATGCTATTACGTGATTACGTTAATAAAAACAATAAAGACGTGTATGGATATTTAAATAAAACAATGCAATGCAAACAACCCAGTGCGACTTTTACGTCTAGTAATGTTTCGATTATCGAGGGATACATGAGCTGACTGGCATAAATCTTTAGAAAATCGAACATGTTCAATACTGTGATATATTTCAGACATCTCTTAGACAGGAGATATAAACTTACATGTCTTGTTCATAAAGGTTATCCGCCTGTTGATGTATATATTTTAATCAGCCATTATTGTTCGTTTATTCATAGATGTGATCAAAATGACAATCTACTTTAAAAATATATAATGCTATATATATATATAATGCTAGATAGTAAGCAGGATGAGAGAGTACTGTGCTGTTTCTTATCAACCGCGATTAGCTATGCTTTAACTCACGGAAGAACAATGCCGGCTTTTTCCCGCTCTTAAAATAGCCCGCCAGATAAGGTGTTTTTTCTTGTTATTAGGCACTTAATCTCATCTTCACAGGCAAGCTTGCTATATTCTTTGTTTCTGGTGCATTCTCAATGCCTGCATGCAATTCCTTCTGGAAGCTGACAAAATCTGGTGTCATCCAAGCTTTTACTTCCATGTAACATTTACTTCGACGTCATCCCGTAATAGAGAATCCGGCCATCGAGAAGGCTTGTCACTGCTATCGTTTACGCTGTTTGCGCAAGCAGATGGAAAGACGCCGGAAAGGTCTTGAGTACGTGCCCTAAAAGGCTTACAGAATTGGAGCTCGGACGCAAAGGCTGCGCAATACGGACGAAGCGAAACAAGCGAATACTACTGAAGAGGCAGTCCGGTTACTGAAGATCGAAAATATAAATACTGTGGGGAAAAAAACTAAGGCTGTAGTCACCACCGAGGGCGGTGGGGGCAGGCAGATGATGGGAAAGAAAGCGAACAACCGTCCTAACGTTGTTAATCACGGTTGCCCTCAGACGCTGGCCTTTCTTTGCAGTACCAGACAGATATAACTAGTTGGCTAGCCGTGGAGCTAGCTAGCTAGCTAGCCTGCCAACGACAACTTACGACCCGCCGTCGTCCCGAAAACAGAGAAAATGGTAAGCCCTCCTTGTGCGCTTACATTAAGATTTTAATGTCTTTTGTCCATAACGTACCACACCGGGGATTTATTGTGAAGAACTATATACACGTATGTTTACTTTTCTTATATTCGCCGATTTATCTAGCTAAATAACGTGAGAGTCACACTGGTGACACTAGCAAAGGCCTCTGCTGTGCTGCTTTGCATTCAGTCTCGCTAATAAAAAAAAAGGGAAATAAATTAAATGTATAGACGATTAATCGGTTTTTAATTTATTAATTGAGTATCATCTGAATACGTTTACTAATTGTCGTATTAATAGGCTTCAGTGGTTTTAAAACCATACTGCCGTAGTTCGTACAGTATCTAACTGGTTTAGTCGTTGTTATGGTTAAAATAGACAAGTGGGTAAGACGAGATGGTGCTTTGCAAGCCGTCAACTTAAATGAATTTTCCAGAAGTTAATAAATATAGGTTAATTTGTAACTGTAGCGTAGCGGCTTAGGTGGGTGTGACGTGGAGGGCATGGGAAAGTCGATTTCGGAGCTGTTAATAATACGAGATAGTCATTTTCCAGGGGTTGGTGTGTTTCAGGACGCAGGTCATGGTCGTGCATTCGCAAGTGCTGATCTTTGGAAGTTAATAAAAGTATTTAATGCAGATGTGTGTGCAGTCATGGAAGAGCTGCGATGCAATTAAAATATGCGGAAGATACGGAATCTGCAGTCAGGGGTTTATGCGCTTTGAGTTACGTCGGCCTCCGCCCATACAGAAACGTGAAACAATGTCAAGTGCTGCTAGATAATTCTGAAATTGTATTTATTTTTAGTAGTTTTTAAGGGCACCTGCAGATAGTGAGATGAAAAGAGCGGTAGAATAGTTGTACAGTGTTTTTCTTCTGGAGCCCCATAGGCATGGGTATGTTTGACGCTTGTTCCCTTAAAGAAATATATCCAGGGTCATTCTGATCATTTAAGATTTGAAACGCAGCCGAAGCAGCAGTCTGCAAACGGCTTTTGAACAGATGCACGCTGTAGCATTTTTCTCCTCCTTCCCTGCGAGGGACGCTGATGTGTAGAGCTGTTGTTCTACGCAGATGGACAACGGTGTTTTGTATGCTGGAGAATATCATTAGCTAAAGGAACCGTCTTGTCCAAATATGCATCCTCCATGTCTGGATCTGTTTATTAATTCTAATGATGTTCAACCTCTCATGAACATGCATTTTATGTGGAGGGACAACACACCTTTTGTAATGGATTTAATTAGCGTAAAACAGATTTTGATTGAGTTTTGATAGAATGAGGGATTGCCCAAAGATATTTGGCATGTTGTTAAAGGAACATGCTGCTCTCTTCCAAAGCAATTAATAAGTTGTCCTTTGTTTTCCCTCTTTCCCAGATAGTTCTTGCACAATGTTGAGGTGTGTTTGGGGTTAGTATTATTGCATAATCAACCGTAATCCAAATGGAATGGAAATCCTTTGATGCGTGCTGGTTGACATTATGAATTTGGAAAGATTCTTGACAGTGGGAACCCCACAGAATTCATGTGCTCGCTCACCCTATACATTTTAATATTTGTAAATGTATACGTTTTGGTCAACTTCCACTCTTCTTCGTGTAACCCCACTTCCAAAACAGTTGGGACGTTGTATGAAATGTAAACAGACAGAATGCAATAATTTACAAATCATATAAACCCATATTTAATTAAAACAAAAATTTAACTATTTTCAACTGAGAAATTTTGTTTTATATGCTCAGTTTGAATTTGATGCCAAGAACATGTTTCAAAAAAGTCGGGACAAGGGGATGTTTACCACTGTGTTGCATCACCTCTTCTTTTAACAACACTGTAGATGTTTGTGAACTGAGGAGAACAATTGCTGGAGTTTTGAAAGTGAAATGTTGTTCCATTCCTGCCCGATATAGGATTTCAACTTCTCAACAGTTCGTGGTCATCTTTGTTGTATTTTTCGTTTCATGATGCTTCAAATGTTTTCAGTGGGTGACGGGTCAGGCCAGTCTAGCACCCGGACTCTTCTACTAGAGAGCCATGCTGTGGTAATACAGATAGTATGTGGTTTGCCATTGTCTTGCTGAAATACACAAGGCCTTCTCTGAAAAAGACGTTTTCTGGATGGCACCATATATTGCTCCAAAACCTGTATATATCGTTCAGCACTAACGGTACCTTTACAGATGTGCAAGCTAACCAAGCCATGGGCACTAATGCACCTCCATACCATCAGGGACGCTTGCTTTTGAGCTGTGAGCTGATAAGAAGCTGTATGGTCCCTCTCCTCTTTAGTCCAGAGGATGTGGCATCCATGATTTCCAAAAAGAATCTGAAATTTTGATTAGTCAGCCCACAGGACAGTTTTCCATTTTGCCTCAGTCCATCTTAAATAAGCTCGGGCCCAGAGAAGTCGGCAGTGTTTCTGGATCATGTTTAGATATGGTTTCTTCTTTGCATGGTAGAATTTCATCCTGCATTTCTGGATGCAGTGACAAACTGCGTTCATAGACAATGGGTTTTGGAAGTGTTCCTGAGCCCATGTAGTGATTCCCGCTATAGAATTGTATCTTTTTAATGCGGTGCCACCGGAGGACCAGAAGAGCACTGCTATCCAATATTGGTTTTCGGCCTTGTCCCTTGTGCAGAGATTTCTCTGAATCTTTTAATGATATCATGTACTGTGGATGATGAAATTCCCTTTTTTGCAGTATTACATTGAGGAGCATTATTTTTAAATTGTTGCAGTATTTGCCCACAGCATCTTTCTTAGAGTAGTGAACCTCTCCCTGTCTTCACTGCACAGAGACTCTGCCTTTCTGGGAGGATCACTTTATGAGATATTCAATCAGGTGTTTTGTTTTAGCATTACACAACTTTTCCAGTTGGCCCCATCTCAACTTTTTTGAAACTCCTTATTATTGGTATTCTATCGATCTGGACTTCAGGTCTTCTTTACTTAGCATACAAGTAGGTGATGTTGCAGGAGTAGCATCCAAAGGGGCGCAACGGATCCATGGTGATGGGAACGGAGATTTACAGAGAATTTCCTGTAAATTTTCTTTTTACGACTTCCCAGAATCACAGGCACAGAGGCTTAGCCCAAGGGGCCACATGCTGGCCCCTAATGTTGCTGGCATCGAATTCGTATTTAGCATATACTGTATTTGTCGTAAAACAACGTCATTTCTAAGTTTCAACATTTGGTAAGTTGTCTTAGTTCTATTTTCAATTAAAAATGGGTTTATATGATTTGTAAATTATTGCATTCTGTTTTATTCACATTTTACAGTGTCACAATGTTTTTGGAAAGGGGGTTGTACACAAGTATGCTGTTTAAAGCATAGCAGTGGTTTGTAGCATGTATACTCAGCTTTTCAATGATCACAGTGCCATTTAAAGACTATACTTGCTTTTAATCAGAGATGTTTCATTGTGAAATCTAACCTATTTGTGCTTTAGTCTCAGTCTTGTGCACATAAATGACAGCAGGTTCAGGAATGCTGGGTGGTAATCTGTAAAGAGACTGCATGTCATTCCAGGTCTACCTAATCAACCCTCTGGAGAACCTGAAGACCTACATCAGCAGCCGTCCGCCACTGGTCATCTTTATGGTCAGTGTGAGCACCGTAGCCATAGCCTTCCTCACCATTGGCTACTTCTTCAAGATAAAGGAAATAAAATCCCCAGAGTTGACAGAGGTATGAGGCTTCATGGCATTGTTTTCTTTCTCTTTTAAAAGAGATGAATGCACTGTGGCGTGTCCAGCTGCTGCCATCAGACATTCATTCTGAGACCAGTTGTACTGGTCATGTGATTTTGTCTTTAAAATTAGCATTGCAACAAGCCTTGCGTTCTTCTCGCCTTTCACAGTAGGGCTTCAGCTTTGAAGCTGAAACTTACTTCAGTAGTAGGAGCATTTCAGGTCAGTCACATCTCTGCATTCAGGTCAATTTACAAATTGGCCTCAGAGGCATGTTGGTAAATAATTTAACATTACGTATAACAAAGAGCATGTTTTGCCTTTTTTTGTCTGGTTTTCCTTTCAGCACATGAAGGCTACAGTAACATGGTTCACATTTGCTACCTTGTTATTTAAGCCTGTGGTTTTGTGGGGTTTATTCGACTCTTCGCAGGACTGGAACACCTTCTTGCTGCGCTTTAATGAGTTGGACTTCTGCATTTCGGAGAACGAGACCCTGAAGCACAGCTTGAATGAATCCACCACCCCTGAGAGCACGGTCACCAGTGGCCAGGCTCGCCCAAGCACGCAGGCCCCTTCTCTGCTGGAGGACCCTGGGCCCATCAACATCTCTGTTCCCATCACCCTCACCCTGGATCCATTGCGCCCCTTTGGAGGCTACTCCCGCAACATCACCCACTTGTATGCTACGATCTTGGGTCAGCAAGTCGGCCTAGCAGGTATTGAAGGCAGTGCCTCGTGAAGGATGAGGAAATCGATGCTCATGCCGGAGACAGTGGCACACTTAGCATTAGCAAACGTGTCATGTTAGCATTAGCCAGAGAGCATGAAGTACACACTGACTCTGTCTTAATGTGTAGTCATGAAATGGGAAGTTGTCGATCAGTTGTCAGATCTCGCTCTTTGATGGTGGCACGGTAGTAGACATCCTGTGTGCAGGGTGGGCTGACTTACTTTAACAGTGACAAAGACCTATTGCAATGAAAGTGATATTTGAAAAAGGTGAACCTGTTAAGTTTTCTCCTCATTCCTGGCACATTGTCAACTGCTATTGGTGTGTGTGTGTGTTTTTTTTTCCATGTATGTGATTAAGGGAGGGAAGCCCATGAGGAAATTAACATCACCTTTACCCTGCCTGCATCCTGGAACTCGGACGACTGCGTCCTGCATGGACGGTGTGAGCAGGGCGTCTTCAGTACCTGTATGACAATTACTGCAGCAAGCAATGTCTTCCCAGTCACAGTGTAAGTGACAGAAGCCTCCCAGTACTTGCCCGAAATTTATTATTTTTTTCCTGCCTGTTTTGCACCCTGAGTGTGGTTGGGTAGTTTGCTTTCAACATGCGTGATGTAGTATTGGCCACGTTAAACAAGTGCATTGGAATACTTACTTGCACCAGCACACAAAATACAAAGAACAAATAATAGTATACAAATAAATGCATATATGTGCAGCAGTGCAGTGGACTAGTTCATCCTGTTTCATGTGCATTTATATATTCTGTTTTATACCTTTCGTCACCATGTGTTTTTGTTTAAACGTCATTTGAAAATATATTGTTACATTTTTGTTTGGTTTTCAATGGCTAATTTAGTTGCGATTGTATTCTGAAACATTTCAGAGGTATAAACTCTCATCTATCCATCTTTCCAGTGACCCCCTTATCCAGTTCGCCACGCACTGCATTACATAGCAGTCTGTCATAGATATGTTTAATTTCTCAAAGCGAAGTGCTTTGGCTGCTAAGAAGAAGTAGGTTCTGTGATGTTATATTGTTCCATTTTCCAGAGTTCCTGATCTGTACAGGCCTTCCATTCAGTGTTTATCCGGCTTGATTGCTCATAACCATTTATCTCTCTCTTTCTGGTTCCAGGCAACCACCACACTGCGTTCCTGAGACATACACCAACGCCACATCCTGGTATAAAATATTCACCACCGCAAGAGATTCTGACACAAAGTATACACAGGACTACAACCCATTCTGGTGTTATAAAGGAGCCATCGGCAAAGTGTACCACGCACTCAACCCCAAGCTCACAGTCATCGTGCCAGATGTGAGTGTGCATTTGACGCCTTTGTATGGGTGACCCTTACTCGGCACTCGCCAAGAACAAGGCAAATGGCCACGAATTTATTTATGCATGAATATTTTATTTTCATTTGTATGATTTGCATTTTGTATTTGCATCAATTGCAAATATAATATGCATTCAGGTCAGTTTAGGAATCTGCTTGGTTAGCTGCCGTGCGGCTGTCTCCATACACTGCTTACTGTGTTAAGGAACTATTTTAATCTCTTTGTGGAGCAAGTTAAAATCGTTCATTGCACTTTGCCCAAAATAATTTGCCCTCCCCAGTTACGCTTTTTTAGATACCATGACAAAAGGATACACAGCTGGAATTTAAATCACCAACAAGATCTCTTTGGAAATTGAATATAAGTTAAGATGGTACATCCACAAGAAACTGCTTATTTATCGACTCTACTTTCTTCAGGTTAACAATTTAAATGTTTTATTTTTTCTGTAGGATGATCGTTCTCTTATAAACCTTCATCTAATGCACACCAGCTACTTCCTCTTTGTGATGGTGATCACAATGTTCTGCTATGCAGTCATCAAGGGCCGACCAGGCAAAATACGGCAGAATAACGCAGATTTCTGCCCAGAAAAGGTAAACGTCTGGCGTAAGATTACAAGCACGCTGAGCCGGCATGGGTGAGCCACAGTTTGGCAGCCTTGGTGTCTAGACCAGGGCTTGGAAGCATAATTTCATACCATAATGTACATCAGTCTCTGTCTCTTCAGTTTAGCTGCTCAGTCACATGGTGAAGCTTCAGGCAGAATCCAGTCTTCCATAAATCTACTCTTAAAGGGGAACTCCAGCTGAAAATAATACTGGAGAATAGACTATAGGCTAAATACAAAAAGCAATTACCAGGATTTCATGTATATTCAAAAGAAATTATTCAGTTTTAAGGAAGGGGGGGGGGGAGTAAGATGTGGTGACCATTCACTGGCATTCGTAAGCACCAGCCTTATACCACCAAAGAAACAGCAAAGGTTTTTTTTACCTTCTGAATGGTGAATTGAGCATAATTAATTTGATGTGGATCAATTCCGGGAAAAACGACATGTGCTGCGTTCAAACTGGTGAAGCATGATGGATTTGTCCTTGTAATTTATTGTACTTTGGTTTTGGGATGATTGACTTTTTTTTATGCTTTCTCAATTTCCCCCCCATCTAGGTGGCCTTGTCAGAAGGATGCGTTTGAGATCGACGACTTAAATGAACCTTAACTTAAAAGGAGGAGCGGGAAAACTGATTTTACTAGTTGCCTACTGAACCCATGAATGGGTGCACAGCCCTGTGAATGCATTTTTTTCTGAAATGTTGGGTCACTCCAACCAAAGACATTTTAAGTGCCTGTATCTACTGTGTAAATATTTGTAGGATTCTTGAATTCAGTACAGAAGTCAGCCTGAGTCCGTAATGACGTCTGACGCAATACTGGAGAAGCTGAGGATGCGATTTTGAGTTTGCCAGTGAGAATTGCACTTCCATCCGACTTCTGTTGCATTTCATCATCTGCGTCCGGCGATGCTGCATGCATCCTCCACGTGTGGACCCTCCCAGCTCTCTCATTACATTTCTGCTTGTCTGGTGAAAACCAGCCTTTGGTTTCCTTGGCAACGGCTGCCTAAGGTCAATGCCCTTTTGTTCGATTTTAGGTTTGAGAACTCCTCCCTGATGAGTGTGTTCCTTATCGCCTGTTTTTGAATATCACCTCATTTGCTTTTTGAAAGTGGTCTTCTAAAGATACAAGTTTAGAAATGAGGTCTGTTTTCAGTAAACTTTCTGTTTCCACTATAAATCAGGACGCGACGACCCCAGTTTGGTTCTTTCAGCCCCAAAATTGATCATATGAGGTGACTCAGTCACAGTACCATTAAAATAAACCATGTCCAGCTGTTGTAAACTTTTTTTGTCTCCCTTTTATTGCAGATGTTAAGCTCATGCCCCTCAGTCATTCAGACTATTGCATTTCTATTAAAGGATGTGCATCAAAGCAAGCTGCATGCCATTCGAATACAAACATGTGCGCTACTTGTATGAGAAAGAAGGATGAATTCTAGGCATGAACTGAACATGCTCACAGGCACGGCCATTTATGACTTCTGCTAATGTCCAGCTTGGAGTTAGATTATCATTGTTTACGATCTTATAACCATTCAGTATAGTTCGCAGAACTACATTTTAGAAATGTGGCTTAAGAATGGATTGCATTTCTCCACCCTTCATGTTTGGATTTGTTTAATGGTGAAATGTACTGTATATTATAGCTAACTGAATTCACTTGTAATGATTGAACATTTTTAATTTACCTCTGATCATCTTTTTTTAACAAATACTTCATGAATGTATTTTCTTCCAGCAAAATTGCAGCTTTGGTGTGTAAACCCTACTTTGTTACAGATTATCGGAAGTTTGTTTGTTGGCGGCCGCCGCGGGGGGGGGGGGGGGGGGGGGGGGGGGGTGGGTGGGGGGGGGTGGGGGGGGGTGGGGGGGGGAGGTGTGGGGGGGTGGGGGGGGGGGGGGGGGGGGGGGGGGGGTGGGGGTGGGGGAGGGGGGGGGGGGGGGGGGGAG
>JAODJX010000040.1:9640113-9668576 GCA_026776945.1 Isichthys henryi | reverse complement strand
TCATGTAAATGTTTAATGTAATTAGGCTCAAAAGCCTCTTTCTTACTTAAAAGTTGATTATACATGCACATCTCTGTGTTTCATCTGACCATCCTTGCCTCACTTGGCAAACATGCTATTATGAAGTTGTTAATTAATGAAATAAATCAATCCTAAGAAATAGAATTCATAGCTTCCCTTTAAAAATAAGCATTTCCTCTCTGTATTATCTGCAGCTCATATAAGGTGTGAAAAGTATTAAACTGCTGATAGCTCAGGAGGCCTATAGAAAAACCTCAAGGCTCCAACAAAACCATCAGCGGATTTGTATCTTACACGCTGGTATGTTTTGTTTTGTATAATAGCAACAAAACAATTAAAGAACATGCATGTAATGTCAACTCAACTATCTAATTTGTGTTTTTACCTGCATGTAATTTGTAGCTGCAGGTTTGTATCATATCAGTTGTTAATCCCCCCCCCCCCCCCACAGGATATTGATTAGGAAAGCAAGCATAATTCTGCTGTGCTTTATAGCGTAATGGGGAAAGTCTTTACTTTAAGGAACTATGGTATTACCTGTCAAAACAGCATGTCTGCAAAGCAAACCTGACGTGCTTTTTTTGTATATAGACAGTTAATTGCCAGTCCATTACTTGCTAATTCTTTAAATTCATTTGACTGCTGTCCGTATGCTGAACCTTTCTGCTTATAGTACACAGTCAGATTATTATTTTTTTTTTTTTCCCATATAGCTTTATGGCTATTTGACACATCGCCGTAAATTTGCTGTGGCTTTAGTTCCGCTTCCTTTACACGAAGGAGGAAATACTTGTATCAGTTTTCTCTGTATACCTTCTGATTTCCGTATGCATATTATTTAAAAAGCCACACTTTTGTGTATTTAATTTTGATGGACCAAAACAAAAATGATTCACTCTTACATCTGTGAAGCTAACACGTCCCATAGATACTGCCCTCATTTGAAAGTATTTGGGCCCTGCCTGCCTTCAAGTGACGTGCCACCACCTCAAGCATGTGCAGTGTGGTTGCTGGGCTGGTGTCTGCACGTATCTCTAAGCGGGATACTCAGTTTCTTCTTTATGGTTCTGGAATGCATCGTACGTATGGTGACCGACTTGGGCAGTGCCAGGCTCTAGATATCATTTTCGTCATCGCTCATTTTTCCCCTTACTTTGCCGTCGCCCCATGATGTGTTGGTGCGTTACATCCACCCTTACAAATCCCAAGTACACTAGTGAAGTTCGGCGCTGAAAGCTGGGACAGAGAGACTGTTACTTATGCATGTATGCATGTGCACTTGGAGGTTGAAATTCCATTGCTTGTCCTGATATAAATCCTAGAGGGCATTTGTTTGTGTCAGTCTATCATAATCTCTACATATGACTGAACAGTGGGCCAACACCCTATCCCTGTTTGCCTCCCCTCCCCTCCACTTTCTTCCGATCTCTCTAGCAGTACGAGTACGCAGACAGCTACCGTGTACGTGCCTTGTGCACTAAACCACAGTGTCACCATTGTAAATAGCTCTTCCATTTCAAGTTGTGATGACGAAGGTCAGCCTTCCAGTGACCAATTTTTTTTGTTTTTTCCCTTCAGTAAAACAGCTGTAAGTTACCCAAGTTGAAATAAACAAATAATCTGAGACATTCTGGTGTCCATCTCTGTTGCTCACATGGAAATGTATTGTATTTTAACAATATAAACTTATAATATGTACAATTTGTCTTCATGTAAAGTTGCTTTTGACCATAAATTGTACTTTTTAGGTTCAGTATCATTTTGACGAACATAAAATACATTAAGCACGGCTACTGCAAAACAGTGCTATATAACCATTTATAATCTTTAAAGTTGGTATATAGTTTCTCAAAGTATAAACAATTGGCTAAATGTAAAATACATAGTTAAACGGGAATGTAGAAAATTGTCGCAAGGCTCTATGGTACATTTTCTGCCACAAGCTGTTAGTTAAACCCTCTCGATGTAACACTGCATTACTAATTAAACACCAATCCAAATATGCCACAAAGTATTTTTTATTGTCTGTTTAAAACTATGTCGTCCCTTACTCTGTTTATGAACTGTGTACGGTGTTCACATTATCCCCAAGTGCACCGGCTCATGAAAGGATCCATTATTGTTTCCCATGTTTTGGTCGCGACTGCCACGGAGACGACACTGCAAATTTTCCACCTGTCTCGCTACAAGGTTGAAAATGCCCCCAGCAAATAAGCTAAACACACAGTGACAATTTGGCCGTTCCCTTGTTTTTCGTTCTTAAATAGAACTACATCACACTGAACAAAACACTAAAATATAGAGAACTGCACCAAATAAATTATTTTTAAAATCAATACTGAAAAATAATAGAATACCTCTTTTTATCCTGAAGTGAGTATGTTGTCTTAACAACTCTACAGGTACAGCAGGTGGGGAAGAGTCTAAGCGTTCAAGTAACTACAAAACACTGACTTTGAGAAAATAAACGTAGAAGTGTCACGAGCCCTTTCAGATCAAGCAATTGATCGAGAGTGCAGCTGTGATCCTGCATGGACATGGAGCCATTAACAGGTTTAAATTACTCTGTCAGTGACTTGCAGAGGAATGAAACCCTGTGAGGTGTTCAGTGTTCTTGACCATCTGTGTGTGGCTAATTCTGCTTCACTCCGTAAAGAATTTTACTGCAGCTTCGGCTGGTTTACCTAAGAACCAGGTGAAGTGACATTTCCACTGAATTCTCTGATTCCTTAGTTCCCGAATGGCAGTTCAGCTCACCAGTTGACGCGGGACTTAGCTGACGCGCAGGTGTATCGGTCACTGGGCCTGGAGACTAACTCTCAACAGCCTGACTACATTCATTTAAAATATATAGTTTGTTAAATGCCTCCTCCCATTTGATTCAACATAAACATTACCAAAATCCTTAAAACGATTTTTTAACTTTAATTTTCATACTTGATGCATTCTGTAGACATATTGGGTAGGATACCTTTAGTTTGTTCTAATAATAAGATAATTGTAATGATTAGGTCAGACATTTTAAGGCTATATTAATAAATACATTCAATAACTACAGTACAATGTAACAGAACTCCACTTGTTTTACTGTGTTTATTTACGTCTTTTTACTACCCCGGGTTAAACTACAGACTTGAATAATTGATCATAATATTTATAAAAAATAAAAGGAAGCATATTAGTATATATTAGCAGACGCTACTGCAGATATTTCAATATTGATGCACCACAGTACAGGCCTATACGAAACTATCACTAGAGATTAAAAAAAAAAAAAGTATGTAAGTCCTTAAACAAAAGTTTTTATTTAGATTTCTTGCTACACTATCACTTGCACAAAGTGCCAATAAATAGATTAAATATTAAGTCACCCGACACTTGGTTAGTCATCAGCTGCATTAGTTGCGCAGAGCGGCGCGTTTCTCCGCTCGGTTCTGCGCCTGTGTGGACGTGTTACTGCGGGGCTCAGAAACCTCTGCAATGTATTCCTGCAAATTACACTCCCGAAATAAAAGAATGGCCTTTGGTTAAAGGAAGAAATGGTCCACGATCTGTGCTCCTTTTAGACCGAATTTTGCATTAAAAATAACAAGCTATCTACTCGAACTCTTCTACCTTTATTTACCCAAGGTAATATTGCAGACGCCCGTTAAAGGTATATAATGTTGATACCGTTACCGTTGATACTGTAACCGAAGCTATTTATGCTACTTATCAAGCGTACTTATATTAATTTTATGTGATCGTGCGAATACCCTCCAGACGATTAAAAGAAATGAAATCGTTACCAAACCTTCGTTTTGATTTTTTAAAATTTATTTATAACTACTACTGTATGGTTTATATAACTGTACTGTATTCGCATAATGTAGCTGGTTTCCTTTGTCTTGCATTGATAATGCTATATTCACAATGAATCTATTTCTAGGTCAATAGATAAAAACTGGTCAAGCAAGTGTTAGAGTGGAAAACCCCTGAATGCAGATGTCAGTGTAATTCAAGTGACCTGACACATTCGCTTTTGTCAGTGTAAAGCTGAATACTTGCATTGCGATTCTTTTGGTCGGATTTGTTAAGAAAAAAGTTTAAATGACAGTTATTTCCTGGTCTTAACTGCTCTCTAAGCGTCTTTATTGTTTTCCTTGTTAGTTTGGCTTCAGGGGCTTTGAAGCAGGTGTGTTTACAAGTTAAGGTAGCTGTGGTACAATATTTCTTTACGTGACCAACTGATAATAAGCAGAAGGACGTAAAAATAGGACATATGGTGCAGCAGACGGTATTTACTCGGTACTTTTCTTTCTCCCATGTAAGCAGACTGAGACACGTGGGTCGCTGCTGTATCGACAGGGGGAGGGGGGAGTGAATGACCTCAGCCGCTGGCTTATCCGGAGAAGCGAGGTATTGACCGTTGTGTGTGTGGGGGGGGCGGTGTTTGCTCAGGGGAAAGGGACGTCTGCCCTGTGGTTTGGAAGCGTACTTGGGGGAAAAAGTGGCGAGTCGGCAGCAGACCCTGCCATCACCCACCAGCTGCGGAGGGCGATCAGCGTCGTCGTGCAGTTTACCCTTTAGCAGTGCGGCAGCTGTATGGGCGACCTGCCTCACCTGTGTAAGGGAGTACCCGGCTCAGACGTCAGATTGCACTAAGGTAGGCGTGATAGTGACGGGTGTATCATTTAAAGCTCTTCATAGACATTTAATAGTGTTTTATGAAAATGTGGTGTATTATTGTTGAAATTCATAGGTACAATGGGGAGCATTTTATCTGATCATGTATAAAAACAGGCTATTCTTTTTACTTTTCAGATAGGAAATCCAGTAAAGAAATGGCATTTTTTTTTTGATAAGCTTGTATTATTTGCTGTTAATATATCCATGTTTCCCATTCCTTCAGAATTTTTAAAAGCTGTCCTCTGCTTTTACTGTGTGGTCTTTGGTGTTTGCTGCATCACAGCTCACTGGTTTCTGAAAGAAAGCTTTAAAAGTCAGGCTCGCCCATTCACACATGGGCATAGTTACCGCACACGCTGCCGATTCCGAAGGTGGACGGTGCCCTCGATTAATGGCACACCTTCCTTCTGTGATGTGATGTTTTGGCGGAGTGAGGAGTAATTCTTGGGAACGTCCCAGTCTACCAGCCCAGTGGACTGTTGGCACAGGAGGGTGAGCTGTCTGGATCGGGCAGAAATGACGGCATTGTACAGAATGTAGGGTCGGCCTTGTTTATCTGGGCAGAAGCTGGGACTTTCTGAGTCACACTGAACTGTCGCTACAGATGCTGAAGTCAGAGAGAGGGTGTTTTTCAATCTGAGGTGTTTTGCTTTTCTTAAAAATCGGTGCCGTGGATGTGTGTCTAAGGGTGCCCTGTCGCTCATGAGATGCTGGGGGGCACCTGTGTCTGGGGGTGTCCCATTCAATACCAATCAAAGACACTAATTGGCTTTATATTGATTAATGATTTAAAAGGATGCTGTTCATTTTTGGAAAAAAAATGACTTGTCAATAAAGTGTTATTCTAACCCTATTACTTGATTGCGTCTGTTCCTTTTTCTGGTTTCTTTCATATATGATTGGTTTACCGTCCTTTATAATCTTTAGTGTGTAACAAAACGTCTAAGAGAGAGTGGCCACATCTGTGCTGGTTTGTCTCGAAATAGGTCACGTCAGATAACTGATTATTTTCCGACAGCTGGAACAGAATTGCTCTCGTTTAATGAATCAGCGTATAGCTGTGAATAGAGGTCACTGCAGATTGCATGAGTGTAGTTTGTGTATCGTTGCGGCTAGTTACGGGTTCCAGCTTCACTGCCCACAACTTTTCCATTCCAGTCAATGATTGCTGGCTGCAGCGGAACAGGATGTTTAAGGGTAATTGTTCTCCTTGTCATGTGATCCATTTCCCAGAAAATGCAGGAGTTCCAGATTCCAGAATTTCACTCCTAAGAATCCGGTTTATTTTCTGTCTTTTCTCTTGTTCCTCAGCTTCCCTAATTAAAGCACGAAGCTGAAATCCATCTTGCGACAGACAGCTCACAAGGTAAAAACTTCTCTTTCTCTTTTCCTCTCTGCACACAAGGGCTTTTTTTACGTGTTGTTGCAGCTTGCTGAGCCCAGAACGGACGACACCGTATCTTTTCGAAGAGCCTTATTGACTGGCCAGCAAAAGACCCGAGGAAGCAAGACGTGTCGTTTCCGAAGTGCTCTGGTGCAGCTGCCTGGAAATTAAATCTGCTAAACTCTGTTGGCTGGGAACACAAGCCTGCCGACGATTGAGCATTTCTTGTTTTTATTGCATGATATTTTAAAAAAGATCTTAAATTCTTTCGATCTTCATTGGTAAAACCTTGCCGAGCTCATTTTGTCCCTAATACACTGTATGTTTTCAAATATTTGCCGTATACCGTACTATACTGTGTTTTTTAAAATAATTTGTAAGTCTGAAGTGCTTTATTTTTAAAATACATATATTTTTACACCAATTTTCTTATACCTTATTAGAATTTTTACATTCTGTTAAGCAGCTGTCCCAATACAAAATAACAGCCACGTTCTATTATGCACTTTGTGCATAAAATGAAACTTAGAGGTTAGAATGATGGATAAAAAATATATTTTTTCCTTGCGCTTATGTTTTGTGGGTAACAGCCATTCAGTATTATCAGTAACATTAATTGTGGTCTGCGATGGGCTGGCCCCCCATCCTGGGTTGTTCCCTGCCTCGTGCCCATTGCTTCCGGGATAGGCTCCGGACCCCCCCGCGACCCAGTAGGATAAGCGATTTGGACAATGGATGGATGGATGGATATGAGTGCGGCATATCCTCTCTGGGGCGTCCCACACTTATTGTCCTGTGCTAGACCTACTGTGACCCTGTGCTGGATGGATGGATGGTACATTAGAAAACATTGCATAATGTTTTCTTTAATCACTCTTTAAAACTTTATATGCAAAGAGCTTGTAGCCAGGATTAAATGCTAACCACGTGTGTACAGTACTGTGCAAAAGTCTTACACAGTCAAAGTTATGTTTACAGCTAAGTAGAAAGGGTTTATGAGCTCAAAACAGAAAACATCATTAAACATATGAACATATGAATTACCTCCGTTCTCCAAAAAGTTACTGATAACTTGTTGGATGGCTGGATGAACATTGCTTCAGTTCTCAAACCTCTCCTCAGGGGCACCTCAGCCATTCCAAGTATTTGTTACATTTCACATTCATCTCAATTAATTATTAATTTTAATTAGTTTAAAGTCAGTGAGGCATGCTAGTGGTTGAAGCAATAAAATACACGGGTGGCTTGGATGGTTGCTGTAAATACAGGGGTGACTTTTGGAGAGGTTCTTAAACGGCTAAGCTGACACACTTTGACAGACATCATCGTTTGACAGCAGCATGAAGATTATTTGAGCATCATTTTCTTAGGTTGCACGATACTATACATTAGCAGCAGCAGTAAGAATTAGGCCTCTTTAACCACACTCAGGGTGTACTTCAAGGCCGAAGCACAGCCCTAGGGCATGAATTGTGCATCCCATAGTAAGAAGCTGGAGGGATATTCTTTTCTTTAACCACAGAGAGGCTTTGTTTCAGAAGGTCGGTTTTGATTTTGAGCCTCCTGGATGGCAAACGGTCTGTGGCACGCATGGGGACACGGTAACCAGCTGGGAGGGTGGAGGGTTTAATGAGATTGTGATGATATGCTGGGCTGTTCCCCTGGCAACTTCGTAGGCCTGTAGAAATGTCGCGAACCCGATAGCCTGTGGAGGGAGTCCGGGGTGGGGGTGGGGGGGGAGGGCAGCGGTGTTAAATACGAAGCTTTTGGGAGGAGCTGGAGAGATACAGTAATTATTATTCTTATTGAATTGTTATCTTGTGTAATGGTTGTAAACATGAAGATGCAAACAGACAGAATGGGGTTTAAAAACTGGAGTTTAATACATTTAATTAAAGAGATGATATCGGGGCTGAATGTTGAGTACAGGGCTGTTTGAAAATATACAATTAATTGCATTGCTGTAAATATCTCTCACCGCTTTGTTCCTCTCATATTGATATGATTGTTAGTACAGTGATTTGCGTTTACATGCTCAATCAAATCACATTCAAACTTTATTAGCGAATCGTACACGCAGAATTGGCTCTGCACTTTTTTCTTTAATTTTGCAGAATTCTAAAAACTTGCTAGAATGAAAATAAAGCATTTTTAATTTAATGTGCCGTTAAAAGGTTTATTCTTTTGTGTCCATGTGCATTCGCATTTGTCCTTTAGAATTCACTGCAGTATGAATCATTTTTTAATGTATAATTTCATTAACACTCCCTTTGTATGGTTTGTTTTTTTTCATCCATCCTCAATAACTTACAATCACACCCCAGCAGTAATTTAGAGAAACCATTTCAGTTAAGCTGCACGTCTCTGAGCTGTGGGGAGAAACAGGGGTGCCCATGTGAACACTCCATGCCCAGAGCCAGGGCAGAAATGACATCTACAGCCCGGCTGGAGACTATCCACCGAGTCTCTTCCCATTCCTAACTGTTTTTTGAATAATTAATGGCATCTTATGATATGTGCCAGTGCTCGTTAATAGGTACTAAGTGGGAAATTTGTGAAATATTTGATGGGCAGGCTTTGTTTGAGGGTGGGGGGAGCGGTATGGGGGCTGTCACATGATCCAAACCAAGTCAGTGGACGGAGAAAAAGACAGGAATCATCGTTTGTATGGGAGTGGAGTGGAGAAATAGGTTGCTATTTTGCAGGAAAGAACTTCAGCATTTGAAGCTGAGGTCCATCAGCGAACGTAAGCGAGAGCTGCCTGCTCTCAGATCTATGAGCTTTTCCCTTTAATTACTCCTCTTTGATCCACTTGCACAATCATTTGTAACAATAGAGTTGGTATCGGTGTTCTCTGGACACAACCACTTCTTTCATATTATGTTCAGCTGTACTGGAAAATCTTCCAAGGTCATGCATTTTTGCCAAAGAAGAATTGCATCAGATGTTCCATTTGAAAATATACCGAGCTTCACCCATCGGACATCTGTGTGTTTTTTTTTCCACCAGAAGAGATACGAATGGAGTGAGAAACGTAGCTGTCTGTGGCCTGAGGCGGACCTCTGCTCTCAAGCTGTCACTAGGCGACCGGTTTTTAATGCAGTTTTAACTGGAAAGGCAGCCAGGTTTATTGTTGCGCGGGCCTTTAATTTGACCTGCTGGCAGCCATGCAGGGCCAGAGGGAGTCGGTGCTCAGTGGCTGAACAATCGATTCCCCTGTCAGCATTGTTGGTTGCGCCCACCAGTGCCTTGACATAAAGCGTGATTGGCTGTAGCGGCCAGTCATCACATTTATGCCGGTTGACCTTTGCCTCCAGGTGAGGCAGCGATAAAACAATGTGACATATTAGCATGTGGAAATAAATACCACCCTTGTGATAAGTGCCTGAAATAGTCAGTGTGAAGAGATCCTGTTTAAATAATTTGGTTTAACAGTTTCTGATTCACTTGTCTTTGAAATAATGCATAGTCTGTCTTCATGTCGGTGTAACACTATGATGTTATGTCTGTCAAAGTCTGTCAGTTTAGCTGTTTCAGAACCTCTGCTAAAGTCACCCCTGTATTTACAGCAGCCATCCAATACACCAATGTATTTTTTAATTCAATCACTACCCCACCTTCTATCGCTAATCTATACCTCATTGAATTATTTAACTATTAAAGTCAGTTAATTGAGCAGGTGTGGCACGGTAGACAGTGGTTAGCACTGCTGCCTCACACCTCTGGGACCAGGGTTCGAGTCTCCACCATGTCTCCCTCTGGGTGGAGTTTGCATGTTCTCCCCGTGTCATCGTGGGGCATCCTATGGACACTCTGATTTCTCCACCAGAGCCCAAAAACATCCTGAGGTTAACTGGACTTACCAAATTGCCCGTAGGTGTGAATGGTGTGTGAGTGACTGGTGTGTGAATGAATGGTCTGTGAGTGACTGGTGTGTGAGTGACTGGTGTGTGAGTGACTGGTGTGTGAATGAATGGTGTGTGAGTGACTGGTGTGTGAGTGACTGGTGTGTGAGTGTGTCCTGCGATGTGTTGGTGCTTCATCCTGGGTTATTCCCTGCCTTGGGAATGGATGGATGGTTTTACTGGTGAAATTTACATATAACATTTTACACATATATAATATATATGTAAAAGGAGGAATAGCTACAGAAATGATTTCTAAATACGTTGTAAATACATTGATATTGTTTTAATGTCCTACTTTTGCTAAAACAAAGCAACAAAGTTTATAATATGATCTATAATTTCAAGGCTAAACATTTTGGCTTGACAAATGATGCATTTTAAAGGCTTTTCTCAGTGTAATATCAAATGTATGCGGTTCTGGAAAAGCATAGATCTCTCACGGTGATATACTTTCTGAATGGAAAACTACTGAAACTGCAGAAAATAATATTACATATTAAAGTCCTGGAATCCATTAATTCTGCTTTTCGGTGCGGTTTCCTTGCCTTCCGCAGGTCGGCACAGGAGAGGCACCATGTTTGGGAACAGCGCTGACCAGTGGGTGTGTCCTAACGATAGACAGCTGTCCCTTCGCGCCAAGTAAGGCCACCACCCTCCTTGGTCTGGGTTTTATTTTCAGCCTCTCCATGTCTGTTCGTCCCCTTGACGTCGGAGCTCCAAAGAGGTTTGAGCGCATTGGGTTTGCTGCTACCAAAACGCAGCTGTGTATCCAGAAGGTCTGATTCCGTCTCACAATGACCCTTTCAGGTGTCGTTATTAACTTATTAAGTTTATCTGTGTTAATGAGACCCACGTGTCATCCGATGCCTTCGGTGGCCGGGGGATGGTACACTAAAGATTTCAGAACAAGCTGTTTATTTTCTTTTAGTAGTCGGCCCTGTTTTCGGGAAAATTGAGTTCAAAGTGAAAACAGGGCCGACGTTTAGTTTGCGTAAGGCAGTGCGTACTCAGAATCAGTCCTCCAAGGCCAGCGGATTGTAGGTTTTGAGGTCAGCAGTCAGCAGTTTGACCTGCCAAAAATGCAAAAAATCTCTCCCTAGCTAGGTGGGCTGTTGTGGTGATTTTATTTATTTATTTTTTTTTTTCGTTCCTAGTCAGACCGCCTTGGTGCATTTTTCCACGTTTGTCTCCAAGGTTGCAGACGGGCTGGTCGGTGCACACGTTCCGCACGGAGCGGCAGAGGAAGAGCCAGGCCCTGGACGTCAGGGAACTGGACGTCATCGTGGGCGTGATGCGCAGGGCTGAGCAGCTGGAGCACAGGGAGCAGTGCAGGGTTGGGTAGGGGCCCCACCGAATGCGCAGGCCTGACATTTATCACAGCAGCCCAGACCCTACCTGCTCTGTCCCATGACTGCTGTTTATCAGGCATCTGCTAAAAGGCAAAAACACCAGCACAGTTCCAATCAATCACTCTGTGGTCAGCTGGTGAAAAGATCAGCGGACACAATAGTTTCCAGGGAGACCTCTGTTATAATGTAGTTTCTAGACATTAAATGTGACCTTTCAGAATGGTTGCATCTGGTGATGGGTTTCTGTAAAAGGCTCACTAAGGATTTCAGGCCTGTTTGAAAGGCTTTTTATGGCCTCTTTAGTGACCAGTACCTAGTTAAACGCTGGTGTATCGAGAGCACCCCAGTATCCACCAGATTTTCAAACTGTTAAAACGTAATAAGTATTATAACCAAACATAACTGGTATTACAAAACACAGAATCTATAGTATTAATATTAAAAGTATTAGCAGACATTTTGCTCATTACACTCTAACTGTTTCAGACTCTTCGGCTTTGCGTGATTTTAATTTAGATTTTGTGATTGACCTCTTTTCTCACCAGTTGCCTGGAGCTGCTACATTTTATCATATAAATTCGTGCTAAGAAAGATGTACCAGAATACAAAGAGCCCATTGGTCAGTAGCAGGCGGGGGGGGGAGTGTCTGTTTGGGATGTTCTTATCTCCATCGTGGCTGAGAGCGATACTCCCTTGACCTGTGGTAGATCAGTGAAGGCCTTTGCCTTTGTGTGTCCCCCAGGAGACTCGTGGATCGCTTGGATAACATGAGAAAGAGCGCAGTGGGGAACGGACTGACCCAGTGTCTCCTCTGTGGCGAGTTTCTCGGACTTCTGGGCCTGTCATCCGTAATCTGTCAAGACTGCTGCAAGGTGTGTATTTGTCAAAACCCTCTGCCAAACGCTCCTCCTACCAAAACTCTGTAAACAGAGCTCCCGAAAAACTCAAAAATATTCCTCTTGGCTTCCCTGAAACGAGGTTATTGCAGTCCTGTCAACACACAGGTCACCCTCTGGTGCCACCAGAGGCTCCGGATGTTCCCTGTATCTGTCTGTTGACTGTTTTAGAAATAGCAATGGATGAATTCGCACGACAGAAAAAGAGAAGTTCTTGGAAACCTTTGGAATCTGAACTCCAAGTAAAACATAAGCAACAGATGAATTTAACTTCAGAATATATATTTATATTTTTTACATGCTCATCTGTGTTGCTAGCCTGATATTCTCATGTTGTGTGCTTGTCTGTCCTGCAAAGGGATGGATTACCGCTCAGCCGGAGTTGCTGCGTAACGTGAAATGTGATTTTAATATCCATAGCTCATGTTTCCCTGCTCACTCTCTGTCCACTGTGGCGAAGCGTGACAAAGATCCCTGGCACTTATATTTAATGAAATCAAGTAAGAGGAAATTAAAGTGCATGAGAAAGCAATGCATTCAGGAAGAAATGTGATGAACACACTGACAGCAAAAGGGGTCTGGCTAGTCTTTCGTTGGCAATGTTGCCAAATGCCCAGTAAGGAAGCAGTTTCAGAACGGAAAACCGAAAGTGTTCCGATTACATTTTAGTTGACCTTGTGTTTCTTGGTCATGTTATCAGTCCTGATAATAATTTACCATTGAAAATCCAGTCTGCAGTCTAGGAATGTTTAGAAATGGTGGGGAAAGGAATAAATAAAAAATACGTTTTAAGATAACATTCTGTAACACGAGTGTGCTTTATTTAATTGAATGCTAATTGTTTGTTGTTTACAAGTTGGTTAGATTGGCTATTAAATGGAAGATAAGTATACGGTAGGAATGAATTAGATTCCTGAGCTTACTGTCTGAAACCGCAGGCACAAACAGACTGCTCTACTAAAATCTGTTATAGAAAACCAACATACTGCATCATGCAATATCTAGATCTAAACACGTGCAAGGGCATACTAGATCAGTGTTTCCCAGTCCAGTCCTTGGAGACCCATTGACGGTCCATGTTTTTCCTCCCCCCTAGCTCCCTGTCAGACATTTTTTGCATGTGGACTGTCTGTGGCTCCCTGAGAACCTGACTGGGAAACACTGGCCTGGCTGTAGCTGTGGTGTAGCTTAAGCCAACTTGGCAAAGCTGCCACCTGGAATTTTCAAAAGAATTTTCCTTTTTCAGTCGTGTTACTTCAGTAAATAGATACATTCTGCTCCAGTTCCTCTAAATTTAATCACCACAGACCCAGGAACTAAATTTTGCTAACAGGATGCTTGAATTCTAAACGCCACGCTTACCAACATGTGTAACACCCAGATTACTTTTTTCTGAAGTCTTCATGTATTATGATCCTGTTTTATAACTTATCATTCCAGCTTTGCGAACCAAGCTTAATGGATGTTTGCTCAGGAACATTTCGCTATCGGTGTGCCTGTGGAAGACGGATATAAATAAGGAAATTAGGAACTTAGTGGCAAAATCTTTTTATGTATTTGCGCTAATAAATTTTTATTTTTATTTTGTGGCCGTCTGGAGAACCACCTTTATAATATGGCCAAAGGTATGAGGATGCCCCTATTAATTAAATTAATTGCTTATTAAGCTACACCCATTGCTGACACACCACTGTCACAGGTGTATAATAAAACACACAATTACGCAACGTTTACGCAGCAAACATCTGTAGCAGAACAGGTGGTTGTACAGAAGACGTTAGCGACTTTCCGCTTAGCGCCATCATAGATCGCTATCTTTCCGACAGGTTATCTCACCACATTTCTGTCCTGCTAGAGCTGCCCTGGTCAGCCGCAAGTGAAGTGATTGTGAAGATCAAATGTCTGGGAGGAAGTTCAGTAATGAAGTGATACATCGCACAAGCTCAGAGAGGGGGACCTGATCACCCTGTATCGATAGCCAACCTGCATGGCAGCAGATCCCACCAGCAATGTTCCAGCATCTAATGGAAAGCCTTCCTAGAAAAGTACAGACTATAAAACCAACTTCACATTAATACTCTTGGTTTCAGAATAAGATGTTAGAGAAGCTGGTGTTTGCATACTTTTGATGGCTTCGCGGAGCAGTCAAATGACAATAATGTAGCGTTTCTGTTATTTCACACTATAGTTGAAGCTCATCAGTTTTTGCACTCATGACATTCAGAGAAGGTTGACCTCTTTAATATTGGCTGAAATGACCTTTTCGCACACGGATCAAAGCTCTTGGTTAGCGAGATGTGCTTCATTAGCCACCCTTTCTGTTTGTGTCTATACTATTGAGCTTCTGATCTTCAGTTTGTATGGCTCACATAAATCTTTCATCAAGGTCGTAAAGCACAGTTTTTCCCCCCCATCATAAAAATATATCTGTTAACCATAGAAATTAAAAATGAATTCACCTTCCTTATGTTAGTAAAACACACATTAGTTTTAATGCAAAACTTCGTCTTACCCCGCTATAGAAACTGGCATGTTATTGTATGAGTGTTCTCTTATGTTAAAAAACCATTTGAAAGCCCTTAAATTATTATCTTGAAAATTGCGGGATTGCCACAAGATGGCAGTAGATCACAACTATCAAAATTCACTGCTGCACAGCTGAAGGTTTTGAGCAAAGGGGATGTTTGCAAGCATTCCCGCTGGCAGAAGTGTGATTACCTGCCGCCTTCCTGGTCTCACTGAGCCCAGATGGCTGGAGGTGAATCACTGGGACTCCCCAGGTCGCCGTGTGTAATCAGAGGGCAGTGTGGGACATATGGTGCCCTCGTGTTTAGGAGCAGAGTTTGGAGACAGGTGAGAGCCCAGGCCCTAGAAATAAACTGTGATCGCCAGGGGCCACTGGAAATTAAAGGGGGGAAATGGCATCTATTTAAGTAAACAAGCAGTAGTGAATTAGTTTGTGTTAGATGATTTATATTGTTTACCCGCATTAGGTGACGTTCTATTTAATGCTGCATTTCTTACCTGCGAGTCCCGTTTTTCATGATCAGACTTGATTGGTTCAGGTTGTAAGTTTGACGAAGGGATAAACAGCTAGCAAAGTAAAAGACGACATATACAACTAGCTGTGTGTCGTGTAAAAGTACAGCCACGTTTAGTACGTTATGGCACCACGAATCCGCTCCAACAGTAAATTACGCGACTTTCGATTCATGATATGGATGCAGTAATATGTTTAAATATGTCGGTTCGTTTTTTTTTTTTTTTTGATAACTGATGATACCTTGTTGCCTGAAAATGGATATTTACGGTAGTTTGCGATGTTGACTATCGGCTGATGTTCTTTTTATCTGACAGCATGTCTGAGAATGGCATGTCAGTATTTTCCAGCCTTTCTAGTGCATTTACAGTGGAGCAGGACAAGCTGGCGACTTATGTTTTGGCAGCTTTGAGATTAAATGGAATTCTCCAGCAAAGTCCCTTCGTAGCATTTAATTGCAGTCGGAGTTCGCCTGACAAGGAGATGTGAGATAGTGGGAAATCCTAGGAAAGGGTTCCCGGCGATTTTTCCAGACTTAAAAGACATAATTATGAACCCTTTGGTGTATTTTTCCTAGAAAAATAATCTTTGTCCCTATTTTGACAGCCTGTCATTGGAATCCAGCTGTTTTAATGTATCCAGTTCTGTGAGAACAGTTGTGTTTTGTCGAAGTTAATTGCTGTCATGATGTTATTGTTTGTTCTTCTTTGTCCTTAGAAAAAAATGAGTCTTTATGCTATAAACAATCTAGGTTTATTTGTGTCTGATAAGAAATTGTTAGGCTAATGGCCCAACCCCACCTCATTCATTTGTTAATTAATATGGATTTTTGGAAGCACTGTGGTATTTGAATCACACCTTTGCTCTGCGTTTGTGGATTTTGAGTGATATCCCCATCACATTACAGGTCCCCTCCAGGTTGTTGGGTCCCCTCCCACAGTTAAACAAACTGGCATCTAAATTTCCCATAGTGTTATCAGAAAGATCAACATGTCAGTTTGTATTTCCGTGAAATTCACTGCATTTGTATACGTCTTCACTATATGACCTCACTGTATTTGTATGTCTTCACTATACACAAATACACTGCATTTGTCTGTGTCTTCATTATATGACTTCACTGTATTAGGGTTCTCTTCACTGTATGACTGCACTGCATTTTAGTATTTTGCTCAACTTTTCCTGTCCCTGTTACCACTCTACCTTCAGAAAGTGTGCACCAAGTGTGGAGTAGAGAGTCTGCGTGGTCAGAAGAGACTGCAGTGGCTGTGCAAGATATGCAGTGAGCAAAGAGAGGTGAGTGTCACTGCAGTGCAGCCAACAGCACCCCAGTAATAAGTACATGAAAAACGAGCCATATGACGCAGTGCTGTTAAAAAAACCTAAACAAACATGCTGTGGTTGGGTGATTTTCTGAGAGGTTTTTTGAAAGGGTCTGGCAACACTATTCATAAAGTAATGTCGGATGTTAAATGCCCACTTTCACAAAATGGTTTGGAAGTTTGTTTTAGAAAACTATTTTCCATATTGTAATGTAAAAGTCTGCAGCAGTATATGAGACAAAGTAGACTGTTTTCAAAATGTATGTATTTTAAGGTAGACTTTAATGTGGATATTATATGATTTGGATTGTACTGTGGCACGTTTAAGACATACCTAAATCTGGGAGGAATTGCCTGGAAATTTCAGAAATATTAATGGTGAATTAATTTGGAATTTTCTCTATAATTCATTTTTTGGTTTGGATCATGCTCAGAGTTATGTAATCTTTGGGTGTGTCTTACTTTACAAATAATAAAGCCAGTGGAACAAAGTTTAATTTCTTTTATACACCAAACAGTTACTTAGGCCAAACAAATGATTTCCATAGTTTCAATTTTCCGGTCCATAAATGGGATTGGTTCTTTATTCCAAGTAAACATTGGGTGTGAACATTATCCTTATTTTCTGACAGCGAAGAAAGGTCTTGTATTTCTAGTAATTCCCATATTAGTAAATCCATTCATTTTACATTTCTGATTTCATTTATATGTTTGTATGCCGCTAGTGAAACGATTCTTTGTAAAAACCAAATACCTGTAGCTGCTTTACAATTTACCTGTAGATCTGTTCCGTTTGAATGGCATAATTTGTCTTTCTGTGAACTAATCTCTGCACATTGTGCATCAGGGTGATGACCATTTGGAATATGCCGGAGATTTTGCCCCATTATTGATGATAACCTGGCCATGGGTCTTTAACCAAGGGCCTATTACCTTACACTGAAGACATGATGGAATGTACACTCAGTAACAAAGAAAGCTACAGTAAGCATCCAGATGGAGTGGTGGAAATGAAAGGAATCTGCACATGGTGAAAGGTCATGTGACTGTATCACAATGATTGTAATATCAGATCAAACGGGCAACAGAGTTGACAGTATGGGCACAGTGCTGGTCCCATGTCAGTAGGGTGTGGCACCCCCTGGAACTGGATACGTGAGGCGATACAGTGCGGAAGGGAGTTGTACAGTACAGCCGTTGTATTCTCTCCTATGGCAAGTCGGCCCACAGCTGTTGTAACTGGCCCTCAAGATCCTGCAGATTGGCACTGGGTCTGAGTTGACATCCAAGCTGATCCCACGCATGTGTGTTTTATTGGGGAAAGATTGGGGGATCTGGCTGGTCACAGGAGGACCTCAACCTGACGTGGGCAGTCCATAGACTCATGTACAAAAGGTTTCACGCTGTCTTGTTGAGACTGTACCAGGGTCTCAGGAGGGGTAACACATGCGGACACAAGATGTCACTGACGAAATATGATTGGTTCAGAGAGATAAACAATCATTTTGTAGAGGAGGTGGGTCCAGTCAATTAGAGTTGCTTGGACCCTCCTCCTCTATAATCTGATTGGTTATCTCTCTAAACCAATTATATTTTGTTCTGCCCTCAGAACATTTTTGTGTAAATAATACTCCTATGAGCTTGTGTTATACTTCTACTAAATATTCAATAGGTTTATATTACAATATGCAGCCTGGATGTTTGGAATATGTTCAAAGGCACATTTAGAACATCCCCCCCTCAAAAAAAGGTCTTGGTTTTCCGCTGTTTTTTTCTGATTGTATAAGCTAGTTCATCTTCTGTTTCTCACAATGAATTTGTACTGTTTGAATAGACACAGATATAAAGGGTTCTGCAGGTTCACAGTCCATTAACCAAGCATGTCTAGCCAGTAGCATCCACAGCTGAGGATCTTCCCCTGTTTTGGCACAAAGAAAGGCCCTTTTCATATACAGTCTTAGTTCATTATTGCTTATAAATCACAAATGGCGAGATTTGGATGTACACAGAAAACTCATTTGTATATAAATTTGAAAATAAAGGACGTGGGGAACGTGCTGTGTAAATGCAGACTGAAGCATTTTATGCATCCAACACAGATGATACAGATTTCATTCCCTTTACCCTGAATTTAAGTGTTTGACAAAACTTAAGCAAAAGTTAAGCAAAGCATTAGCGCCACACAGCATGATGGAATGCATTCCGGCGATCTCCCTGCGTGTGTCTAGGCTGTGTTGGATGATAATATTAAAAAGTGGGTCTGAAATGTAAAAAGGTTAAATATGACTTTTTAGGCTATTACAGTTATATTTGCGTGTGAAGCTTTTAATTCGTGGATGTGTATCCTTTCAGTGACCTTTGCCCTCATTAGCTGCCACACAGACAGCCACTGCCTTTGCAGTTCAGGAAGCAGTTTTAAGTGTCATGTTTGCAGTGGCAGGTAGTACATTGAGGCTGTTGAAGGGTGATTAGAGAACGACCGGCCGATACTGACCAGCTTTGTTTGGAACGTTGTTTTAATGTCGTCTTCATGCAGGTCCACAGCTCAAAAAAGTGAAGAATCGCCAGAACAACAAAAATTCATTATTCATGTCTACACCTTGCGTGGTGGTAGAGACAATGATGGTGTTTTTTTTTAAATTGGAAGGATCTTAAAAAATGTCGATCATGGAGGTTTTTTGGAATATCATTTCATCCATTTACGTGCAAATTAGTGATTATTTTTTTTGCGTTAATGTGCGAAAGTGGAGTAAAATGCACAGTGCATCCAAATTGCAAGAAGATGAATTTCTTGAACTGGACGTGAAATCAGCAGCCTGGTCTCCATGGGATTCAGGCAGATTATATATTCTTACAGTGCTTCTGTGGCAATGCATGGTTTGGTTCAGTGCTGTTAACTTGACCATGACTGGTTTGAGAAAAGCAGTGTGAAATCTTTATACTTTTTCACGAGCAGGCAATAGTCTGAAAAGATCAGAATTTGTGTTTTTAAAGGGCTGTGCCGTAAGTATTTGAGCTAGCATTTAATATTACATATTTGTATTTCAGTTCCCGGAACTACCTGGAAGTTTGTCTTCGTCTGAGGGGTCGTTTGCAGTCTGTTCCCTGGATTAGTATGGCTACGTGTTGATAGAGCGCTTTAATACAACCAGGCGCCTTCCTTTGTCAGGCAGCGAAAAGGTCAGGGAGTGAAAGGTGTGCAGAGATGCACAGAGATTCGCAGAGGTGTGCCTGTGCTCATTTTCATTATTCCTCATACCACCTTTGCTTAAAGACATTTCCGGTGATGCATTTTTGTGAACCTTCCCTTAGTATTATTTTTCAGTCAGACTCGCAAGAGCAACGTGCTGGTGATGATCTCCATTGCTGTTAAGGGAATCCAAGAAATGATTATGAGTTTCTTACTGCGCTAATCTCAGTCATCAAATACTCCATCATCAATCATGAATACTCATCGAAGCAGACTCGCATTGGAAACGTTAAACCTTCGCTTTAAAAAGTATCTAACCTGTTTATCACCAAACTCATTTTTCAAATTTTGTTAATATTAATCTGTTAGTATTAATTTTAAGATTTAGAAATTTGTAATATTAAAATTGCTTTTACGTGAAAGAGAGGGACCGCTGCTTCAGGGAATCGTTGGTCCTTTGGTATATGAGGGAAACCTAGACGAAGGAAAATATACGCAGGAAATTAAAATGTATTCTGCTAAGTGTATGGAGTTCTGCCCTCTAGCAAAATTTAGAACAAATTATGGGTGAGTCAAGAACAAGTCAGCCTCTGTTTTTTTTGGTTACTGATTTAAATGCTTGTTTCGTGATTGCTTATGATTGCCTGTGATTAACATATGTTGTTCTTGCAAACGTCGCCTGCACCTAAGTGTGCTGGAAAAATAAACCTTCGGGAATCACTGTAAGTAGAAGGTGTTTCTTGGGCCTGATTAAGCGTAGCTTTTTTTTCCTCGCATATTGCGTAATTGATTTTTGAGTTTGGCTGCTGGTTAAGCATCAGCTCCCGATTCGTGCTCTTCTACAGCCTTCCTCTCGCTGACTCTGATAGATTCTGACGGCACGACCACTGGCCTCTTGTGAACTGCCACGCTCACTTCCAGAAGCTCTTGCAGTCTCACCTACTCATCCTGTCCAGCCATCAGCCATCGTCCTATTACACTTTCCTTAAACAAGCTTGAAGAAAGACTGATCCATCCCTAGGCCACGAGTTACCGATTGTATTGATGTTATCAGTGCATTCCATGCTATTAATGCTGGGAGCTGGGGGGGGGGGTCTCTCTTCATCACTGTCACCCCCAAGTTAAGTGTGACTCGTTATCAAGATGATCAGTTTTATTGAAAATGGCCTCACATGCTCCATGAGTCATGGCCAAGTTGCGGAGACTTGTTTTTACGGCGATTCTCCCGCTAGATCGTCATAGTAATGGAGTGCAATGGGGTGTTCCATTCTGTCTGCTACAATATGATGCAACGTGGGAAAAAAAAAACTGCCAAAGTGTTTAAAGAGTCAGAGGCAGATTTATAAAGCTTCGGCAACAGAGAAAAATGAGCAGCTACGTTTTCTGGCTCAGCCATGAATTTCACTCTACTTTGAAAGTGACAGAGATTAGATTAAATTCAGCTTTATTGTTTTTGCTCGAAGTACTGGAAATGTACAACACAACGCAGTTTGGCATCTAATCTGAAAGTGTGAAATAGTGCAGAAGTGCTAGAAAGAGCTTACAATATATACTTGTCTGATAAATAAATAGAAAACTATGCATCTATACTTGCTGTGGTATAAATAATGAGTATATGCAGCATCTATGATCGCAGTAAAGAAGAATGAGAGTTCTGTGTGTGTGTGTGTGTGTGTGGGTTAGGTTAGTAATACATTGTGGGGACCTAGTGTTACCTACAATGTTGTAAAAACCTGTTGTTTTTTTTTTGATGTGGGGACCATTTTTCATCTGTGAATGCAATCAAAAATTAAGAATTCCAAAAGTCTCATATTTAGTTTGGTTACCTGTGGTTAGGGTTAGGGCTGGGTAGGGGTTATGGTCTACATAGTGGGATTAGAGTTTTCCCTATAGAAATGAATGGAGAGTCCCCACAAACCTGTGTGTGTGTGTGTGTGAGAGAGAGAGTGAGAGAGAGAGAGAGAATATGTACAGTACCAGTCAAAAGTTTCTACATGTCAAGCTGCCTACAAAGGAGAGAGAGAGTGTTGTATCACATGACCTGGCCGTCTGACCTAAACACAGTTGAAAAGGTATTGGAGGAATTTAACCTGAGAGTGAAGGAAAGGGTAATGGAAAAAAAAATCCATTAAGTCCCATATGTTCCTGCCAATTCCCGTGGAAAGTTTCCAAAATTTCCCATGGAATGGAAAGTTTCTGGAAAGTTCAATATGTCTACTCTGAGTACTGAATGTTAGCTTACTGTCTAGTTCCTCCCAGACCTTGACAAACACAATTTCTATGAGATATTCAACATTATGATTACCCCAATGTAAAGTGAATAATGTTTAGGCTCATTGGTGTGTGTGTGTATGTATTTATACAGTGAATTTAAATAATTGTGAAATTAGGAGGATTAGTTGTACATTAGTGACGGTGTTGAGAGTTTAGTGGGGAGACAGCTGGGGGAAGAAGCAGCCAGCTGGTATGGGACCAGAGGCTTGTGTTCCTCCTTCTGGGTGGGAGTAGGGTAACCAGTCTATGGTTTGGGTGGGGGGAGTCTCCAATGATGTTGTGTGCCCTATTCAAGGATCGTTTAAGCCGAAGGTTCGCGATGTAGAGTTGCTGGGTGCCGATGATGTACAGGACTGTTCTTACATCCCGTTATAAAGCTTTCTGGTCAGAGACAGAACAACTGTTATACCACACCGTGACACAGGTGGTTAAGATGCTCTCGATAGTACACCAGCAGTAGGTGGTCAGGATCTGAGGTGATAGGTTTTCTTTAGACTCCTAGGGAAGTTATGACACTGCTATGTCTTCCTGGCTAGGGCGGAGAAGGTAATAGACTAGTTAGACCAACTGGGAAAGCTGGGTTGCTGCTGGAAGAGGTGTTGGTGTGGTCAGCAGGTTAGCCTGTCCTGTGGTCATTGTGGATCCCAATGCCCCAGTGTTGTCATGGGGACACTGGGCTGTAATAATGGTGCCGTCCTAATGTGGTCTTATCGGATCTGGCCTCCTAATCATCTCCTGAATATAATTGATGAATTCTCTCCTGCCTCCTCACCACCTTAGCTACTCTGTGGTGAGCGTACTAGCGCAGAATGGCTGTTGTCACATCATCCAGGTGAGTGTCACCTGGTGGTTGTAGTGGTTCCCCACTGGTTCTATGAAGCACTTTTGGTGTCTTGAAAAGCTCTATATAAATGCAACATTCATTCATTTTGCATGTGTGCAAAATCTTGAATAATCTATACCCTGATGTCGGTTGTAAGAAAGAAAAATGACGAGACAGAATTTGCGCCCAGTTGGATCATTCCAAGGGTGTAATTTTGGTTTCAGGATTGGTAGGAATCAAATCTCCAAAAACATGCATAGAACACCTAGAATATGGGTGAGGATTTGTTCCTACCATTTATACCCTAATCTATGCCCTTGTGTGCTTAAACAGTGTAACATATGCATGCAAAAGAATAGGAGTTTATTCATGTTGTAGAGTTGAAGTGTGTCTTCCGTGCCTTATCGAATGCTTCTGCTCCAGGCTTTATCTCCTTTGCAGAAATGTGAAATCGAACGACAGCCTAATGTTATTGACCTAATTATGCCCCATGTGCATGTTAAGGAAATCCAGTTAAGCTGGGTTGCTTTTCTGCCCAGTGAGATAGCATTAGAACTTTGTTGTGCCGTAGCTTTGTTATCAGGTTCTGTAATGTCCTGATGTTCCTCCGAAACATGTTCTTCAGGATTTTGACCTTTCGTGCAGTCGCCTTTTCTGAGAGCATGCCTTTCACCCACTGTATGTCAGAGCCAAAGAGTGTATATCCTTTCAGGGCACTCTACCTCAAAAAAAGAATTGTAGCATTGCGGGTGGGAAGGAGCAGCAGGTAGCAGAATGAATGGAGGCAGAGACAAGGTTTAAAAATGGAACAGTGCTCTTTATTGTCTTTAAAAAGACAATCATGATTGTTCGCCTAAGTTCTCCAGCCTTAGCTCCGTCACAAAGCAGAGCTTTTGTTCCTTCACACCCCCAACACACTCATGACTTACCCATACACGCACCCAGGCCTGCTCGCGGTTGGACTATTTTTACACTGACAGTTTGCCGCAAGGGATGATGGGAAGTCAGGCCTGTACGCTATGCCTGCCCACTTCAGTGCAGCACACGGCGCTACGGTTTATCAGTCCTGTGCTTTGTGCCTCACATCTGAAGATCCTGCTAGTTTTTGATTCGTTAACAGCCGGCGGTTTTTTTTTAGCTGGCAGAGAGATCAATAGTGTGATTGTTGGCTCTGCTGTGTTTGGGGGGCACATGCAAGGTGGACATGCTATTCTCTCATCTTCTTATTTCTTTCCATTTCCTTCTTAACCCAACATAGCTGCGTTTTTGCAAGCAGGCCCTTCTGTTCATAACATCCTGAGATACCGGATGCGTATCGCCTTAGGATCCATTATAATTGTTTATTTGGTTTAGTAAAGGGCGCACCCCCCTCCCCTCACTGCCACCAACACTATCGCACCCATGCCTCGAAGGCTGCATGTGTTCTCCCTCTGCCAGCCCTGCATTGGACTCGGCGTGTCACACGGGGCCTGTACATGACAAATAGCCCCATTTGTAGGGGGCCGCACGTGTGTCACCCAGGGACCACGATATCGTGCAGGTACTCAGTGTGGCTCCCGGTTCAGTGACTGCTCAAGGTACTCCTGCCAGCATGGATCTGTAAGATCGAACGGGGCCATTTACACCCACTGCTGGAAATCATCCAGTGATAATGACTTCGTATTATTTCCCTAATATTTATTTTGTTTGTTTTTTTTGCGGCAATTTTCCAGCCCTGGTTTGAATAATAAGCAGGGTATGATCGAGGGTCGCCTCCCTCACTAACTAGTTTTGTCAGTAATATATTTGATCGAATTCCGTGTGTGCAGATTTGGCCTGGAAATAACTGCCATTTCCTTATGAGCATCATGCGGTCGCATTTACAGTGATCACTGACATGACACTGCACTGCAGTGGCTCACTTCACCCCCGTGTTTGTTTATGTCAGTGTGATTTTCACTTCTTTGCACTGATCCGAGTTTAGCTGTTTTTCACCCAATGCAAGGCCGTTGCCTAATGGATATTTTCTATCCGCAATTGTCTTTATATTTGTTTTGCTTGCAGTTTAATTCCAGTTGTTAGTTGTTTGTGAGCACACTGCATGTGTATATAATATTGTATGAAATTCATGCTGTGGATGCTGCGGGGTCGTTCGTATTATAACACAGTATTGTGGGGTGTCATACGGGAGGAGACCAGTGCAGTACGGTGCTGTTTGTTACGATATAATCAGCTCTTAATTTGTGCAGGATCCTGCCAGATCCTGGTTTTCTGTCTTCATCGTGGTGCCTGTTTGTGTGGATCCATCAGCTCTCTGGTTAAAAATAACAATAATGAGATGGAAAAATGAAATACAGTAAGTATGCATTTCAATTTTCAGTTCCACGCAATTTCACATCCTTTTATTAGTTTTATTACATTTATTCTTAAAAATGCATCTCATGTTTTCAGCAAGGTTTTTTTGTAAGCGCTTCAGGACCTGGGACTGCCTCATTACCCCTCTGCTATTTTCAGGGTTAGGTGTCAGTCACAGGGTGTTTACAGTCCTGATCGCTTGTGGGAAGATGCCGTCCCTGAAGCGCGTGGTGCAGGTGGAGATGCTCCTGTACTGTTTAGCGGAGGGCAGTGGTATGAAGAGGGCAGGAGCGGGGTGGCTGGCGTCCTTGTTGATATTCGGGCGTCTCCTGACAGAAGGATGCTGTAAGTGGATTGGAGCTGCAGAAGCTCAGAGCCAGTGATTTCAGAAGAAGAGAAGCTTCCAGAATTATTGGAAGTGTTAGTTAATTCAGTGAAAATCATTTTGATTTTGAAAACTGAACTATCAGCTGCCTTAAGCTGGTCTTACAGCAAACAACTTTTCTAGTGATTTTACTGTCGCAGAAAAATTTCCAATGTCGGACAAAGATCACAAAGTTTCGCTAGAGTCGTGGCTCATTACAAATGTTGGTCAAGGACAGCATGTCTTAAGTATGCCTGTTTCTGCTCTTGATGTTACGATAAAATAAAGCATTTTTTAAATATTATTATAGGTCCTTAGTCTTGGCTTATGCAGATAGTGATCCCAGTCTTTACAAAATCATACTCTTTGACAAAAAAAACTGTCTGCCTAAGACAGATTGTCTTTAGATGTTAGAGGGTGTCAAACTGTAGTCTTTAAAAAGTCTTTTCAGCGTCTTTTCAAAATATTCTAGTGTATGCTTATGGTTAGTATATGGTTTGATACAGGACATGATAGCCTGCTTATTAATACTGCATCAAATTTTATTAGGTCTATGAACTATACTATACTATACTATACTATACTATCATGTATGTAATTTAATCTTAGTTCAAGTCTGGCCAGCTTTTGTGATTTTTCTTACTAATGAAACAAAATCTGTTTAATTACCAAGTTCTCCATGCACATCTTCCCATCATGTCATCATGGGGTTTCCTCCAGGTACTCCTGTTCCCCTCCAACTCCTCCAACTTCCTGTTTGGCAATGCAAATTATAATGTCCGAGAGAGACATGATCTGCACTGTCAGCTAGGCAATACAACTCTGGGTGCATTAAGTTATGTCTCTAAAATAGTTTTTATTTGAATATAATCAAGTATTGGAATGCAAAGGCAGGAAATAGATTTGTGATTCTTGTTTAGCTGCGAATTAAATACCCACCAGAAAAGCTGCCATTCTTATTAATGCTGTTACCAGGAGACAGAAAACCCAAAGAACAATAAATATGAAATAAGGAGCAGGTTGTTTACTGCGTGTTACGCTGATTTCAGCATTGTTGCTCGTCAAAAATACTAAGCAAGCATTGCATTGCAATCTGAATGGTACAAATGCTCTGCTAAACTTTAGGTCTCTAGAAATATTTCATCAAGCTATATTATAACTGATTGACAACATTAATACCATAATTATGTCCCACAGCCTGCCTAGAGAGATTCAATTAGGATTCCTGTGAATTCTTTCTATTCAGAGGGAATATCCAGGCAGCCTGTGTGCTGTGGGTATAATGCTATTTGCCTTCAAAGTTCCCAGACCTAACTGACCCCTCCATTGTTAATTCCTGGATTTATTTAAAAAATATAAAATAAAAAGTATCGCTAATATCGCAACCAGGCTAATATCCTGAAAAACAGAGTAGGTCACTGGGAACAGAGTTGAAGGTCATACAGGTAGAGACTACAGGCAAAACCAGACCATTAATTAAGCATAAACAGCCTCCAGTTTAGCTTGGGTCAGTAAAGAGTTTTTACCTCTTCTGAGCTGCACTTATCCTGAATACCTGTCTCAGGAAACATGAAACTCAAGACTGAGGATACCTTGGATGAGATGCCAATCCAGAACATTGCATGATACTGAACTCTCAATAAGTTCATGTAACATAGCTCATTTACTGCCCTGTGAAGAAAAAAAATGAAAGAATGTATCTTAATTAAAGCTGAAAGTTTGTGTCTTAAGTGCAAGAAAGAATTTGGACAAAATTAATTGGCTTCTGATATTCCATTACACCTCTAGGTATGTCCTTTACCCAGAAGTGTCCTCTCCTTGGCAGATTCTGAGTTTGGTGGCTCTAATGGAGCCTGAACGATCTGTTGTTGCACAGGTTTCTCCAACAGTCTGTGCAGACTGCCGTCAAAACTAATTTCACGAGACACTGGCTCTCACATATAAATTTGAGATGTTATCGTTCCGATAATTAAAATGGCGAAGGAAAGTTGTATAGAGAAATTTCCATTTCAATTGCTACTTTGGAAGATCTGTGAAGGAGTATACTGTAGGTGGACACAATCCAGTCAGGAAAAGCTTTAACTAGATCTAGATACACAATTGTAATTGTATTGTAATTAGTCTAATGATAATTGTGTACAGCACGACCCTCCCATGGATAAGCATAATATAAAATGGTTTGGATAATTGTCTACATTTGGTCAGACAATGCAGTTGATACTCAAATGCGTGGTGTTTCCAGGTTAAAATCTTTGATTGTATTGTGTAATTGCAGCTGAACTCTTAAAGTGAACTTCTTAATGAAACCATGCACGCTTCGTCTTAGCTTAAATTCTTGCTCCATTGCACACAAAGACACAGGCTACCCAAAGATTTATATAAAGCAGATCCTTAATAAAAGAGAACTGAGCATATCGCAGATATTTTTGGTGCTGCAGGATAAATTCATTTAATACTCTACTAGAAGGAAGTCCTACATTTCTTTGCTTATCTGGAGACTGTGGCAAAAGGCTGTGGGTGAAACTGGCAGGTAAATCTAACATTCATTTATCAAAGAAGGAAAAAAAAATGCTGAGACTCCAGTACATTAAAAATGAACGCAAGCAATTTAAATATAGTTATGTATACACTTTTGTTATATAAACCTTTGAATCATCACCCAATGAAATGAAATGTTTGCGCAATAAACCATGTCTGAATAATGGTTAGTTGATGGGTTCCGACTAAAAGAACAAACATTGCCTATGTAATTATAGCAAGCTGTTAAAATACTATTCATAAATAATGTTTTTGAAGTTTATTAACTGATAAGGTAAAACGAGTAACTGATCCATATTCCGGAATAATTACAATCACATGTTGCCTGTGATCAAAACTGTCTTGCATAGAA
>JAODJX010000040.1:9560403-9591928 GCA_026776945.1 Isichthys henryi | reverse complement strand
CTGGGCCTCCCTGCTGAGACTGCTGCCCCCGCGACCCGACCTCGGATTAAGCGGGAGATGATGGATGGATGGATGGAGTATGAACTGCCTACACACAGCACATTAAAAAAAACTGTGTGCCACTCAGTGAAGGTAACGCTCAGGTGTTAATGAATGCCCTTCTGTGCCGGTCATGATAATCGTGCACTGCATGTCTGTAATTTTTAATCCCTGATTTTTGTTATCATTAATTTCCTTTGCAAGGCTCTCATTGGCAAAACTGTGCAGAAAACTCTTGAATGTTCAGCACATATTTATTATTCCACAGTGATTTGCTCAAAGAAATGCGTATAGAGACAATTATTCCCATTGTTTGTAAAGTTTCTTTCAATGATAGTTAAGTGACACGTTCATAATGCATTATAACTAATAATAATGCATTCATAATGCATAATACACATGGGTATAACGTTTTATGCCTTTTAATAAATATTTATAGTAATGTTTCTAATGCTTTATGAATGCATTATTATGTGTTATGGATGTGTTTGTAAATTACTAAAAACTTGGCCTTAAGTAAAGTTTTACCAACAGTTCTTCCAAAATTATATATACTATAAGAAGGGGCTGCTTTTTCTAAACAAAATCTAGGTAATTTATGGTAGTCAGAGTAACTAATCTCGAGTGAATTAATTGTGTTATTTTGTTTCACCTGTTGAATTTTTACGTAGTAGATTCTTTAAGATGAATGATTATAAATATTAAAATGTGAGACAGGGTTCATAATAACATCACCTCAACTTAATCATAAAAAATCGGCTGTGTTAATTATACACTAAATGAGCGGTAACACTAGCAGAAAGATCTGAAGAGACCCATCTTCTCTAATTAAAATGACTTTCCCTTCTGCTCACACCCTACACTTGCTGAATTTTTATTATATATTTTTTAGAAAGTGCAAACATAGTGACATAACTGTGAATCCTGTTTTAGCTCAGACTGTAGTCAAACAAGGTGGAACTAAATCAACCTCAGGTTTTGAATTACTTACTGTATATGACATGCATGTATCACTTTTCAGTCATATAAAAAATGCATGTTTAAATACATTTATTAAATTAAATAATTATGTATAAAGACATTATATAATAATTACAAAAAATAAGTCATGAATCATATTGGCAGATTTGAGTAACATTTAAACAAAAATGACATATTTGCCTTAGATTTTTATCTCCTCAGATGATTATCTAGTCTGTTCTGAGCAGGTATGTTTATGTAACCCTGTGACCCTGGATGTCAACTGTGCTGCCCTTTTAATGCACAGAGTTTTAATTTTGAAAGCACAATGCACAGAATCTCCTATTCCAGTTTGAGACTTGCGTTGTATTAATTTACAGTATCAGTAAATGTCCTAATATTTTATATAAAATTAAATGTTTTATCTCCACACCTCTTTCTCTTTTATGTAATTTAATCAACAAAATTACATTTTTGATAGTATCTCTAATTGTCTAACAGGGGACATTAAATGGTCTTGCCCTATTATATTAATATTAAACTTGTCTTTAAATATGTTAAATGCATATAGATATAATTTTTTCCTTGTTACGTTTTCCATTGTTACATTGATATTCCGCTTTTAAACAGATCCATTATTACTGAATTTGATCATTCAAAATGACAGTAAAAGTGGTTTTTGGACTGTACCATGTGCTTCAGACCGTTATAATCAGGCCCTTGACATCTAAAGGCAATTTCCTGGCATGAATGGTCATTTGACCAAAAGTAGCCAATCACTAACAGTTTAATGGTGTTTCAAAAAATCACACCATAATTAAGCTAAAATATGTATTTGAAAGGTAATTTGTACTTTGTTTCATTTTACATGTGCTCCAGTGGAAGCTTTCACAAGCCACCCGTTTCTGCTTAGGGCTGTCATGATATCACATTTTTCCGACATGATTATAGTGGCCAAAAGAATTCACGATAACGATGTAATCTTGATATGCAGGGCTTTAGATAATGGGTGTACCAGGATATTTACACCTAGCAAAATCTTCCTGGACGCCGGCTTTTCGGTACTGCTGTATACGGGCCTTTACTTACACCCACAATTTGGTCAGCAGATTAGTAGTGCACCTAAATTATTAACAAGAGGCATATTGTGACACCCAAAAGTTAGTAATCTATATAAATTCAGCGTATCCTTTTGTTTAATAAATGTATGAGACTTTAAATCCTGCCACACCCCTTTTTTTCCCTCTTTATCCACTATATCTCCTCTTTTAAGATGTTGTCCCTACTGATCTGTCCCTTTCTTCACCGCTGTTTGCCTTGAGCTCTTGTCTTTATTCTTTAAGTTAAGTTCACTTCTTTGCTGTTGTTTATAGGCAGGGGCGGCAAACTGATTGTGTTGAATCTGGGTGGGAGAGAGTTAGAGATTTCACAGAAATGATTGATGCCACAAAGGATGATTTTCTGAAATCCGTTCTAGGGTAAAGATGAAAGACCACAGAATGTGTGTCAGACCACAAGAACAACACTGTACTGTCTGCACTGTTGGCAAAAATGCACTGCATTTGCGGCAGGTTGAGCTTTTGAAATACAGATGAAAAAGGCTCAGATGACAGATTTTGTTTCTTGGCATGTTTTTTGCTATATTTGCAAATAATATTTCACCCTAAAACCCATCTATCCACCCATCCATCTTCCGATGGCTTTTCCTTGTCAGAGTTGCAGTAGAGTCACGAGCTTATCCCAGACAGCACAGGAAACAAGACTGAGGTACACCCTGAATGGGAGGTTGAGCCTCAGATATTTACTCCAAAATAAAGTAGCACGACTAAGTTGTTTTCACATTGTCAGAATCCATTTAGCCTGTGGGATTTGAAACTGAGAAGCAGATGAGGGGGCAGGTTTTTAGCCTTCAGCCTGTGATTAGATTAAATGCCTTTCACAGAGGTGCTGATAAAAGAAATCCATCGGTTTTGTGCTGTGTTTTCCTCTAAAGGTCTGTTCGATGTCTGTGGAAGCTGGTGTCCATCGCCATGGTAACAGCTAGGCAGTAGTAAGACAAAGACTGCAGGAATCCAGCGTAATAAGAGTGCATTTGCTTACAGTAATTGTCCCATTTGCTAGAAATGACACATGCAAGTCCCAATATAGCGATACCCTGTTTTAGACTGTATAATGTGCTTGGCTGTTATATTAATTTGTATGCATCATTGCATTCACAGGAATATATTAGCCAAGAAATAATTTAGCAATGTTACCTAAATGTTGCCTTACGTTAAGAAAATATTTAGTCAGAGTATTGTAAAGGACATGGGCTTTTTCTGATTGCCAGTGATGTGATTATGTAACGGTAACATGCAAAAAACTTTACATAAAGTATATTACCAGTTCTTGCTTTTGATTCTGAAAAACATTTGACTTGCAGATAGATCACAAATAAAAGTGCAATTAACATGGTAATAGTTCTGTGCTTCTGGGCACTACAGTTGTCCTTGCTGTCATGATCACCTCAGTGTCATGTTTTGGTATATTATTTTGATAGTTTTGACAATGATGTGAATGCATTTGAAAATACTGTATGTTGGGTTTTTAAAAGATTATTTAACTATTTTTCATTCTTAAAAGATGTTCAACACGGAGGTCATTAGGCAATGCATACATGAGCCATATTATCAAATTTGCTCTCTGGTCCTTGGCAGTGCAGTGGTTAGCACTGCTGCCTCACACTTCTGGGACCCGGGTTCGAGTCTCCGCCATGGCTCCATGTGTGTGGAGTTTGCATGGTTTCCCCATGTCCAGGATCACGCTGAGGTGAATTGCAGTTACCAGATCGTCAGTCGTGTGTCTGTGTAGGCTGCAGTGGGCTGGCCTCCCATCCTGGGTTATTCCCTGCCTTGCACTCATAGCTTCTGTGATTGGCTCCGGACCCCTGCCCCCCCCCCAACTCAGCAAAGAACAAGTGAGTATGTATGGCGGATTTCCAACACTCCCTAGTCAGTTGTTATTCTGTATCGACTTGTTCCAATATTGGCCATCACAAAGCATAAATGAATGTTACATATATATTTATATAGCTCTTTTCAAGACACCCAAAGCGCTTTACTGAAGCAGTGGGGAGCCACTTCCACCACCACTGTGTAGCCCCCACCTGGATGATGCCACGGTACGCTCACCACAGAGTAACTAAGGTGGTGAAGGGGCAGGAGAGAATTCACCAGGGTAATATCTTGATAATTCATATCTTGTGTAGTCAGTTTCCCATATGTAGGATGCTGTATGCTAGAGGGCTACAGGAAACGCTAGGATTTATCACGTTAACACAATACACCTAATTACTCATATTTGTGGAATTATATTAATGAAACAGAGTGATGGGTGATTAATCTCCGGAGGGGGCTGTAAGGGTAGCAGCGCATAAACAACCCAAATTGTGGGTCAAGCATCTATTTGTCAAGCATTGCGAGTCCCTGAAGTGCCTCTCCTTCCCTGGGCGTTCGGAGGGGAGACGCAAACAGGCTCTCCCTAAATCTGAGACATACCTCCACAGAGCAGTCACTGCGCTTAACCTCCAAGAGCCGCTGGTCACCGGCACCTGACGAGACGCTACCTTGACAACGGCGCGTACAAATGAGATTAGGATGGCTCACATCACAGGAGCAACAGGACACCTCGAAGGGTGCTTGGCATTTTTTCCAGTCCATTTGCGTGCACTCAGGGCACCTGTAGTCGGAACAGTCGCAGCAGTGTTTCCGACGTTGTGCTGCTGTACCTTCCCTCGTTCCACGGTTTGCCTGCCGCAGTCTCAAATGATTCCTTCTGAAGGACAAATTTTTACAAATTAAAAATAGCCTGAAAAAGTTTAGAAGTCTGTCCCCAGCATAGTAATCAGCAAAATACATTCCTCTCCCCTGTATGTATTACCCATAATTCATAGGTCTTGGATATGCAAGAACTGCCAGTGACTGAGTACAGAAATGCAACCATTAAATTAAACCCAAACGGAGCATGAGATGAGGAACCTGAAAAAGGAACATGTTAATAAAGTAACACAGGCTTTAACTTCACCCAAGCTTAGATAGCACTGCTTTGAAACTCTTTGGATCTATTTCAGGCAATATCTCATTGACAGGTTAGGTACTGGGCTCCTGGGTGAAGATTCTCTTAAACGGAGATAACAGAACCACTCAAAATACTATCAAATGTTTCTCTAACATTTTTTTCCCCTTTTTGTCATTATATGAAGAACCATTCAATATGCATAAACTAATAATGTATTGGCACACAATGCATTTCTCCATGTTGTGAAAGGCACTATATTAAATAAATTTAACTGAATAATTATTAATAAAAAGTGTACAGTAATCACAGTGGTTCATTATGGAGGGTTTATATAAGACAGTTCCCTCTAATGATCTTATAATCATTTGCACCTGCATTGGTGCACCTGAATCCAATTTTCGGCATTTGATGTGATCATTAAGGAAGGTCTGCACTAACTTTTTCTGTTCAAGGAAATTGGATCCCTGCTGATTTATATAAATGACTGCAAAGCACACTTTTCATTGTTATTTGTCAAATTAGATTACCAATGATTGAATTACCAATATTGTTGAAATGAAAATGAGATATCCTTATGTCAAATTATTTTGAATAAAATAATACATTTTGCGGGGTGTGATTACTTTTTCACCGCCCTGTATATGGCCCTGACTGTACAGCAGTAAGATGAAAGGGGAGAGAGCATGTAATTTGTGACTCAGGGGCTCCTTCTCACAGTGGCAAGGTCAGACCCATGACCAATGTTATTTGTCGATTATTTACAGTGGTGTTTTGGTGGTCTTGTCTTCTGTGTTAGACCTGAAGGACATTTTCATCATACTGTGGAATAACTCACCCGAGTATGAGGGGAAACAGAGAGCCTTAACTCAACACCAAGCATTGCCAATGCAACAAAATCAGAGTTGTCAACATTATTCAGTTTATAATTCAATAATATAGATTTGCCGAAACATTTTTTTGCGTGAGCATGAGAGTCTGAAAGTCTCACCAGTTGCGTGACAGCTGGCAACCCTGCAAATTACAGTATAACCTTTATCAGCTAGCTGCTAGAATACCTGGAGACGACGTTAAGGGGTACATTGCATGAAGCTCTCTGTTAGTTGATTAGGGGAGTTTGCCAAATGTGGAGGTTTAATGTGAGAGGTGTAGAAGCAGCATGGTGAAGTTAGGTCGTTAGAGACCCCAGTAACAAACGAGTGAACCACAGCTTCCAGCTGTTGGGTCAGTGGTTTAGTTACAGTACATTGGCTGGAAAAGATCACTGCAAGACAAGGTCCGAAATTTTTGTCAGTGTTTATTCATGCATTTTGACGACAGTTATGCATCAGAATGTATCAGACACACTCCTCCGACACTCCTCAATTAACAACCTAGCTGTTTAACGACCGCCCGGACTTACGACCAACTCTCCAACCAGTTCGTATTGTACGCTGTACGAGATCTTTGGCCGTTGAAATGGCAGCGTGGCGTCTCAGCGTCGAGCATCTTATTTCGTATCACCCATCCTCAGCCTAAATCTAATTCCTGCAGTGGCTCAGCATTCACTACACCAGTGTTCGCGATCTCTGATTACCTGTATTTACAGTACGCAAACATCAGTGATGTATATTACAGCTGGATTTCGCTATTCTGTTTACGTATTACAGCATACAGTACACTACTGTATAGGCATTTGTAAATATACTGAAAACATTATAAATGGTGTAAAGGTGACATTATAACCATATCTAAAGATGGTTGACACAAACCCACTACCAGGGCAGTATGCTTGAAATATCAGTAAGGAGAGGCTTCTGATTTATCGACCAATTCGCTGAACGACTAGTCATAGGAGTGGACCTCGTTGGTTAAGTGAGGAGTGTCTGTATTGTAGTTCATTCTCTTAAGATTGGGGAGCAATATTAAAATGTCAGGTCATTGAGGGACAGACGTAGTATCTGAACATTACCATTTGTTTGAGTTAATATACAAGGAGGTCTGTGACAATATATCATCATTGTAATATTCCTTTACAATATATAATTAACTTATGGTCTGTCATGTGATGAAAATGCTGAGTTACTTCAGTAAGCTACTCAGAGTAATGGAGAGGATGTGTTTATTTTCTGAGAAAAGGTTCCTCACTTTAATATATTAAGACAACGTGATCAGCATTATTTACTGCTGTCTGTACAGTAGTTCATTCCAGCATGACAAATAAATCTAAGATGTTCAATTTCTGCCCCGTGGCCGTGATGCCCATGTTCGCCTCAGTCACATGAAATTCTCTGGAGAGATGGCTGAATCTGATTAATTGACATTTATATTTTTAATTATAAAATCAGCAGGCAAAGGGCTATTTCGAGTTTTTTTTGCAAATGCCATTGAGAACAAGGAGAAATGTGAATTACGGATTCCAGTCTTTGGCCTGAATCTTTGATCTTTTTGATGACAGCCTTCTGTGATTTTCAGCCAGCAGTGTTCCCCTTGGTTACAGCATGTTCTGTTTGGACCACTGCAGATTTTCTTTTCGGTTATGAAGGATATCGTTCTTTACAGTCTGTTTGTTTGAGCGTTTATGATCTTTTGTCTCCCTCGTAACATCAAAATGGGTCTTTCTCAACTGCTACGATGAGGTTTTCACTTCATGTTTAGGCAAGTAACGTCTTACAGTCATACTGATTACTGATTGAACGTATCAAAAGAGAAGAGATTAAATCATGTTGATTCCATATTGAAACTTTAAGTACTGGCATTCTGATTGCTTTTGATTGAAATGAATGTCAGAATCATGTTAAAGTAAGGACACTGAATTCAGTGCCATACCTTTGATGTTTGTGTTTGTATATTAGTTAAGGGCAATGTATAGGGAATTTATGGCTTTCCACAAGAACTTAACTGGCCCGCACGAATTCCTGACTTCAACCCCATCAAACACCTTTGGGATGGCCTAGAACAGAGATTGCAAGCTAGGATTTCACGTCCAACATCAGTGCTTGACTTCACAAATGCTCTTCTGGGTGAATGGACAAAAGCTCCCATAAACACACTCCAAAATCTTGTGGAAAGTCTTCCCAGAAGACTGGCAGCTGTTATAGCTGCAAAAGGGGGACCAACTCCATATCGATGCCTATGGATTCAGAATGGGATGTCATAAAAGATCCTGTGGGTTGTAATGGCCAGATGCCCCAAAACCTTTGGGAAACAACATCCAAAGTGAATATTTAATAGCCCCAACACTGTGAAGGACAGCAGTAAGGGTCATGCCACACTGCTCATTTGACTTGACTTTACAATGGTAGTAAAACACATACCTTAATGAGATATTACTGTTCCTGACAGCTGAAGCATTGACATGAATTAACATGTTAAAACAGAGTGACCAGCTAGTGAGCCCATGTGATTTAAGGGGGGTAGCAATCTACTTTTCGTCAGGAAAGATAGGATCAGCTCAGTCTTACTCCTGTTAGCACGAGGACCAATTAGTGGAGGGACCTTCTGCATTTTTATAGGGCCTGATTTATTGTGGTCCAAAGAACTTACCCAGAATCTCTTATTAAAGGATTATATATATTAAACCCCTGTCCAATTTTGTCTTTTCGTAGCAAAACATGTTAGACTGACAGTAGTTGATGGTGGGGGCAATTAAAGATAATGAAATAGTCAGTATTTTTGTCAGCTTATATATTATATTTGTAAGGCAACACATATTTGCCTTTTTGTCACCTGTTGTAAAATTGTAATGTATTCGCAAGAGTAATTAAAATAGTTTTGTCTATTAATCAAACCAAGCTGAATTCTGACCTTGTCATTGATGCTGCACTTCCTCCCTAAATCTGACAGCCGCTTGGTCACTCAGCGATATCTTAATTTAGTTTTTGGCGAAGGCTCATTTTGCCAAAGCATCGTAGTGTTATTTCTTCAGCTCAGTTATGCATGTCTTTGGGATTTCTGGAGTGTGGAGTTGAGTCTGAAGGTAACTGTTTGGTCATTTTGAGCAATGATAGATTTGGGGTTAGACTTTTGTGAGGTGGGCTGTCTTGGGGAATAGGCTCATACCCTTACATGAGAAAGAAGATTGAGAATCTATATGTCCATCGCGGTGTGTAACTTTTGACGCCTCTGTCTGCAGTTGGGATTTGTAAGCCATGCTGAGTGCAAAATTGTTTCACATTTAAAATGTGCATAGAGGTTATATGATGTTTCTTGGTGTGATGTCCTAGAAGTTTCTTTCGCATTAATGAGGTAGCGAGAAACAGGCTGTAATTCATGCGTCCCTCCAGTAAGGGCCACATCTGCCATGCTGAGTCAGACTAGCGGCCAAGCCCAGCTGGATGGTTCCTCCAGTCACATGGGTCACTCCCGCTTTCCTGTCTAAGAGCTACTGTACCTCCACAGACGGAAGCTCATAAAATGTGTAGATGTGCTGCTATATTGGGGCAGTTTTGCACTGTAATTACAGCTGGCCCTGAAAACATCTCTGTTGTCCCTCAGTCTCTGACTCCTGACTGGGAGTTTAATTTACACAAAAATGTTTTGACGACAGAAGGAAAAATGATTGGTTCAGGAAGATATCCAATCGGATTGCAGAGGAGGTGGGTCCAAGCAACTAGAGGTGGTGAGACCAACCAATCAGATTTCGTGGTCCCACCTCCTCCAGTTGTTTGGAACCGCCTCTTCTGTAATCTGATTGGTTCTATCTCTGAACCATCATTGTTCCTTTTGCCCTCAGAACCGCTCAGGAGAGCCACCAACCGCTCAGGCTCGCTGAGCCTGCGTCACAAACCCCACTAAACATTTATTTTGCTCGAACAGTTAAAGTTTTCCAGCAAAATTGAACAGCATTTACAGTGTGAATTTTTATCTTCATGTAAACGAAATGTTCTGCTCTACAGTTATTCTGTACTAGACTAATTACTCGGAACATTACTTTTCTCAGATTAAACTGCTATGTTTGTGAATTCAGAGGTGTCCTTTTAATATGTTTTATGTAAGTGAGTTACATCAAAAGTATATTAGTCACAGTTTTTAATAACAGAGAACAGAAGGACCCAATGTGCTGGGTTCCGACCCCCTACATTGCCCCCCCCCCCATTTTCTCTTCATTTTCTCTTCATTTTCTCTACATTTTTTGGATGATCCAGATTCCTTATTCCCAGTGATTCAAACTGTACTCATTAACATTAAACAGCTTGGCCCTGACATTTTCTCATTAGACATTTGATATTAGACAGGGTAGTTCTGTCTTGTGAGTATCTGCATCACTGGTAACACGATATATGTTTTACTGCCATTTCCTTGTTAAAAAATAACAAAGCCATTTATAGATGTTGGGTTTCTATAATTTTAGAATAGGCTCAACATCATATTTGAAAATTAAAATGATTTCAAAAACTAAATATGCCGTAGGACACGTATGAAACATTTTCTTTGCATCTGATAGAATGTTGCATCCTGTTCATTTTCTACTACTCTTCCTTCAAGCTGCCTTGTGCATGTCAAGTCGTTTACCCTGTATAAAACCCAAGCTCACACAGAAGAACATTTTTTCTTCATCTTAAACGTCAGATTTAATTATCTTTTTATATTGTGAATTGAGGCAGATTCAGGCATTGATCTCGGTGGAGCGTCACAGATTCACCACTGAAACTGAAGAGCAAGGACAGCTTAAGTGAGTTTGGAATAATCATCTTGCTTTGAGAACTGTGAAGCTGTCATTCTTTGATTAATTTTGTATAATGCAAACCTCTATAAATCATCTCGAATGGCGTAGGAAAAACAAGAAAATTGGCACAATTAAATATGAGCATGGTGATAGTCAGTGGGAGTAGGGCTTGCAGCAAGCTCCGAATTAAGCAGATATATAACAGGTACAGTACTATGGGATTAAGGCACTAACCCAGTTAAATTGAGCAGGGGGATCTTATATATACTTTCTGTAGACTGTTACGGGAAAGTACTGCAGCATCAGTAATCTCTCCCTGCTTCTGTCATTGTTCATAAACAAAGAAAATGTTTGGCCATCCTTGGTGCTATCAAAAGCAGTAGAGGCAGTCTGCAGGTTACGAACGAGATCCATTTGCTGAGTGTTAGCCTTTGCCAAGTAATACAGTAATGATAAAAGTAACTACACAGGGTACCGTGCTGTACTTTGAGCCGACGAACTGCTACAGCCGTGCAAGGTTTTCACAAGTGTCAAGAAGTAGTGTGTGTGTGCATTATTACACACCATTGTATTTAACGTGAATTATCAAAATAATAGGCTTTATGGGAGTCCATTTATAAGTTGCCCTTAGTCTTGCCTGTGTATGTCAGCGCTATATGGTGTACGGTTTATTTCTGGGGTCATATAGTGTCTCACATGGGGATGCTTGGAGTGCCATGATGTGGTGCCATGATGTGGATTTACACTTTGCACAGCTATACTAGTGCCCAAAGTTGTGGAAACACTTCCAAGTTTTGCATAACTTTATTTAATTGTTGCTCCAGTTACTTATTATTTGTGATCGTAATCATATTTAATTAATTTCTACAAATATCATACATTGAACAATTAACAACCATGTATGTGTTAAGTGTTAAATAAGTAACAATATATATTTATAAAATTGTGTGTGTGTATACTGTATATATATTGTTTTTAAAGACCTTAGGTTCCCCCATGTTTTGTAGAATAAAAATTTGAACAAATACTTTTCTCTCATTGGAAATTGAAAATAAAGTCATTAATGTTAGAGGCATGTGTAGGGATGGTATGGAAAAAGAAGAACCCTTCTGGACACAATGAATGACCTAATGATAATTTTATTACCTTATCAAAGTCCAGAATAAATCCCATTTGCTGAAACTTTATGGGCATTGCCCCAATTCATTCAGGTATGTACATGCTTGTATATGCACAATAAAATAAGAGCCGATTGGAACTACTGTAGACTTTGTGCTAGATATGCTGATAAAGTTTTACGTTTAGTTAAAATAACATTCATTTTAGGTTGTGTCGTCTCCTTAGGTGAGCAAGTGGTCTTGTTAAATAAGCCTCGTCTGTCTATTGTGTGATAGATAAATGCACAAACAAGACTTGCGTGCGCTTCATTGAAAGTGAAGGATAACAAGTGGGTTGGAGCAGAGCTGTTACATGGAAATTAAAGCACTCCTGTCTCTCAGTTTTGCAAAAAAAAACAGCGTCTAGCTATACGGAACAAGTCGGTCACTGCTGGATTCCTCGGACAGAGAGGAGATAATTAGGCTAATTCTGATTCAGTAGCTGTTTTACCTGATGGCAGATTTGTACCCCGTAGCTGGAAGCGTTTTCACCCTGTTGATGTGGCCGGCTCCCTGGGGTGCCACATACGGAATCGCACACCCATTTTGCCCATTAAACAAAGCGCGAGCCAGATCTTGAAGCCCCGCCGGTAGCTTTTTGACAAACGAAAGCGCGCTTGTTTTCACCCTTGTGTCAAAGCCGTTTGTAGCGCTTATGGGGTTCCTGGCCTCCGGGGATATAGAGAGGCCTTGAAGTGGGAAGTCTGAGAGGTGCAAATGTTGAGACTGAAGTCAAGGTGATGGCCAGTCATCTAAATGATGAAATGATGGTATTAGCAGCATTGTGTGTGAGGGAGCCTGTGAAAGAGCTGAGTGATGGAAAATTGTCAGGGTCAGCTCCTGTTGTCTCAGTCTTTCGTGTCCCTTCCCCATTTGGCCACCAGGTGTCGCTGGCCATCCTGTCCCTCCTGTCAGCCTTTGTGTTTTCCCCTGCTCCCCTTTGTCTGCATGGCACTACGAGTTGAGCATGCGGCTACCTGTGAACCCCTCTGTCTTGTGTTTGAATCCCGCCTCCTCTGTTTTTGCATTTTGTTCCTAGTGTTTCATTTGTATCAGTTTAGTCCTGTGATTCGTATTTAGTTTTGGTTTCTTGCTTTGTGCCTTAGTTGTGTTTTACCAGTCTTTGTTATTCCCAGTGTTAGATTCTGTTTTCCTTGTTTCTTTGTCAGTTCTTAGTTTCCCTGTTTAGTTCCTTGAGTTGATGATTAGTGTCACCTGTTGCCTGCTTCACTAGTCCTTGTTAATTGTTTTCACCTGTCCTGTGGTATCCTTGTTAGCCTGTTGTATTTAAGTTGCCTGTTCCATGTGTCCCTGCCCCGTTTGTAGTCTTTGTTTATCCCTTTTTTGCTTTTGACCCCTTGTGGTCTGTTTGTTTTTGTAGCGTTCCTAGTGTTTTTAGTTTAATAAACCCCTGTTTCCCTGCAAGCCACAAGTGGGTCGTCCACATTCCCTTCCTGCCTGCACCATGCCTCATCCTCACACCCGAACCACCTGAGGCCGTGACAGAAAATGTGTTACAATGACACTGTGAGTTGGGCTGCACAAAGACATGGTCGGGCCCCTGAAAAATTGTACCAAATGGGCCCCTTTCCCTTCTCCAAACCTCATCTACCCTTATCCATGCCTACTCATAAGCGCCCCCTGGTGCCTGGACCCCTGAAACTCTTTTTCCCCTTTTTCTTCCTCTTTTCCTCTTTTTCCCCCTTATGAGCAGCCCTGATTGTGTGAGTGCTGTCCTCGCACGGAAATACCCGCAAAGATTTCTACCAACATGCACAGCTGAAAATACACTGATGTCTTGCCATCCCAGAATTCAAACTCACCAAAGTCCTACATGACAGGTTGAGTCATCCTGACGTTTTTGTTCGCTGGGCAGTACAGCAGTAGTGGCTAGTGAGTGATGTAACCTTGTAAGCTGTTCTCCAGCCTCTCACGCCAACACCTTGCCCACTCGGGAATTCATTTAAGGAGCAGAGATTGAAAGCAAAGACATAGCTTCTTTATTTTATCCTTACAAAATGGTCTTCGGCTGAATGAAGGTTTCTGATGTGCAGTGCCAATGGTTATGTGGCTATATCAGTCTTTGTACAGGCAGAACTTCCCACTTGGGAAATGTATGTCTGTCTTTCTAAATGCATTCTTAATAAGAAATCTGATAACACTTTCCTTGAAGCTCTCATCTATAGTGCACTGTAGATACCTTCATACTGCATTGTAATGGTTGGTATAAGAATTAATGAAGTATTACATCATCTTCTATTGACAGCCTTAAAGCGTTACAGTGTTGATTAAATTACTTCATAAGCTCCAATGAAGCTCTTATCTATAATACACTATAGATACCTTCATAATGCATTATAATGGCCGGTATAAGCATTAAGGATGCTTTGTACTGCATTATGAAGGTATCTATAGTACATTAAAGATGGGAGCTTCATAAAGCATTCATAATGCATAATAAACATGGCTGTTACATGTTATGCCTTTTTATATACATTTATAACCGTTTTTATAATTCTTTATGACTGTATTATAATGTGCTATGAATGTGTTCACAGATTCTTTTAGACATGGTATTCATAGAAAGTGTTACCAGAAACCATTAGTTCAGAGGTGACCAATCTTACCCAGAAGGGGCTGCTGTCTGTGCAGGTTTTCACTGCGACTCCCTAATTAGATCACTAATTTGAGGACTGATTGACTGAAGAGTCCTCACACCTGGGTGTGAACAGCTGACCTATAGGTTACCTCAAAAAACCCGCATACACACTGGCCCTTTGTGGATAAGATTGGCCTCCCCTGCATTAGTTATATGAACTCTTAAAAGATAAAAATTCATAAATTTAGCTTTTCTGTCATTGCATGGCATCAAAGATTTTTTAAAAGCATTTATTGGAAAATAAATGAAAATTTTTCAGTGAACGTATTCATCTAATTACTGGTGGTTGGTAGTGAAAGCAGATTTATCATAAATGCAGTGGCAGTTGATGACCTTTTACTTTTGACTCTGACTTTTCTCTACGCCTTCCTCTTCTTTATTGTCAAGGTGTTCAACGTGCCATTTACATGGTGGGGGTGGGACAAATTCATCTGAGCGGCGTGAATCTGTCTCGCTGCCCACAGAGCAGTCATTGCTGTCTCCCGCAGGCCGATAACACGCAAATACGTGATTTCCTGGTAACCCAAGTCAGCTAAATGAGTCACCAAAACATGCTCTGCCAATCCGGTGTCTGCCTGCTCCATGTCGTCTGCCAGCAGGTGTGTAAGCATTTGTTGGCCGGAGTAGAGCGCCTCTGTGAGGGACAGGTCATCAGCTGGGTGCCAGTTCGCCTGGCTGGGGTCATACATCTTTGCATTGCTTTGATGGTTATGAATCACCTTATGACCACAGTGTGCCCTACTTCTTAACTCTTTCTGGCGTTTCATACTGGGGAAGGTTTCGTTATTGCAGTCGCCCCCAGTGCCAAGGGTCTGCACATGTTTTTGGCACGACACAGCAGAGAATTATAAATATTTTTCTAATTATCATTAATTACATGTCCCCAGCGTTTTCAGTCGTGTAATCAGTGTGAAACCCCACTCAATTTTTAACAATCCTGTTTCAATGCAAAGGAAATGAAGAAACTAATAAGACCAAATGGAGCAGCCGACTCGACACAGAAAATGTGTGGCTGCCCACTGGCTGTGACTGATCTGTCTCCCCCTGTCAGCCATATCATACGGACTTACAGTACCAGTCACCACTCTGTCGCATTGTTTCTACCAAACAACTGCACTCTAACAGTCATATTCTTCCTCCTCTCGTAATTGTGTAAAAAGACATAAAAGGACTGTGATACATTATTACAGTCTGATTGGTTCGCTTTGTCTGAACTACGGTAATCTTGGTAAATATTGAAATAAATCCGTGAAGGTTTTCCTATTATTCTTCTCATTTGCCTTTTTTAGGACGTGTTTTGGGTGCCAGTTTTCTGAAAACATCCAGTGGATTAACAGTGAAAAACCAGTTATCTCCCATGTGCCATCATTCAGGCTGGACTAAAGCTCCACTACCCTCCTTTTCTGAATTGGACTGCATAGCTACTGCTGATGCCTTCATTTATAACTAAAACTTCGGACCTTTGATTGAATTTGGGAAGCAACATTTTTTTTGCAGAATACAGAGTTAAATTGCATTAATTACGTTCAGAGCCATTTCTGTTCCTTTCTACATTTTTAATCTCCCCATTCCTAATGTGAGATTTGTGTTTGCAGTGATCCAGTGTTAAGTGCATACTGTAAATAGTCTAATAATCGAAACTTTATAATAACTTTTCAAAGCCTTTCACAAGAAACCCACAAACAGAATGCAAATCTTTTCTGCGTATCAGGCCTCAATAAATATAATTTATAAACAAAAATAAATCCGGTTCTTTAAACACATGCAGATCTCAGCAATATCGTTTTGTAAAATAAAGGTCCACCTTTTGTGTACCTAAAGCTGAAGCTGAATTGAATTCAAGATGAGCAGAGAAATTTCCATTCAGATTGTAGGGTACAGTGTTTAATCCCTATACTATATGCATTAATGGATGGTATTACAGGAATTTACCGATATCTCTGCCAGCTCATTTCCAAGCTGTTAAACGTTTTTTCTTTTCTTTTGTCAAATGACCACATACTGCAAAGGTGCATCTTCCATGTAATGACCCAACAGTTCGATACCTCCAATTACTGTGCTCATAACATGCTGACTACACAGACTACTGGTAATTCTGATACAAAAGACAGATGTGACCATCAAATGCAGGCAAACAAAACTCCCTGTGACATATTGATGGGTTTAATTGCATATCTCTCCATCCATCCATTCATCCAGCCATCCATCCGTCCATTTCCATAATCACTCGCTCAGGAAATGTCACAGTGGTTCTGGGGCCTGTCCCACACAATACAGAGCTTCTTAATAACATTGCATATCACTAGCCATTCTGAGTGCACCAGTATCTTGTGTCCTGTTCTGCACGGAAATGTGGGTCGATGGATGGATGGATGGATGGATGGATGGATGGATGGATGGATGGATGGATGGATGCTGCTTGACCTCACCAAACCATAGAACAAGCCATAAAAAATTACAAACGACATTGTTTCCTATTTAAAACAGTTTCCTTGCTCTGTTCAGTGTGTGAAAGGCTTGTTTTGTATCACTGGGCTTTGTATTAACAACGGATGTGTAAATGCTCTACTATGTCCTGTTGTGAAAGCCCAACTGGCTTGGAAAGCAGCACTGCCGTTCCGGATGGTTGAGTTTCACTCGTATTCCATAGTTTTTTTACTTCTATTTTTTGAGAATGATTTGCGTAGATGAGATATATTTCAGTCACTGCGGATATCAGTGTGCTCTGTAATAGCCAGGACCTCCTCTGCAACCATAATGCATGCCAGTCTCTGATGTCTGTGCCTTATTACATCATCACACAGCGCTCCTAGTGAAACATTTTCTCTCTTAAAAATTATTCCTAATGAATGAAAGCCCTTCAGCGAATTTGCCTGTCCTGACCCGGCCGTTGCTGCCCTTTATGGAAACCCTTATCGCTCTTCGTGGAACGCAGTGTCTCCAGCTGTCTGCGGTCTTCTTCCTGCATCTTTTCTAGCTGTAGTGCAGCCATCAGGACTGACTGTTCTCCTTTAGTTTAAATAGATTACGACTCCGCCTCCCCTTTACTGAGACCTGTAGGGATGAAAGCAGCAGTGTACATTACTGTGTTATATTAAAGTGAGGTTCCAAATGTTTTTATAGGTGAGCGCTTTCTAATTCAATGTGGCATCACTTCTTTGAACTTTAACTCTATGGACTTACACGTATATCCAGGCATGGTTTTAGCATATGAATTGAGAAATCTTGATTTCTACCTCAGTGCAGTAAGAAACATTGCCATGGACACAGAATAGATTGTGTGCATTGTACGATTATATAATGAAATCTTTCCTGTTTGCTGCCTCACATTTGTTACATAATTGGATGATTTTCCTGCACCGTTGCCTCCATTCACTGGAACTTGAAAGAACTTGAAAGACCTGCAGAAGTTCTTCAGAAGCACAGTCCCTACGCTCCATTACCTCCCAGCATTCAGCATTCACATGCAAATGATTCTGCTAAATCTGGGGGTAAATCACACACACAGACACAGATATATACAGACAGACAGACATGGACAGATAGATAGTGTCTGGAATATGTTTATATTACATTGTGGGGTCCAAATGTCCCCCACAATGTGATTAAAAACCTGTTATTTTTTTACGCTGTGGAGACCATTTTTCAGATCCTCACAAATATCTGTGAATGCAATCAAAAAGCTAAAATTGCCAAAAGTCTCATATTTTGTTTGGTTACTTATGAGATTAGGGCTGTGTAGTGGTTAAGGGTGTCACGTTGGGATTACAGTTTTCCCCATAGAAATGAATGGAGAGTCCCCACAAAGATAATTAGGGTTTGTACCTAATTAGAAACGTGTGTGTGTGTGTGTGTGTGTGCATGGCATGAAAAAATACAAGGGTACAAACCCAAATAAATAAGCAGATATTGCCTAATGTGTGTCGTTCTGCTGACTAGGATGTTATTTCAGGTCAGGAGTCACTATGGCAATTGATTTGGGTGCAAGCAAAGGTGAGAAAATCTCTCAGTGTCTATATGTGGCGCTTACACCGACAGAGGAATGCTCCGGAAACACTGCATGTCTTAAGATGCGCCAGTCAGCACCTGTTGTGTCTCTCCCACTGTGGATTCATTTACACAAACGTTGTCTGTATTTCTAGACCTTCAGTCATTTTCTCTTTAGCATGTTCAAGACTCATTAGTTGACTGTTTTCAAGTCGAGAGACTTGGTAAATGGGATCTCTATTAAAACCCGTTATCTTGACATTTGCATTCTTGTAGACAGATCAGACCCCATAATTATCATATATATTAGACAATTTGAAAGAATGAATTAATCATTAGATACAACCCTGTGTAATTGAAGTATCTTTATAAAAAGGGTGCATTGTTGTATTTCAAAACACAGAGGCAAAAGAAAACCTACACTGAGTTTTAACAGGGGGAAATTGCTGCTGATAAATAATGGATTGGAAAATTGTACTTAGCACTATCAAAATGAGGCATTACGATAAAAATGAGCCACGATAAATAAATTTAATTTTTAATACAATAAGTCTCTGTCATATTTAAATGCCGTTTCCCCTCCAGTCACTTCGGGTCACTTACCCGCCAATTTGCAGAGTGGTGTCACGTTTAATTATGCACATCACATGCGTTGATACTTGTTAAATGTTGCCTTTGTGCAGATTTCTTCACACAAATATTTAATTCTGAAGCATGTAAAGATGAAAAGATTCTGTGGCTCATAATTTCAGCATTTTCCCATGGTCCCATGGTCCAAAAGCAGGCAGTTAGGGATACTGATATCTGCTCATCACACTGTGTGTGTGTGTGTGTGTGTGTATTTGTATTTGTATTTGTATTTGTATTTGTATTTGTATTTGTATTTGTCCCCCGCCACGGACTGGCATCCCATCCAGGGTCTCTCCCAGTCGTGTACTCTGTGCTTCCTGGGATGGGCTATAAATATGACAGGGCGACTTTAAAGAGATTCATTGGTGCAATTTTCTTTCTCTGGATGGAACCAGTATGATAAAATACGCAAAATTTGTGTTAGGCCTGTATAGAGAATTTGTTTATAGGGCAAAAGAGCACACATATATTTGTCCATCCATCCATCCATCTATCCATCTTTTATGACCATTTATGGAGTGTAGGGTTAAAGGGTCATTTTTTATGGGTAACAATTACACTCTTATCCAGACGTCAGGATGGCCAATCCGAATTGGCCCCCCCACAATCATGTGACCTTGCTTGTAATTTATTTTACTCCTTAGTCCCTTTCCCTGACTCACATTCTCTTCCTGAACCTGCAGTATTTACAGTGCAGTTACTCTTTTTGCATCTTTATTTAAAGATATTCCACACAATTTAACTGTCCGTTTACAGTTTTAATGGAAGATATTTCAAATGCTGAACATTGTATTTCAATGGGAGTTTTTTTTTTTTTTTTTTTTTTAAATGAAGAAAAAGTAGGACTGAAGGAGAGGACCTGGAAAAGAGTTTAGCTTCCTGTTTCTGTAGATAACTGACATGGTAACTATTACAGGTTTATATCTCAGACATGTTCTCATTGAAGTCAGAGTTTCCATAGCAACTGTTTTGGGACCACAGAGGACTGAATGTGGCGGGGAGTCTGGCCTCTTGCCGCGGTCGGCGCGGCTGGAAACAGGGTGAAGCAGGCAGCAGTCTAGCCTGATGCTGAGCCGCACCTTAATTGGCTAGAAGGGCAAGATTGTATTGGCTTCACCTTGGCCGTTAACTCAGCAACAGGCCACCTGAGCAGAGTTGGTCACGTCCAAGCAAGAAGACCACATCTGCAGGGCTTCCCCGGGAGCTGAAAGGAAGGTTCAGGGGACAGGAAAGTAAACAGGCAGCTACTTCCTGAAAAGATCCACCTGTAGAAGATCTCCTCACCGCAGAGAGTCCTTCAAATATTCTCTCCTGGAGAATGCATAAAGACCATTGTGTTTTCTCTACATCCCGTGGTCAAACCCTGAAAGTATGATCCCGAGATAAGATGATAGGACTGTATGCAGAATTTATTTTCATCTGCTGTGAAATATAGGTTAGGGGCCGGTATCTAGGCTGTGTGTAGACTTCTGTTCCCCCACAGTACCATGTAACTAGAGGTTACCATGGTGCTACCCAGATAGACCATCCAAGAGTGTAAGGCGAATATAATGAAAAGCACTTTGAATAATAGATGGTAAAATCATTTATTCTAATTACTAATTATACCATAAATCCATACTGATTAATCCTTGATTGACAGCTTTGGTGATTATATAATTACTAATGATACATAGTGAACACCAACTGCTTTCAGTATAGTTACGGCTGCAGAAGTAGTGTTGAATGTAATCTACATATATTTAAATAGTGTAGCTAAGGAAAGGCGTCATGACCTGGGTTTCAGTATAGAGCCTGAGCCTGTCTATACATTCATTGGTATGGAATAATGGAGGTGAGTAATAATTCCAGGAATGAAATGAATTGGATTGACCCCTAAAAGACCAGAGGGATTCAGAATGCTAAAGTTTGGTCTGTTATTATCAACGTAAATTTATGACTGCCGTGTATCTTCTGTTGTCATATCGTAAGTCAGAGGAGACACATGCAGAATAAGTAATTAGGTACTAGAATACAATATTCTAGTATAGGGATTACACTCGTACACTCTAATGATTTCAGAATCATTCGAAACAGTCCTTTTATTAAATTGAAGTTGTAAAAATATGCTTGCACCTAAGAATAGTAGATTTCTAATGAAGGAATTGTCTTCTCCTTTGAAATGTTTCACCACACTAGCGCAGAGTTCGGACCACTTTTTCTTTATCTCACTGGGCCAATCTCTAGCTCAAGCTGAGTGATGAACAAGATATGCCACAAACCTGCAGCTTTCATTTGTGCAGACAGAATTTGTGTAAGGACTCATCCCTGTAGAGCCCAGCATATTTCAGGCTCACAGATACACAGGATTTCTCTATTTCTGGCTAGACAGAGAGGAAGTGAGATTGTCTATCTCCAGGTCCCTTTCCGGTACCGTTACTTCGTAGAACAATCCCAGCACTCCAGACTCGTACTCCTGCCGACTTGAGGAACCTACAATTTTCTACAATGTTCTATATTATCTGTAAGTAGAAATAATCAGTTCTTTGCTAAACTGCTCAGTAACTGCAGATGTGCCCTTCCTACATGAATTTTTGTAGTTTTCACACTTTGGTTCTTCATATGGAAAAGCAGTGGAGAATTTCAGCATTTGTATTTACCCACGAAAGTGTACTGTGGATGCTATTAATTGATATAACATTGAGGAAAATCAGTAATGAAATGAAGAGTGCAATGTGTGCATTGACCAAGTTGTGTCAATCGCATTTACATCCTGAATGGACGTTTTTCTTAACGATGTCACGCTTCATAAATTTTAATGATTTATTTTTTTTTTAATTCATGCCTCCAATTATTAAGTAATAAACTCGCAGGCAGGCTGTTTAAAATCTATGCATTTCCCAGAATAATCGTTAGAGGGCAAGTTTGACATGGAGTGGGGTCGTAATCGATGTACATTTCATAATACATGCACTAAAGTTTTGATTGTCCATGGGGCCATAAAACATGCAGGTAGGAAAATTGCCTGGTTATACATTCTTGATGTCAGTAGTATTTCCTTGAGACACTGGGCACTGAAATTTCACTGCCTCTGAAATGATTCATGGAAGAATTAGACACTGTTATACTTCGGTTCATTTTTTCTGCTTCATACGTCCCATGAAAATTTTCAGCTGTGGAATCAGTTTTCTTTAATTACTATGCCTCACTCCACAAAAGCTAATTAAGCAATAGTAGCTATATACCTATGTCATGTGGAATATGTAGAATAATGATAGACTTTACCATAAGACTACCGTTATAAAGCATTTCTGAATGGTTTATAATCAGGTTATGAATTAGGCTGTAACACTTTGTAAATCTTTAATAGACAATTATAAACAAGTTTTAACAGTTTTCTTTTTATTAATGAGTTATGAATTCCATTTTTAAGTGGCAGAGGGGAGCCTTACTGTAAAGTGGTACCAGAATAATACATACAAGTTTATGCATGTTGTTACTTACAGTAAGTCTGAAATGTTCTGTGGCTGCCAGTTTCGAGGGGTTCTGCAGATCACTGGGCAGATGTACAGGAGTAGATTTCAGGGGGGGGGTGACTGACATGGATCACTGACTGCTGTATCCCTAAATGCCTGGACATTGTGGAATCATGTTCTTATACCAACTTCCACAATCTTTTTTAACTAAACACTATAGTCCTCACAAATCCTCATAAATATTGTAACGATTCTCTTGCGAGAGAGAGCCGCTAATGACACACTCGCACACGAGTTATGCTTTTTGAACCAGTAACAGAACTGGACAGGTATTATTGCTCGTTTTTACCAGCCTTTAAAAAGACCAACCTGTTACCAGTGTATCCCCTAGAGATTAGGATGCACACAAGCATAAACCCATGACTGAGCCTCTAGGTGGAGGCCAGACTCACCGAGTTATCCTTTGCCATACCTGTTACATCCATGGTGAGTCTGGACATCCACCATCAGCTCGCTCATACAAACACAACACAACCAAAGAACATGTGCAGCTTGCTCTTTTACCTGCAACACCAGAACATGCACATATAATGAGCAAAACTCCAACATAATCCCTGTTCCCATGATGCACCTCCCACAACAGCCAATGAGAGCTCCCACAGAACCATTACAATATATCCCAGTCTAACCCGCAAAACAGGTTTTTCAGCCAGTGAACTGACTTCATGAAGGGTAAATAAAGGACCGGAGCTTTGCCTTTTCCAGCAAGAGTCTCCGTTAGCTCGCCCTTAATTGCTGCCATTCTGTATGAATGGCATTATTTGAATCTCATTTGGTTCTGCTCCTAGTCAAAGGTTGCAGTCGCATTTCGTAATATAATTGTGACCCGGCAGTGATGAATGAATTCCTTGTCACATGCACTCAGCCCACTGAATCACTGAAGTGATTTTAAATTTGTCTAAATAATGCTTGATGCGGAAGCAATTTAAGATGCATGGATCTAACTGGAAATCGCAGAATATCAAGTACTCTTGTTACAGCTGTATGTAATTCTTTACAAGTTCCATTATGGCTGGTCACTTAATTACTGCTCTTCTGACCTTGTACTTCCTACTAACGGTTGTTACCGGACGGTGACTCTGTGATACAGGAGCACTAGAAGCTTCACAGTTCAAGGGTTGCCAGTTGATGTTCTACCACTCCATTTTTCAGGTCCCCACAAAAATCTGTGAATGCAGTCAAAAGACTAAAAATGCCAAAAGTTTTGTTCTTTGTTTTGTTACTTATGGTTACAGTTAGGGCTGGGTAGGGGTTAAGGTCGTCGTGTTGGGATTAAAGGGTTCCCCATAGAAATGAATGGAGAGTCCCCACGAAGATGCAAATACAAACCTAAATGGACACCCTGAATCCCCCTTAGTTCCTGCTGTGTCTGCCCTGTGGTCCCTTCCCGGGTCGTTCTCCTGCCTTGTACCCCACGCTGCCTCGCATAAGCTGCAGAATAAGCAGCTTGAAGATGGATATTGTCGCTGCAGACATTTGGTCCTGTGGCGGGGTTTTACATACCTCCCACTGTAATGGAAGGTGACTTGTAGAAGCCTTGAAGGCTTAGCCTGAATATATTTTCATTGTTTGGTTTCCAGTTGATCAACCAGTTGATGTGATTATGAATCACAGTAGTCCTTTCTTTGGACGAGTCTGTATTTCAGTTAGGGATGGCATTGTTTACAACACTACATGCTTAATTTCAAGGGATGTGTTACAAACCTTAGTAATTACTTCTGGGTGACACATCGAGGGGACGCACGTAGTACAACGGGTGTAAAGCAGAGGTGTAATTGTCAGCTTATAGAGAAAGTTGGCTGAGATTGAACATGTGGGCCCCCCTGAAGGAAGCATTGTGCTTTTTTTTAATGTAATTTGTTACAGCAGTGCTTCCCAATCCAGTCCTCAGGGACTCACAATCGGTCCATGTTTTTGCTCCCTCCCAGCTCCCTGGCAGACAATCCACATTTTTGCTCCCTACACTCATTCCAATCTTTACTGTGCTGCTGCATTTCCATTCAGTATCAGATTTTCTGCCCTTTTGTGCTGCTGTCAGTTGTCCAAACTTAAGGAAATGAAAGACGAATCGCTTGCCTTATTACCTACTGGACCAGACGTCTGAAACTCATCGCCCTATACGCTACAGTATCCACAGTATCTAATTGTTCCCACAAACATCATTGTAAAAGAGGTAACTGTCCTCTTTTTAATTTTATATTCACATATGTTTCTCTCAAAAAAGCTTGCTGCCACCTTGTTTTATATAGTACAAATAATTAATCATGAAGGTTACAAAATAATCCAGACTAAGACATTACGGTGGTTGTTTGGGTAACGCTGTTCATTCACATTCCAGTGGTAATGGGTTTGAATTCTGCCCAGAATGTGTAATGGTCTGTGTGTGTGTGTATATAACCCACAGTGGAATGACATCTGCTACCATTTATCCCTGTTTCATGCCCTGTGCCCCCCGGGATGGACTACATTGCTGTGCCCCCCGGGATGGAATATGTTAGGTGAAAGATAAATAATTTATATTGTGACTGTTGATTCTCTTTTTATATTTCTAACCTTAAACATATGGTGAAAATAATACCTCAAAATTTTTGTTCTGTATGGAACTAAATATTTAAAGTGTTACAGTATTTTATAATATATATGTATAATCTTGTAATTGTACTTTATAGCTCTGCAGCTGTTAAACTAAAATAAATGGTTACAGGCGTGAATATGAAGCCAATATCCAGTACTCAGGCTGGTATTTCAGGCAGTAAATGTAAGGATTGGTCTTGTGAATCTTTCTTTGCAAAGAACAGAACTGGGCAAAACCAATAACTAGTTTTGCAAATTTAGAGAATTATATTTATTTAACCTGTCGTGTTGCCCATATGGTTGTTTATATGTTTGTGGCACAGTGGGCTGAGCCTCTCTGTTTGTGATCAGTAGGTTGTTGGTTTGAGTCCCGGCCTTGGCAGAATAGTCAAATCTCCATGATCCCTTAAGAGAGGCCCTTAACCCCCACCTCTCTGGATACTGTAAGGTGGGTGCCTTTCACTATGACCCCCAAGCTTGCTCTCATTTGCCTGTGTCCCTTACGGAGAGCGAGACGGTAAGGGTTAATGCCCTTTTTATATAATGGCAAATTAATGGCTCACTCCACCACTTCTGTCATTTTACCGAGAACAGGTGTGAAAATTACCAGAGGCATAAATTTATTTGAAAACGATCACGATGTATCAAGATGCAGGCCTTCATGGGCCATCCCAAAGAAACAGTACAGAGTCAAGAGTTACGTCCATCCAAACAGCAAAACGATAAAGGTATTTCATAATAGAAAAACAGATGAGTCACTGTAATACTGATTAGGTATATTAGTAAAGCATTGAGCAGACAGTTTCAATCTAAGGTTAATAACAGCTCACTTTTAAAATGTGATACAATGAAATTAGATGCTTATCCAGTGATGACTGATGACAACATAACAGTAAATATTTCTTTCAGAAGTACCTGTGTCCTCTGAGGTTTATTCATGGCTTATTCATGACATTTTTGTGTTCTTCGCTTCACGTCAGCCGAGAGCTCGCCGTGGGTGGCTGCCGTCCGTTGGCTTTTTTTGGGGCCGCGCGGGAACAGCACCACCTGCCTGCCGGGGGACTTATGTGCAGGAGGTGTTTTAGCAGGCAGTGCTGCGGAACGCTGCCTGCTGTCACCATGGTGCCCGTCTCCGCCCCAGAGCCATGCCGGTTTTTGGCTGCCGTCACGGGACCCAGGCTCGCAAAACACTCGGTGGGGAATAAAACTCCTTGGTTGCTATAGCTCACACACACAGCTCTACACAGCTTATGGGTTCCAAGACAGCTGAAAACACATTATATACTGATAATGCCACTATATCTCTTTTGTACCATGTGCTAATTGCTGTTACATTCATTCATACCTTTGTTTTTCCTTTCATTCATAATGCAATCTCATTTTAAAATGAATATGTTTTAGTGAATGTTTTTCTAGTTCTGTTATAGCTATAATGTGACAATGTTTCCACTGTAACACACACATATGTACACAATCATACTCTATGGGCAATTTAGAGACTACAGGAGTGTTTTTTAGATATAGATTATTTTTAAGGTCTAGCATCCATCAAAATTTAGAGCAGGTTAATAGTTTGGGTTTAGTGGGCAGATTACTATATATTAAGATTTTACCATAAGACTATATTTTGGTGTAGAATGTTTCTGCGTTATTTTAGCTGCCTGAGACTATGACGCACTGAAACGTAGATGGTCAGAAATCTTACAGCACATGCTTAAAGCTCTTTTCATATCATGCTTTTTTCATATCTGGATTTCTCCCCCTTAGACCATATTTATGTGAAGGTCTTGATTAATAGAACATCCACTGAAAACATGAGGCACATACAAATGTATGACTTTTTTCAGATACTTGTACCTTTTTCACATTTTGAGGTACTTGTACCTTTTTCACATTTTGAGGTACTTGTACCTTTTTCACATTTTGAGGTACTTGTACCTTTTTCACATTGGCTGTATCGAGTTCAGTAAAAATCAGCTATACTGAGGTGTACTGCGATCTTAGTTTAGTTCCATTACTAGTGCAATACTTACAGATAAATGAAACAACAGAAATGACAAATGGCATTGAGGAAAACATGCACCCTGAGAAACACTGGGAAACAGAGCGAGAATCTCATTGTTTCTGTGATGCGAGTCATTTGATAGACACAGATTACCTTTCAGACCAGTTCTCATTCATTTTGCCACAATTCCACCGTAAAGAGGTCTGAAAAACACCAAGGTCCTGACTTTTAATAATGTTTCCTCTCCTATGTTTAAATTAGGCGGCCAAGATGGTCTGTGGAATTGAGGAAAATTAGCAATGCAAATATATGAAACTCTTTGTTGACGTGAATCTCGCGTACATTGCCGTCATTATTTCAATCCGCACGTTTGCTCTGAATACACATGATTATGAACAAACAGGGAGTAATAAATGAGGCTGTGGGGCACCACGCGACCTGTTTCCTGTAAGCGTCTCGGACGTTTGGGAGCTTGTAGCTGATTTTAGGAAGCTGAAGCTGGTTCATGGCCTCCTCAGCTCTGTCGCTCTTCTGCTCTCTCCACCCTAATCCCACGACAGCGATACGTTTAATTATCCCCACGAGTGAGCCAGAGTTGAGGTCGACAGGGACCACCTCTCGCCAGCACCAGCCGCTGCAGAAGAACTCCATCAGCACTGTCCCCTGCTCTCTCCTAGGGCTGACACCTTCAATCTGTACATCACCCAACACCAGGTCCCAGACAATCAAAATTGTTGAACGGGGAGCTCATTGGAGTTTTACTTACACAAAAATGTTCAGTGCAAATAATGAAAAATGATTGGTTCAGAGAGATAACCAATCAGATTGTAGGGGAGGTGGATCCAAGCAATTAGATGAGGCAGGACCAACCACTCAGATGTCTTGGATCTGCCTCCTCTAGTTGCTTGAACCCACCGCCCCTTATTTTTCATTCTGCCCTTTGAACAATTTTGTATAACTAAAACTCCCACAAGCAGACAGGGAGGGGGGTCGTTTGCGAGGCCCGAAGAAATGGTATAAATTCCATCTCGTATTGGTTCAAAATGTGACACAGTATTTTATTTTACACAACGGAACCATCCTGTTTTATACGTGACAGATGGCGGCTCTACCCTCACCTGTTCAGGTGGTCCTGCATTCCCAGTAGGCACTACTGAATCCTCAGTCGGGCTCAGGGTCCTCGTGCCTGTAGCGTTCCGGCTTGTTCCCACTGCCATTTTTCAGCCCATTGATATTCAGACAGAGTGCCGTGATTCACTCACCATTCAAGGCTCCGTAATAGTTTTTGTCATGTCCCATTGCTTGTTTCACATTCGGCCTGGAAATCACCCCACGGCACAATTTAAATGGCAGTGACTCCAGGTTAGACTGACTTGTGGCAATTCCTATTTTTGGATAGATTTTGATGGTAAAGCTAGTCGAAGCCTGTTTTTTAAACACACCTCTCTTCGCTAAGGTCGTAAGCTTATTACCGTAATAAAATCACGGTAATAACTGGTTCCCTTTCTTTGGAGCACTTCCAGTTTAATCCTGGCCTGTATATGTCGACATCGAACGTTGAAGTAAATATATTTATCCTTCGCATACAAATCTGTTTGAAATTTAATTCACTCGCAGCTGGAACTTGGTATTTTATGGAAAATGAACAGCACAGAAATGAGAGGAAAATTAGGCTGATTAAACTCAGATGTTTCACTGCAGTTTGTTGCCTTCTGCGTTGAATCTGCTTGTCATCGGTGACGAGGAATAGGACAGACCTGCCTTAAATGTTATCCAGCACTATCAAGTGTGTTTTAGAACCCAATACGTCTGGTACTGATCTGATGAATTGGATAGACGTTCCGTCACTGTTTCCTGGGCGACAGGTTACAATAGAGCTATACTCTGATATACTGGTATGTTCTAGGTCTTCGGGAAGGGTTAGTAATATAAGCACTTGGTACAGTATAGGAGTGGAAACAACATAAAGGCTCTTTAAAAGTGCCGATGGATTTTGTTAAAAACAGCGTGGCGGAAAAGAAAGAGGTTCTTCAGCCCTTTGCAGAAAGAGGAATATATCTAGAATCATTCCATCCGTTTTCTGCCACTTAGGTATGGGTGACAGGGGCAATAGACTGCTACAGCGCCCCCCGCAGGTGGTTGACACACAGGACAGCGAACCCATACAGTTGTTTTGGGCTTTGCCTGGCGACCGATAACCAGACGCTAGACCACGAGCTCCCCCCAGGCCTGGCTCCAGACTCCATATTCCAGGAAATTTCCAGCCCTTGTTATTTTTCTTCATTATGGGGGTTTTCTGAATCCCATTTATCCTGGCCACTCTTATAGCACCGATTCGCCTTGGGAGACCCAACCCGGGGACAGTTTCCCCCGACATCATAGATGCATACCAACCCCTCCCCCACAATAAGGTGACTACCCATGAAGAGAAGAATACATGGAGTCCCGAGACACAGAATGGGCTGTGGGTGTGTGTGGTCAGGATTCAGGGCAGGGCTGCATTTCCAGAGAAAGTGCAGTGTGATTTAAAGCTGGCTAATAAGGCACAGGTGAAAAGAATGACTCTCTCATCACCTGATTTGCCCTCCCCGTCTTTCAAAGAGCTTAGGCCTTTGACATACGCAGCTCCTAAATGTAAACTTATCACTCAAAATAAATTGTGAACCAGAAAAATGTCACAGTACATACTGCTTATTGTTTAAACAACTCGCAATAACTGCTTTTTAAACTTAAATTAGACAAAATCCATCCATTTTCTGTACCCGCTTATGTTGTTATAGGTCACGGCGGGGGCAGAGCTTATGCGCGCAAGTCAGAGATCAACCCATCGCAGGACACACTCACACACCAGTCACTCACACATGCACAACTACGGGCAGTTTGATGACTCCAATTAACCTCAGCATGTTTTTGGACTGTGGGGGGAAACCGGAGTACCCGGCGGAAACCCCACGACGACATGGGGAGAACATGCAAACTCCACATGCATGGAGCCATGGCGGAGACTCGAATCCTGGTCCTGGAGGTGTGAGGTATTCGAGTCTCTGCTCGTCATCTATCCATCTTCTAATTGCTAATCCTAGTCAAAGTTGCAGGCAGAGCTACAGCCTGTACTACAGGGCACAAGGCTATGGGACACCCTGGATGGGATGCCAGTCCATCGCAGGGCACAACAAGGCTACGGGACGCCCTGGATGGGATGCCAGTCCATCGTAGGGCACAACAAGACTACGGGACATCCTGGATGGGATGCCAGTCCATCGCAGGGCACAACAAGGCTACGGGACACCCCGGATGGGATGCCAGTCCATCAGATGGCACAACAAGGCTGCAGGACGCCCTAGAAGGGATGCCAGTCCATCGCGGGGCACAACAAGGCTGCGGAACGCCCTGGAAGGGATGCCAATCCATCGCAGGGCACAACAAGGCTACCGGACACACTGGATGGGATGCCAGTCCATCACAAGGCACAACAAGGCTACCGGACACACTGGATGGGATGCCAGTCCATCACAGGGCACAACAGGGCTGCGGGACACACTGGATGGGATGCCAGATTGTCCCAGGGCACAAAGCCGCAGGACATCCTTGATGGGATGCCTCTATGAGACTCCAAAAAGCCTATATGCGTGTTTCTGGAATAAACCACTGTATCCAAATGAGTCCTGGTCGTCACAAAGAGCATGTGAAGTCCATACACACACAGACGCACAGTGGAGGCCAGATTCCAACCCCCAACCAACCCTGGAGGTGTAAAGCGAGAGTGCAACCCACCAAGCCATCAAGCCACCCTTTTTAAATGAATATTTTTACTCTTGAAAATTATTTTTATTAGATGGATTGCTCCTCAAACAGCCCTCTGAACACGTGTGCCTTGCAGATGGCGCCCTGCTCTGCGAGTACAAGATGTTGCGTCATGCGACACTTTCCCAAGCTGACATTACCTTTGAGACGATCCTTTGTTGCGCGTTAGGGATGCCAGCAGCTTTTGTCACCGAGACGTCTGTCAAACAAGAAGACTGAAGGGCAGAAATCTGCATATTTTTTAAACCGGCCTCATATATCTGGCTGCCACTTTGCATGCATTGAAAAATCTAGATGCTGAGGGCCCTTCTTCCCACTTCCTGCATCACAGGAAGTGAGGGCGATGATGAGCTTTCATGAGGAAAGTGCAGTTGCTTACAGTTTCCACTGAACACCCATCAGTGGTGACCAGTGTGTGACTCCTTCTCAGCCTCCTGAAGTCCACAGTGCTTTGATTTATTCAGTTTAGGGGTGGGTGACTGGGGGGGGGGGGGG
>JAODJX010000040.1:9536974-9550251 GCA_026776945.1 Isichthys henryi | reverse complement strand
TGTGATTGGCTGATCAGTAATTTGCGTCAACGAGCAGTTGGACAGGTGTGCCTAATAAAGTGGCCGGTGAGTGTATAATAACAGGTTCTGTTGGCTGTATTTTATTTCAGATAATTTCATCTCCTTTTTTGTTTCATAAATATCACGGTGTTGCTGGCATAAATTTCACATATCGTGATGTAATATCGTGATGTGAGATTATGCAGCCCTAATTCCGTCCGGATTATGAAACAAGATTAGGAGAAGATTATTTTCTGACAGGGATGGTGTGGGGGGCTTCATGCTGATATATACTCTTCGCCATTCTTCTAAAACTGGGTCCCCATAGCGGCAAAACATCACACAACATTTTCAGTTTTTCTGACACCTTGTCTCAGGGTCTCAAGGTGAAGTCAAAAGAAATTATGTAGAAGCACCTTGCGTGGCACTATGAAGGCATCCCACCGTGCGCAGCACTTCTCACTGCCGATAAGGTGGGGCTGATGCGCTTCCACCACAGAGAATTTCAGTCCTTCCAGCGAAACGGAGTTGAAACTGCAATAACTGGCCCCGAGAGACACCTGCTAGGAAAAACATTCACCTGCATGGCAACACCTTTCCCGCACTCTGGGCTTCCAGTTTGTCGTTACAGTATTGACAATTTGCATGTTTATGATTAAAAAACACCCAAAGTAACATTTTCTGCTCTATTTCTCTCAAGTTAGATTTTAATTGAGGAAGAAAACGACATCTCCTGCTGTGTCTACCCTCACAGGGCAATCAGAACATTTCTGAACACCATTTGCTTTTCATTGGTTTATTAATGTTTTTTTTCCCCCAATATCTAGAAAAAGTAACATTACTTCCCTTTCACATTCTTCTGTCATTCACACATAATAACTGGCCTGGCACACGGGCAATTGTGTGCATGCTTGATAACGTGGATTGGTTGTTCCTTGTCAGTAAAACCGAACATGAATCATACATTGTAAGCGACTCACCAGTGATATTTTTCAGAGAAATTTGGATAAAATCTGTTTCGTCTGTGTAGCTACAGTTTGCTGCACCTTTATGTCCCAAAAGACACTTTTCACGTAATTTATCATTCCGCAATGCTTCACTCGTCTAACCCTCTATTACTGAGGGAAATAACCAATCATGGGGAGATCTTTCTGAGCCGCATCATAGGACCCATAGGATCCCAAGCTATCATTTGTCAGGCAGAGACAGAATTCAGAGCATCCTACTTTTTCTGGACCTTAGGCAAGATCTGTAAGCCCTATTTTGATATAACAGTTTTCTGTATAACCTATTTGGCTAGATGTAACCTATTTGTTCATGAAAATTGCCATTGAAGAGGTGGGTTACAGAAAACCATTGAAAATGCATCAGTTTGGTCATAGTAATCGATCGCTTTAAACAGATTCTACATCTATGGAGTCAGATTAGCGACAGGCAGGTACTGCTGAATTTCAGAACTTATTTTAAATAAAGTTAATATTTTTAAATTTTAAATATTTTATGTACTACATTTTATTACAAGTACTTGTATTCAACATTTTTGTCTTTCTTCACATCTTTTGGCTTGTAAAGTGTCTAAACAAGTGGGGCAGTTGATTGACCATCTGGGTAGACAAACTGTAAAATTAGCAGTCGACATTTTTTTAATAGTGTGTAAACTAGTTATCACAAACAGTCACTAGAACAGAATGAATGGGAAGATATTGTCCCAAATGAATGCCAGAGTACGGGTTCACGCAGAGGATTTACAGCTCACAAGTCATGTTGCACATGGTTTCAAAGAAGTGGAGTCACTGATGTCAAATACTATAAGAAAACCAAGAAATGGAATGTCTTAAAATATGCCTGGAGGACTGAAACAGCACATTGAGCACATGCTGTTGAATGGGTGTGGTGAGGCTCAAAAATGTGAAACATCACACTGCATATATTCCTCAGGTCTCATTCGTCCGAATTTAACGTGACCTGAACGTATTAAGTGCATTTACATAGAAGTCGGTTTACAATACAATACGATTTACCGCAGAAATTTTTTGTACTTCTTCATTGTAGTCCCTCGATATATCATTTGACACTGAATTTGGAAATGAGATTGACAATATGTATGTATTCATGTTTTTATACCTAATATAATTCAGATTTAGTGTTTCCGTCTAAATGCCAAGGTGTGTAAAACTGATCATTTCTGAATGTAGTTGAAATGAAAACTGTAACACTTGAGGAGGCACAAATAATATAGTAGTACACTCTTTCTTAATTCATTAATTAACCAGTAGCTAAGTGTTAATTATATACTGATCCTATGTTCAATCATGATGCATTTCATGCAGTTAGTGCATTAGTTCATGATGTGTACTTGAGTAGTAGCTGAGAAACTAAGTTCTTTGCGGCCCCTCGAGTGTTACCATAAATACTTACATATGTATTCTGTTACCTTTTAGTGCCGAGTCACTCCGCGTATGCCCACTCTGATTGCTTTTCTGTTCACGTATTTGTGTTTGTTTTTGACATGAGTGGTAACAGCGGGATGCTTTTATCAATATGAATATCAACATCGATTCAACCACATTCACATAAATACCAAATATATAATACATCATGTTTTCAGAGACAGAAGATGTGATATTCATGGTTATGTTTGCGGGCAGATTCCTGTAAATGAGGACACTTGAGAAAGCGGACGATGATGTTCTGGAATGGCTCACTTGAATGCGCTATGAGTAAGTGGTGATCTTCTGTTGTTCCACCCTGTGAGTAATGCACGCAGACTCCACATTTTACTTTGTCGCCTGTTAAGTGTGGATAGCTATTGATCATTTTCGGTTTCTGTGGAAAGCGGCTACCTGGTACCAGTTCCGAATGGGAGCGGGAAAGTGCCATCGACGTGCGCGCCATATTCCGAAAGTCGCGTGTTACGAGTGTTTAGGTGGAATCGCGGGCCACACTAGGCTTATTGCCAGTCATAATATTGATAGAACCTCACTTTGTCGGTCTAACACATTCGCAGTTTCGCTATTTTTTTCCCAGAGACATTCCTCTATGTTTTTATACTTGTGATACAACATGGGCACTTATTATTTTCATTACAGAGAAACAAGGGTGAGTTTTGGACCTTGGAATGAATTGCTTGTAAATATGCATAGTTTTTGCCATGCTGTAATAATTACACACATGGCAGAAATTTGGATGTTAATCATTTTAGTTTCACTGTAATGAATATCAACACAAAAGAAAAAACAAAACGGCTATTCTGAAATAACCACAATACAAATCTTGGAGGAGCTCATGGCGTGATCAGGCGGAGGTCCAGCCCTCTTGCTTGTATTTGATTTGTATGCCTGCCTGCTCTCTCCCACTTCACAGCTTTTTACCATAAACATGAAGAAGAGTTTATTTTTGGATAATATTTTCTCCTTAAAAAAAAATTCAAATTTTGCATGTCTGTACCACATCCCGACCGTGGAGTTCCCTTGCTTGTTGCCTAGGGTAGCCTACAGGCCTGGTCAGGACCCTACCCAAGAGATTAAATTAGATTGAATGCATAAAATATAAGAATATAGTATTTCTGTTTATGGATTCGTAGTGTACTGCTTGAGTGGTTATGGAAGGTGGATGAATGAAAGATATTATTAGTAATGGGAGCAGTAATATAATTGAATATAAGTAATTGCTGTAGTAAGTTTATTGATTCAAAATAGAGTAGGGGGAAAAAAATCTCATATTGAAGTTGAATTAAAATGTGTAATGTCACTCAGAGATTTCTACTTTATCATATTTCCTATATGTTTCATCCATTCCTCCATCTTCTGTAACCACTTGTCCCATTCAGGGTCACGGGGGGGTCTGGAGTCTATCCCAGAAGCAACAGGCGCAAGGCAGGGATCGAGGCGTCAACCCATGGCAGGGCTCACTCACACAGGCGCACCTAAAGGCAGCTTGATAACTCCAATTAGCCTCAGGGTGTTTTTGGACTGTTTGGGGGGGGGGGGGGAGACTGGAGCTACGCTTGCTATGCAGTTCTCTCCAGTAAATAATAATATGATCTCTTGTCCATTTGACAGCCTTTCACTAACGGTACAGCGGTATTCCTCTGTTCTCCATGTACGTTTCACACTTCTTTGAGTGCATCAGAAAATCTAAGTGGAGACAGAGTCTGCATTGTTTACACATTTTTAATGGAAATGGTGAAACAGAAGGACAGAGTTCATTTGACTATTTTCTTTATATAGTTCTGATATTCTTTGTCATTAACTGAGGATTTATTGAAGGGGGCAAGAAAAACACCACAAACAGGATAATTACTTACTTGATGAGGGCTATGAGTAACAGTCGCAACTAAAATAGAGGAAAATGCATGGAAATATCACCTTAAGAATAGAACGCTGTCATTTTAAAAAGCATTTTACTGATATTTGTTTGTTACGATGATATTGCTTTGTATCTCCCTAACCACGTAGATGACCTTTCCAAACAGTTTCCATATTTTAAAGCCGTTTTTGCTAAAACAGTTTTGCAAGAGGATGCTTGACAATAAGTAGCATTTGATAATACTGTTCTTTACTTGTTTCATCGCGAAAAGTGAAATTTCTTATAAAACTTGTGTAAGTAAAAACCAGACACTTAAATTTGAGCGACACCTGTTCCTAAAATGAAGTCCAGTCGCTATTTTTGTCACCCATAGCATCTCATTTGCGGAAACCTTCAGCTGACGACAGGAAACTGATCTTAGCTTCCAGAGACAGGGAAGAATCCTACATAACTAATAAATAAAGTTCAACACCCCCTCATACAAACTCAAGTCTACTGCGCAATATGATTCAGCTGAGACTCTTGTCATTCGCTGGCTGTTGAAATGTGAGAATAACTATATTGCATCAAAGACGTCTGTGTGACATCGAGTGCTGAGTGTGTGCGTTCAAACTCATAAATGTCATTCCGGGAAAAAGCCGACTGACGTCAGTTTATACTGACAACAAATCCTTGTATTATTGCTAGATCCGGATGGGATTTACTTTAATACAAGCAGGGTTTCTAATGAATTCTAGCGAAATGCTGCTAAGATGATAAAATCACAAAGTGTGGAGTATTATGAAAATGGGACTCCAGTGGCTAAACATCAAGAGTTCTGGAATAGCATGTTTGGCTCAGTTGTTTTCTCATTAATCTGTTTACTTTGCTATTTATCTGGCTTTTAGTGGAGGGCACTTGTTTATATGTTTGAGAATGAATGGAGCATGTAACTGTACCCTAGAATTTTCCACTTGCTTAGGGTTAACTGGCCACTCTCTCCTCGCAGCTCTGAAGCCTGGGTAACTCGCGCAGCAGTGATGAGTCACTGATTCAGTTAACAGCCCCTAAACAGCCAGCTAACACCACATCAAGCGTAGCCTGCTCACTCGTCCACTTTCCACTCACTCTACTGCTGAAACTCAGCAACCCCCTTCACTGCCATCAACCTGTTTCTTCCACCTACCCATAACTAACCCCCTCTGCCTCTCAGAGCTCATGAAAAATCAACCCTGTCACATGATGCGAGTGAGGGAGGGAAATCTGATTTGAGAGACGGCAAAGCACGGCAGCCATGTTGCGAAAGACCCAGAGTGTTTCGATTACTACCAGCAGAGTGGATTGAGAGGTGATATCCTGTAGTGTACATTAGTCCTGTTACAGCTGAACCACAGTCCAGAGCTTCATATTTGGTGCATTTTTCCGTTTTCCATTTACTTTATTTAGCAGAGACTTTAGACCAGGGGTGGGCAATCTTATCCGCAAAGGGCCGGTGTGTGTGCTGGTTTTTGGGGTAACCTTTAGGTCAGCTGTTCAAACCCAGGTGTGAGGACTCTTCAGCCAATCAGTCCTCTAATTATTGACCTAATTAGTGAGTTGCAGTGAAAACCAGCACACACACCGACCCTTTGCGGATAAGATTGCCCACCCCTGCTTTAGACCAAAGTGACATACAAGTGAGGCAAATCTATGACCTTCAGTATCACTCCGTCTGGCCAGCATTGCCAAAGAACGATTAGCTGTTAAATAACAGCATCTGCTGTGCTTAATCGCACACGCTTAGCTTCTCCATTAACGGTGCCGAGGTCAGAAATCACCGGCGAGACAGACCCTCAGACCAGAGCCTCAGTGTAGCACCATCTCTGGACTGCCTCATATGTGTTGTGCTCGTAACGTTGTTCACTGCTTCCAGGAACAGCCATCCAGTCAGGTTCATCTCAGCCTGATGAGTTTCTTATCCAGAAGGTACACGCTAATGCAGACATCCTACCTTAGGCCTATTGATTTCAGGGAGGCAGATAACAGATAACCATGGGGGCGAGGAGTGCTGGCTTGGGCTGTATTACGTTAATACAGTATACCACGGTATTTTTGTTCCGCAAATTTTATTGGAAAATACCAGAATACCGCCTATTGCAGAAGTTGCGTTCCAGACCCATCAGCGATAGGTGAAAATCCGTGATATAGAAAGACCGTATAAATAACCATTTCTTTATAGTTTAAGCCTTCAAATACCCCTCCAACACGCTTCAAACACATGTAAACTTATTAAAAGAAGACATATGATATGTGGATTTCGGGCTAAGGATATGAGTAACATAATAATAATAATATGTAATGTATATATATATATATACACATCTTTCTCTCTCTCTCTGTATATGTAATGGAATATGTAAAAATAAAAACATATATGGCTCTTTTCATCCTTCCTGATGTATCGTACCGTCGATTCATTCAAGCCATAATGGCGAGTGACGTCCGCGTAACGCTTCCCTTCCTGAAGCATAGGAAGGAGTTTTACCTTTTCCTGAATGGTCAAGGTCTTCCTCTGGCGCTTAGGCTCACTAACACCAGAAGGCTTAGAAGATGCAGGACGCTTGGGAGCCATCATAGGGCTTAAAACAAAATGAAAATAATCAGACCACAAGCCAGGTATGCGATATGCAGAGAACTGTGACGCGTCGGGGAAAAATCCGTGATATAGCGGGGGCGCGATAGCTGAACCACGATATAGAGGGGGATCATTTTATCGCCTTTTAACCATGGTATAATGTCTGAACTACCAGTGCTGGCAGTAATATTTGCTAATCAGGGTTAGAGGTTGTGGCAGTAAAACTACTTGCCAGCTGAACGACAGATTTCCAGGGCATTGATCATCACTCATAGGTGTCAGGGAGCCGATGTTAATTTGCGGGCGACTCCCCGAACTTCCAGGAACAGCAGGCTGCCCGTTGATGTCACCTGGTTATTTTGGCAATTGTTAACAAGCACTAGCCTGTCTGATTTGTCCCTGGTACAGTGACAAGTAGATTGCATTGGCCTTCTGACCGCAGAAGGAAAGAGCAGCTAGTGACACAAGAGGTCGCTTGAGAGTTTTTGAAGATGAAGTGGTGAAAAGTAATTAGCATTTCCGGGCTAAGTGACAAGTGATGCCCCCTCTCGTGTCACGCTTAGCGCCGCGCTGGGCAACTCCATCAGCTAAGGCTAGCTTCTCTAAGAGTGCTATGGAGATAATCGAATCTCAGCCAGAAAAAGGTTAATTAGCTCCAACTCGCAGACAACCCATGTTGTTTGGAAACTTAACGGTATCACGGAGTCAAATAATTTTTGGTGATGTATTCATATTTTAAAAAAAAACCTTTGCTGAAGTTCTAAGTGGATTGAAGCTTAAGGGGTGTGTGACCCAGTTCTTTGGGCTGTGCCTCATAATCTCCAGCAGTTGTGTAGTCTGTGGTTTCTCCCTGAATACCAGCTGCACTGGATGTCATATCTTTGAAATCCATAGGGTCAGAATGGGAGCCTCTTTCATTTTGCCTCCTGCCAAACTGGAACATGTCTGAAGTAAGTTCATAAAAACTGATAGTCACTGTCAACCCAACTAAATAATGCATTTATTCCAACTTTTCCATTACAGAGATCTACCCTGTTGTGTAATCTCGGGAAATTTGCTGGGATCGTATAGTTCTATAACTTGCATCGCCACCAGAGGTGGATAGTTCAGGTCCAGAAAGTAAAAATCCAGACCAAGATTTTGTTTTAACCAACCAGTTGAGTACACTGTGACTGTGACTCTTTATATTCAAAATGTTGCCTGAAGCAAAATCTTGGTCTGGATTTTTACTTTCCGGACCTGGACTATCCACTTCTGATTAGCACTGCCTATTTATACTCATCCAGCCTACTACTGTATGTTACGATGAGATCTCCACTCTCAATACTATTACTAGGAAGAGAGATATTTTTGTACACCTAAGCAGAGAGGATTATTGGAGATTAAAAACGAAAAGCGCCTTTTATTGAAATTTAGCCACAATCTAATTTCTACATTATGAGAACTAATGCAAAATTTTTAAGTTGAATTTTGAAATGATGCCATGAGTGAGATGTGCTGGATACTGATGTAGCACCGTTTGACTTGAAAGGACACTCGCCTGAAGACTAAACTGGGAATATTGTCTACTCTTTAGAGTATGTCATTTTATTAGCTAATGCAGGAGCTCTGACGTTGTTGAGGAGGAAAATGGCGCTCGGCATATTAACACAGAATTAACGATTAACATCGCAAAAGCAAACATAACATACAATAGAAGATTAGACCCTGTGTGACCTAAGTGTCAGCTACTTGGAGAACATGTGATGGTTCCTGGATTTTTTTATGGTAACTGAATAGAACTGAGCTAGAACTTGCCTTCGTTTTTTTCGTAGAGCTTTCGGTTAGATTCGGCCGCCGCGTTGTGCAACTGAACTCCTCATCCTCGCCGTGCTGAGCATGTGCTGAGAAATTAAAATGTCTTTATTAATAATCATTTCAGTGCTTTATTGCGCAAGATTATCATCCTGACTTATGGTGTTTATTTTTTCACACTGATCCAGCTGTGAGCCTCAGTCCTGTGTGCGCTAGCAAGCAGAGGACATCTGGCTGGGACTGTCATAGTGGCCATGACTCCGCTGCTGGAAATCAAAAAACACCAGCATGCTTCTGAATGACTAAGCAGCAGGAGACGCATGTTTGAAGCCACCGTCCTAATAATTTCAAATCCTTCGCTGGAATTAATCAATTTCGTAACACATTGCCGTGAGTTAACATTGGAGAATCGTCAATACCTTACTTACATCGATTTACTTAGCAGACATGTTCATGTGAAACTTAATATGACTGAGAGAGCAGCGTCAGTCAGTCCCCGGAGCTGTTGGGATTGGGGGCCTTCTTCAAGGGCCCAATGGAGAATACACTCTGTCGACCACAGGATATGAACCAACAACCTTCCGATCATGGGTATAGACCACAGTGTCTACTGTTCCTTGGCCCATATGCTGTTTCATATCTTACTGTTAACCCTCTGACAAAGAAATAACGTTAATGACTCCTGGAGAACTGTACTGAGGCCTCTATATCACTATTTCCCAATCCGGCCCTCTGGGGCAGACAGTCATGTTCACTGTCTGGCAGCGAGCTGAGAGGGAGCAAAATCATGGACCGTCTATGGGTCCCGGAGGAGCAGGGGTGGAGAACACTACTGTAGATCAAATATATGTCAGGTGAAATGTAGCACTCAAGGGCTTTCTGAAAGACTCTGCTTGGTTTCCGAAAACCTTGCTTGTTACTGGAAGCTAATATGCCCGGCAAGGCTAGTTCCGTAATCCCATTAATTTATCGAAAATGACAATGTAACGAAACACTCAACTGAAACTACCGTTTTTGCTCGGTTAAGTGACCAAATGTCACCTCTCTCTGCTGCAGTTACAGGGGCTTTCGGCGTGTAATGATCCTTTAAAAATGCTCAGGTTGAAGTCTCTACGTGTCATGTTCATTAGAAGGAGAAGTTGAAGATCGCGATCCCAGGAGGGCTAAGGGGCTGAAAAAAGCTAATAGTGTTATTAAGAAGCCAGGATTTAGAGCAGATGCAAACACTGAGGGAAAAAAATTAGGTCTCTGTCCCCGCTAAAGTATTGTTCTAGACAGGGAGAGTTACGTACCGGTAATGAGTAGAAATGAGTTAGGATAAGTGTGTCATTCAAACATGGCCGCCTAAAAACCAGTGACTCACACTTCTTTGTGTAATGCAATCATACTGATACTTTAATACTTTGACGTTCAGTGTTAAGCTGTAAGTGGCGCAAAATAAGACATGTTTGTTGTCAGTGTATTCCGGTGAGTGTGTCCAGCCATTTCTGTATCATTATAGGTTTTGTGTACGGCAGCACTGTGGCATGTTAGCAGTGTTACGTCACAGACTTGGTCTCCGGAGTTTTTACATGCAGTGTCTCTTTGCGTGAGGTTCCTCTGCATTCCTCCCCCTCCCCCCACCCCCCAACATACACACACTATAAAGTAGTGTCTCCCCAACCCAGTCCTTGGGGACCCACTGACAGTCCATGTTTTTGCTTCCTTCCAGCTCCCTGTCAGGCAGTCTAAGGAGCTGAGAGGGAGCAATAACATGGACCATCTGTGGGTCACCAAGGACCGAATTGAGAAACACTGCTCTAAAGTGCTTGCATTTGTGAGCTTGGTTGTACAAATATGACAAGGTCATATGTGTGTCTCTCCCAGAGTCGATGCTTCCCTTCATTCCAAACTCAAGATGTCTACAACCCTAATTCTAATTGGATAAGCTGTAAATACTTTATTACTTAATACTACTTTAAAACAGAAAGGCTCCTGTGTTTGGCTAAATAGTTCAGTTCTTCCTGTGCTTTAAATGGTCTGTTTCCTTGATTTAAAGACTCATCCAGCTGTTTCAATTAACATTAGTGACACATGCATGATTATAGGAGACTGACCAATCAGCACACAGCAAGAACTCTGCTTCAGTGAAATCCATGTATTTATGTATTGAAATGGTAGTTTACAAACCCTGTCCTAGCTCACAGTGTCCCCTCACACATGGATTTGGTGGAAACCCTAGTTGTATTCAGAGCCGATTCTAGTGCTGCATTCCACTTGAACTAAAAGGCTATTTAAACTCGGGTCAATTATATCTGACAAGTTATCCGGCTAAGTAAGAAATCCTTCTGTTTGAAACTGGTCCCTGGTATTGGGTGAATGGCTTTTCGAATTGTTGACTGTAACGCAGTTAACTCAGGTGTGACGTCATTCCCCCTCTGACTTCACTGCAAAGGAACTCTGGGGGGCTGCAGCCAAAGAAACTCCTCCTACTTCTAACTGTCTCTCAATGTGGTAAAAGTTATTACCAGTATTTTAGCATAGTATTTTAGCAAGTTCATGGACAAAGAGAATTTAATAGATACAAGTCTTTTATTTTCACTTTTGTGAAAAACAGAATTCACATAATCAGCTGGCCTTGAGGGCCCACTCCCAGCTCGGGGCCCCGAACAGTTGTCCACCTTGCCTGTCCTGTCGCTGTGCCTCTGGTTGTATTAAATGCTTCTTTATACAGGTTGTTAGCCCCACCTCTCGAAAGCCGTTATTTATTCTGCATCTCAATGGCAGCTTATCGATACCCATATTCCTCTGGGGTCCCAGTCCCCGGAAGAGGGACCCCATTGATTGGACAGAGATTTGGGTCTCATGCCCGCAGCAGCAAATGAAATAGGTCATGAACCACAGGGCACTGCTATATCAAATTACGGGTTTTAAGTCTCCCTTTGCTTTTCCATTTTAATTTATATGTGTAACCATTGGAAACCATCCCAGCAACACCATTACAAAAACACCAGTAATAAAGATACTTAAACACATGTGTAGCTCAAAACAAGGAGGTGGAAGAATATAATTTAAGATTTTTATACAGTGTTGTTTACACCATCGGCGGTAAACGCATTCGCGGAAATAGCTTGCAAAGTCACTTCACAGATTTGTCTCATTAGTCTATGGTGTTGGTCCTCATGGGGTTTCTGTACATAGCTGTCGTTTCCGTTTAACTGTCTCTTCATTACCCACCTGAATTCACTAAAAATTCATATGTGCTACGGTCACAATTTATTACAATTTGTATCGGACAGTTAAATGCGAACCTCGCTCGCTGCATGAGTCTTGACACGGATCCTATCTGGATATAGTTTCAGCATTTATTAAGGTGGATATCGCAGGTGTAGAACGAATGAAAGATGGAGAGCATCGGCAGCATCGGATTAGAAGATCGATACAGAGCACTTGGTCTGAGATTTAAACCAGGGACCGAAGTAGTTTGCATCGTCTTTTGGAAAACAGAATTGTGCCATCACACCTAACCTTTGGCGCTGAGACATGTTTTAGCTGCAAGTATCAATGTGTGTCCAACCCATCCATCGTGTGCCTAAATAGGCACTGATAACAGTAACAAAGATGAAAATTCTGCTTTTTGTCTTGACGTGATTTCAGCCATGTGGTCGATCATTAAAGGATCGTGATTCAGAAGGAAAATGGGATGGAGACGAATATGAACAATATATCAGGGCAGAAGATGGCAAGTTTATAGTTGCTCCATTTCTAAAATAAAAGACACAGACTCAGAACTCCATATTGGACCAGAAGGTTTGAAGGCCAAAAAATAGTACAAATGGTGCATAAGGAGTTCTTACTCTCTGCTTAGGCTCAAATTTGGATGTATTATCCAATTACAAACTAGTACTTATGGTTTGAAGTTGAATGAAAGTGCCTATTCTGAAGCCTGCTCTGGTTCAGCCTGATTAACTCAATTAAATAGAAGGTTCTTCACAAAATGTGCTTCCTTTTTCTCCCAGCCAGCTCGTCTATTGATCGCAGCTTTGCTTCTCCAGCTCTGCGTTTCGGTCTGGGACTGTCAAACCGATTCTGAGTGCTTGACGGCGCCTACAGAGCCGCACACAGGAACGAGAATAAAGCTTGCAGTCCACCAAGTCGCAACCTTCACAGCGCCCAAAGCCAGGGAGGGGTTCATTCATAAATCATCTGTCTGCAATGAAGTGTAACTGATCTTGTGATGAAGGTGTCCCTCTCAGGTGTGTTACTGTCCCATGACAAGGAGAACAGAGGCTTTAGGGCTCTTTCTAGGCTCTGTTATCTCCATGATCTTTGAGCCGCAGTCTCTCCTGCTCATTGGCCTCTGCTGCTGATTGGTCTCTTCTCTTTGCTTTGGTAATACTTTCCAAAGACAAAATCACTGCTAAACTTTTTGTGATAGGCGATACTTATAAAAAAGGACGTAAAGAGTTTGAATCACATAGGGTTAGGGTCCATCCATCCATCCATTTTCCAAACCGCTTGTCCTTCTGGGTCGCGGGGGGTCCGGAGCCTATCCCGGAAGCAATGGGCAGGAGGCAGGGAACAACCCAGGATGGGGGGCCAG
>JAODJX010000040.1:9526301-9536874 GCA_026776945.1 Isichthys henryi | reverse complement strand
ATTTAGCAACTCCAATTAGCCTCAGCATGTTTTTGGACTGTGGGGGGAAATCGGAGTACCCGGAGGAAACCCCACGATGACATGGGGAGAACATGCAAACTCCACACACATGTGACTCAGGCGAGACTCGAACCCTGGTCCCAGAGGTGTGAGGTAACAGTGCTAACCACTGCACCACCATGCCGCCATATTTGTTTTCAAAATTTTACATTACAAAATAATGTACGTAACCAAAAATATCCTAAAGACAATGCTGAGGACCAAAGCCGACATACAATCAACTGCTAAAAATCAAGAACCAAAGATGAGATTTAAACTATATTGTTGCTTCTGTCCTCATTTTGTCACTCATATCACGTTTTTAGGCAGATCTCGCTGAGGCTTCTCAATGCACTCTGTGTTTTTTGAACAGGCTGGACATTAAATTTAATCTCATCTAATCTGGCCCAGAATTCCCACCACAGATGTACAACTAAATCGCTGTACCGCGTCAAAGACGATGATCCTGCCATCGGCCTACGGTGACGACATTTCCTCCCAAATTTCCACCAAGCAGACGTCTTCCTTCCATGGCATCGGTCACTCTCCCTTGAACATCTTATCTGTGTGTAGCCAGCTGTCACTGTAAAGCTGGGCAGTAAACTCCAGCACAGCTCACAACATCATAAGGCATGGATTGGGTTCATGACTGACTTAAATACTTATGACACATGCTATATGTTGCATTCAGAGTATAGAAGAGAATTGACTCTGCTACCGGCCCAGAGTGGCCAATCGGGAAACTCTGGTGAATTCCCAGTGAAACCCCTTAGCTGCTGTGCTGGCCAGAAACGAAATAATTAGGCAGGTTTAAAATTGAGTTGGTCGGAAACAAAATTATTTTACGTTTAAAATTTCACACCAACTAATCGCTTGCTATTGCTAATTACTGGAAGTTTCTCAAATGATGGACAGATACAGACACCAAACTGGGCTGAAAAAGTCAGACTGCTTAAACAGTTCAGTATGCTATTTATTCCTTTGTGAAATGTCAGTAACTAATGTATCTGGATAATAAGACTTCAATTGTGACATCATGCATCAAAGCTCCCAAAGAACGAATACAAAATGAGCTGAAATTGGGCATAAAACTCCAGAGCTGGAAATGAGTCCCTTCCATGCCCGCTCTGGTACGATATATTTTTTAAATGACTGAGATGGATGTTACTGAATACGGGGAAGATTTTTGAGTTAGCTGACATTAATGAAGTATACAGACACCATTGTCACCCCTTCCTCAATCCTCCCTCTTCCAACACTGAGTCACGTCTGCGCGCTCGAGGTGTCCGGATGGTGGGTGTTTCATAGCTCTGCTCTGTCGGTTAGGTCAGCACCGAACCCGTCATGGTAACTCACTCAGCAGCGCAAGAAATATCACAAAACAGTACAGATGAAACACACATTCCTCAGATGTAGTGATAATTCTTTGGTTGCCTCCATCCAAGAATTATTTTTAGGCAAAATTAGCAACCGTTAAAAATGACCTCCGGGGCGAAATTAAGATGGGTAGTTTGTACCGGTGTAGCTTATATGTCTGGGAGCAAAAATGTTCTTTAAGATGTTTTTCCTACGCCTCCGTGGTCACGGGTCCAGTCGCTTATTAAAGCTTTGCCCGTTGCACAAAGGTGAAGAGTACTGATCACCCCACACCACCCCCACCAAAAATGACAAATGGTAATATCATTACCCTGGTTTCCTCTACACTGTCATCCTGTGGCACCCCCATCCATTTTTTTGTACGTGGGTCCCCCTTCATTGACTAACCCATTATTCTTCATTGTGCCCAATCTGCCCTTTGCTGACGTGATATAACTCATTCCTCATGCCAGATAATCTCACACACCTTAGTTGGTTATCAGTTTACTCACTGGGGGGTGGCCTTCCAGACAGTTGAAATGCAGGGTTAGGGTTACTGTCTGGTGTAAATAGACAGATATGCTTTTGACCATCTGTACTGATTCAGTTAAGTCCAACTTTTAGATTAGATTATGAGCAATTTCTATGTCTGCTACTGGAAAATGTACTTTCTCAACATCAGTGTTCAGCCAGTGGTCCAACGCAACACAGAAAATATCTCTACAAAACAGAAAACCGAAAAATATTGGCAATAAATCCAGAACATGGTAGCGGAAATCTTTCAAATCGTCTCAGCATTTTGGTGGCGTACAGGCTGCTTTATTCTGGACTTTCTTTGAAGAAACACAGTCTAGTTCAGTGTTTCCCAATCCGGTCCTCAGGAACCCACCATTGGTCCGTGTTTTTGCTCCCTTCCAGCTCCCTAAAAATGCGGACTGTCTGTGGGTCTCCATGGACCGAATTGAGAAACTCTGGTCTAGTGATTCACCCAAAATTTGCTGTGTCACCCTCTGCTCTTCCTCTCTACTTCTAATCTTTATATTCCTTTCTGCCCCCTTTGTTTGGTCATAATAATGGAGCCAAATAACCCGCAGACACTACATTGCTACTGTTCTTCTACCTTACAGTACTCATGAGGGAAACAGGTTAGATAAATGAATTAGTTTTCTGACATGTCATGAGAGGGGCGGCACGGGAGTGCAGTGGTTAGCACTGTTTTGCCACAGTTGCAGAGAATGTTCAGCCGACCTGTGAGAATCACATGTCACCAAGTGCAGATGACAAAGTGACGCGTGGCGGAAGGAACCGCTCTCTCCCACCCACGGAAAAATCTGTGCTTTACACTGTGTCAGTTTGTTTAACATCCGCCACTTGCTGCCAGGTCTGCAGAGAATTACGGGGAGACGAGTGCTTCGCAGTCAAGAAAGTTCCCTTTAGAGAAACACGGTTTAGCTTACCCAGTGTCTGCTCCAATCATCTCTCTGTCTCTTGCAGCAGATGTAGATTTTGCATGGTCACATCCCTAGGCACCTAGAACACTGAAGAAAAAGGACAGATCTCAAACGTGAAACCTAGCACACTGAACGATCTCGAGATATCGAATCATGATAGACTGACCACATATGACATCGTCTAACCCGTTAACACTTCTGTGGATGTATCATGCGGAACAGCATGGGCTGTTGAGTTTGGCAAATTTGTTACGTGCGAGGTACCACCGGTTTTTGTCATTTCCTTGATGAAGTCTGACTGTAAGAGGTCAGTCACATACTTATGGTTCTCGGTAACACAAGGCTTCTGCTGGTTGAACTCAGCAGCCATCAAAACCAGCGTACCAAAATCATTGAAAGGCAGCTGACTTTGCGCAGAACATTGGCCCATTGACGCTAAGGCTGTGAGTTTGGTGTGGCTCTCGTTTGATGAACTCCGTCTCTTGGGACCAACTTTCCGGAAAATACTTCTTCAGAGAGCTGCTCTTGCACCCCCCCCCCCATCCCCCCCACCTTTATCTCTATCTTTGAATTTCTTGCTGCCTCTCTGTCCTCTTCTGTTTATTCTCCATAAGAGCAGCACAAGCTCTAAGTAAATTTTTCTTTTAATCTGATCAGTAGTGGTGCGGAGGTTCCCCACAGCACGAGGGCTAGCTGAGAGGTCTGAGGGCTGCTCTCTGTTTGCATGGGGAGAGCGGAACCTGGGAGTGAGAGCAAGGCTGGCTATGTGAAATATACAAGTTCCTGCAGTCAAACATGATACTTTTATTTGCCATTTGTGCAAGTACACATACATGAAGATAAATAATTCTTCAGTTTTTGCCTTTCCCATCTTGCTCTCGGATGAGACACACGCATATACAGGTCTCCCCTGCTTTGCGAACGTTAAGCCATGTCGCTTTTACGAAAGACCTACATCCCCACCTGTTTTCGCTAAAACCGAAACACATCCAAAGAGGATTTTTGCTTTTACGGAAAAATGAGAAAAGTGAAAATAGCATTTATTCATCAGTGAGCCAATTATAGACATACAGTACCGTCATGCGCTGCATGACGATGTTTTGGTCGGCAACGGACTGCATATGCGACGGTTCTCTCATAGGATTGTAATGGAGCTGAAAAATTCTTATCGTTTTGCAACGTTATCGTAATGTCATAGTGCGACGCATTACTTACTGCATTGTCCGTGGTATAGAAGCACAGCACATACAATTATGTGCAGTACCCAACACTTGATATTAATATTAAACAACTATGTTACTAGTTTACGTACTTACTATACTGTAATTTTTATCGTTATTAGGCTTTACCATATAGCCTTGGTGTGTAGTAGGCTATACCTTCTAGGTATGTGTATACTCTTCGATGTTCTCACACCGGCAAAATCGCCTAATGACGCATTTCTCAAAACATATCCCTGTCATTAAGAGATGAATGACTGTATAGATTCTGGTAAGTGAAGCTACGCCGTAGGTACATTAATTCCACTTTATATAGACTGTGTATTTATCGTGTCATTGCTGCTTTTACTGTATGTTAGTGTTATTTATGTTTTATGTGTTATTTGGTATTATTTAGTAGGGTTTTTTTCCAGTCTGGAAAAAATGTTTCCCTTATAAGTTAATGGTAATTGTTTCTTTGCTTTACACCATTTCTGCTTACGAAACATTTAATCGGAATGTTCCACTTTCAGATAGAGGGGGGAAATTTGAGGACAGAGCCCAGGATTAGCCATTTATCCAGTACCTCAGGCGTAGTTTTTAGTGGTATGGCTCTTGCTCAAAGACCCCACGACGGTATGATTACAGAATAGTACTGTAGTGTAGAAGCACATGGTCTTATACTGTCTGCTCTTATCATATACAGCTTTACTGACTGGCATTTCAGTATAAATGCCATTTTCATTTTACGTGCAAGTTTATAGTCCTACATTATGGCTAAGTGATTAGCCAAGAGAATTTTGAAATTACGATCAGGTGATTAGATATGTGGTTAGAGACTAGATGCTGCTCAGCCTGGTAGCAGTTTAATCCTGTGTCTCTGTGAAGCTGTAATTTAATGCTCTTGGTCCCTTAATTGTAGAATTGCAGGTAGAGCTTCTCATCGCGCAGCGATGTAATGTGATAGCTGGTCATGCATTGGCGGTAAGCTTATCGTGTCACAATAAGCTATTATACCAGCATGTTGGTTCATTGGGACGTTCTTTTGCCTCTCAGCTCCAGGATTGGGGCTCTGAATCCAGCTTCTGCTTGACGTTTGTGGAGTCTGCATCTTGCCCATGTGTTGCGCAACTTTCCTCCCAGGTTTGAAACGTATAGCGAAGCCCATCGATGTCTTTAAATCACAGTCCTGTGCTAGTCATGTACAGCAAAAAAAAAAAAAAATTTAATCTGTAACCTTTTTACAGTGAGAGCTACTTTTACAAAGAATATTATCTGGGGAGTCGTGATGTATATCCCGCAAACATGGAGTGGGGGGGGGGGATCACTAATGAGCGTAATGTGTAGTACTGTGGGACGTGTTAATGTTCTCTAATTAAAGTGCATTAGCATGTTTCAACAGCTTATTGTCTCCAGGTTATTATGGAAGATGGAATACAACTACAAAGGCAAACTAATATTCTCTTACGTCTATTCTGTTGTTTTTATTATTACCGTTACTAGTAGTGTTCCTGTTCATTTGTTTTTCCTTGTTGTGCTTTTTTTCCTTGTCGTGTTGTCAGTGTTTTAGTGTTGTACAGTGCTTTGTGACCTCTTGTCTGTGAGAGACACGTAATACATACATTTTACTTGCTTCCTTACTTACTAATATGACTCCCAGTAACACTGACCAGCATAACCAGATGGATGGATGGATGCAGTGGCAGCGAAAGGAGTTTGACATCGGAGGGGGACCCAATTTGCCGCGGCAGGTTGAGGGGTGTGATGTATATGATCATGACATAGTAATGGACACACATGCAATACAGTCATCACATCAGGAATGAATGCTATGTAAGAACAACCTTAAAGGTTTCATCTTTTAAAACTAAAAGTAACCCTCTTTAGGTTAAGGTTGATGTTAGGAATGCACTCCTAGAAATGTGTTAAATTGCAAAAGGCGCCATTATGAACAGCGATTGCAAAACCCAAAAATATCATAATGTGATTTTTTTCCCCCGATATTTAAAGATACTGGGGGGGGCGGTCATGTCCTCCCTGCCCCCAAATTAACTACGCCGAAGGATGGATGGATATAAATTCTGAGCATAAACTGGCCAAGATCCATTATTGTCATTTTTACGTTTGCTGCTGACTGATTAGGCCGGCAAACAGCCCCCAGCCCCCAGCTGCTCCCCCATCTCCAGTGAAATAGCAGCAGGCGCTCCTGTAATTTTACTTTAAAAACCGGCCCCTCCCACTCCCTTTGCAGTGATACCTATTCCAGGTTCATTAATTCAATAGCTTCCCCTACATTTGTCTGAATATGCTGCAATTCAGCCACAGAAATAAATATCCCCTTGGAGCTTAGCAATAAGCACTTCCCCCTTTCATATCGCCCAATGAGGTCCCAGGAGGGCAGGTCAGGTGACTCTCAGGGTCGTCATACGGTGTATATATGAGTGTGGTTTGTCATCCTCCTGCCCAGACCCAGATCCCTGCCTCACCTGTCACGTGTAGCCGCCATTGTCACGTGACCTGGCGCCATTCCGGCTTTCCTGCACGTCTCTCTCATGCTCACACCAAAGCCGTCTCACCTATATTTCCACCGTCACCCCCAGACACAATCCCCGATTGCCCATCTCGGCATCATCCGGCTTTGCCTACAATCTGGAATAAGCGTTGTGGTTTTCGTAGATGTACGGATTTTATCTGTTTTATTTATCTGGGTGCTCATTCTGTTTTTGAGACTTTAACTTTTTATCAGACAATTTTTCAGTTGGTTTGTGTGCCAATCCTGGCTGGTGTTAAGCTCCAGTCCCACATATAACAAGGTTGTTTCCTTCACACTCTGAAGGACAGTGACTATGTCTTACATCCTGCTTCTTATACCTATATTGAATGAATGACTGTTACATTTATATTGTACATATTATATAGCACTTTTCAAACACCCAAAGTGCTTTAAGGCACCGGTGGGGAACCACTCCAACCACCACTGTGTAGCTCCCATCCGGAGATATTGTGACGATATTATGGTGCCATTCGTCAAAAACACCAAATTCTTTATTTGTGGGTATTTATGCAAGTCTTTCATTTTAAATATGGCCCAACAATTTTATAGAATTAGCAGTATCACTTTACAGTAAGTCTCTCTTTTGCCACTTATAAATGGCCGTAACTCTTTAATGGAAAAAAACACTGAGAATTTACAGTGTTCCAACTGAATTAATAACCTGATTATAAATCATTCATAAACCCTTTATAAGGGAAGTCTTGTTGTAAAGTGGTACCAAACTAGCTACCATACTTTTGAAGCTGCTCTTAAGCATTAAGACGTTGTTCACTATTGAAAATGTTGTAACATACAGCAGTCTGTGTAGATATCGACCAAGTCGCTGTTGTGAAAGCGATCATTTCAGCAGCTTTTTAAATGTACCACGATGTTAACGTGGGGCTCATGACACAGGCATCGGGGATAGATTAGATGTCACGGACACGTGAGTGGGCTACCCTCGCCGTGTCAGCCAGCAGAGCCGCTCAGGCTCGAGCGAAGACCAGCGCATCAGCCCTCAGCAGGGCTACCCGGCCCTCGGCAGGGCTACCCGACCCTCAGCAGGGCTACCCAGCCCTCGGTAGGGCGACTTGGCCCTCAGCACGGCTGCCCAGCTCTCGGCAGGGCTACCCAGCCCTCGGTAGGGCGACTTGGCCCTCAGCACGGCTGCCCAGCTCTCGGCAGGGCTACCCAGCTCTCGGCAGGGCTACCCAGCTCTCGGCAGGGCTCTGTGGGTCTGATCTTAATGAGGGCGTTAAAACCTCCCCGAAGTGGAGTGACGCACAGTTAGAAGGTCACAGTGTCTCGCTCACCTCAAACCCCAATTAGGGGCACATAGTGTCTCTGTGGTGGCGAGTGGCGTCCTCACGATGCCAACCGCAGAATGAGCACATTAATTCCTGAGCTGGCACCTGATCTATGTCCCCTAAGATTTCATAGGGTTTATGGGACAATTTTATCTGATTTCCCTAAATAAACATGAAAACAATGAAAAGTCAGTCAGTAAATACGACTTAAATCTACACTCACAAGGTGAATAACGTACATTTTCAATCCGATCTGGCCTCAGAAAGACTTTGGACTTTGTTCTAAACACACCGTGTCCGTTCATTCTGGGTTCATCAGTAAGTGCAAGTTATCACAGTTCAGTCAAATAAAACAATGAAATTCTTCTGTAACGAGAACAAGGCAGTAGTGCAACGTCGAAACACTACAGTACAACAGCACATAAAATACAATAGGTTAGTACAATAGCATAAAGTGGTAGTAACAGTGGTGTAAAACGCTGCACGAAAAGTATGCAAAAACCAATTTGGTAAGTTAGAACTAATTACATCGGTAGCACTTTCCTTGAAGGGGCAGTTACTACTGAAGTACAAATAATGAACGAACATAGTAGCTACCTGAGATATGTCATGATTCATTAATGATGAAATAACTTGTGTTATTAATGAATTGTTCCTTCAGTAGTTCACAAAGGTTTGCAGAATTAACAGACACAGTAACAAATATAGCAACTGTTTCAGATAAGAGATGCATTACGATTCATTGATGATGAACAAACATGAGATCAGTATGTAGCTAAGACTTAGTTTGTGGTTAATTCAGAACAGAATATTATATTCATTATGCTTCTTCAAGTAAAGTGTTGCAGTTACAATAAACGCAGGAGGAATACACTGGGTTGGGGCAGTGAAATCTGGGCTAGGTATCTGTCTCAGGGTGTTTACAGTCCTGATCGCTTGTGGGAAGATGCCGTCCCTGAAGCGCGTGGTGCAGGTGGAGATGCTCCTGTACTGTTTAGCGGAGGGCAGTGGTATGAAGAGGGCAGGAGCGGGGTGGCTGGCGTCCTTGTTGATACTCGGGCGTCTCCTGACAGAAGGATGCTGTAAGTGGATTGGAGCTGCAGAAGCTCAGAGCCAGTGATTTCAGAGGCTATCCTGACTGGAATTTGCAGCAGAATGAGATCTTCTGCTGTCAGGTTACCAAACCATGGCGTGATGCCTCCTGTCAGCCTGGTCTCAGTGGTGCTGCGTCAGAAGCCTCCTCAGGTAGAACAGTCTCTGTTGTGCCTTGTTGAGGATGCAGCTGGTGTTTCGAGACCATGAGAGAAAGTCTGAGAGCAGGAGGTCCAGGAATCTGACTCAGTTGACAATTCCCACAGGTTGAACCGTTGACGCCGAATGGAAACACCGACACGCTCTTCCTGAAGTCCATGACGAGCTCCTTTGTCTTGTTGACACACGGGGCAGGTTGTTTTATGGGCACAGAACATTCCGGCCTTTTATTTCCCTCCTGAAGGCACCCTCCTCATCATCACTGATGATGACGACTGCAGATGTGGCAATGCTATCGCCTGCATTCCTTGCCACATAGCCTTAGGTGAACAGACTGTATAATGGACTACGGCACAGTACGGCAGCAAGCCTGCGGCAAACCAGTGCTGAGGATCTATGTGGATGAGGTACTGTTTCGATTCTCACTGCCTGTGGCCTTTCAGTCAGAAAATCAAACACCCAGCCACAGATGGAGCTGCATAAACAAAGGGCTCTGAGTTTTAACACAAGTTTTGATGAAGAAATAGTGATGAATGTAGAGTTATCATCAACGAACAGCACCCTGACATACATGTTCTTGCTTTAAAGTTGTTGCAGAGCCGTGTGTAGGCCAAAGGGTGGTGATATCATCCATAGACGCGCGGCACCCATACACAAATCCGGGGTATCATTATTCCCATCGGACATGACTAGTCTTCAGAAGCATTTCATTATGATGGACGTGGGAGGTGAGATAGTAAACACTGATGCAAGAGACAAGATTTCTTTGGCACGGGTTTGACTGTGTTCTTAAGACGGACAGTTTCCAGACATTGGCGAACACCCCTGCGTGTCTTCAAGACGTGACACAATGCTGACACAGTGGGCCATTACAAGAGTTCAGACATTTAGTTTTAGATTCGTCACCCACCGTCACATGCAGAGCAGCTCTGAGGTCAACATAACCTCTTCTGCTGGATTTGGACTGTGGGTTTCAATCCAAGCTCAAAGGTGGTATACGACATCAGGGAGCGAGGCAGCGGTGTCCGTAAGTACTGCCAGGATTTTGTAGCTGGGTATTGCTTACAGTCCTTTCCATAACAAGAGGGTTCACAGCTGCTGCAGTTATGTATTTCAGACTCATACAAAGTATATTTTATGGCCCAATTCAGGTCTGTGTCATCAATCAGCTGTTTGTTGCTGTTGTTTCTGGCGTGTCTCTAGTGTGACCGGACGGTTAGGGTTAGGGCAGGCCGAGGTAAACGGTCAAACGCCGGCAGCTCGTTCTACTCTGCACGGAACCGCGTGACATGTGGCAGGTAGAGAAAATGGCAGCCTTGGCTGCCAGCGTATCTCTGGGAGTCCACATACCTCATCTGCAAAGCATGCTGGGACTTCATGAAAAGGCATAGATCCACAAAGGAAGCAGGGGCTGACGATGGGGGGGTGTGCGGGTAA
>JAODJX010000040.1:9503023-9526201 GCA_026776945.1 Isichthys henryi | reverse complement strand
CCCCCGCGCCGGCCCCCGGGCCGCCCGCCGCGCCGCCCCCCCCCCCAAGGGAGGAATGCCAAGAAAAAGATGTGGCATTTTCAAGACATACAAAGATATGAGAATAATTGTTGTGGTGTGTTTTAAGCAAGATTAAGTTGGTAAGATTCAGTGCTCTTGGGCAGAGTAGTCAGGGGCGGATTGGCCACAAAACGCAGACCGGGAATTTTCTGCTGATCGTGGGGGGGGGGGGGGTCAATCACAATCAACCGATTGGCAACCAATGAAATAAAGCATTACCCAGAAGTCTTCTCCTGCGATCGACTGACAGGTGGGGCACCCCTGCTATATAATCTATATAATGTATATCATGCTGGGGTTGGGGACGAAAGGCCGGCCCTCACAAAATCGGCCTACCAGGAACATTCCCACATTTCCCAATGGCCAGTCCCTGCCTGTGTGTAGTGGAGCATAACACTATCATTAAATGGCTGCTAGTGTAATTTGGTGGAAGCTCTTTCAAAAGCTGAACCATCAGATGACAAGCTTCTGAAATTTATGTAGAAATCTATTCAGTGATTATTTCTTACCCCTTATAATCATTTTTGATCTTTATAATGCTTGGAAATGTAGCGTATACAATATGCAATTCACATTGACTCGGTCTGAACAGATAACAGAATAAGATGGATTATACAGTATACTAACAAAAAATTGCAGTACTTAAGTATATCTCTCAACTTGAATCCGTTTTTTTTTTTTGTTCTCTTTATTTTTCAAATACAGAATAATGTAGTAAGACACATATTGCAGTGAGACTTTAATCAGGCTTTTCTCAGTGAGCTCCCCGCTACTCCTGCAACTGTGTGAGCGAACCATCCACGGCGACGCAGACAGTCCTTTGCTAGTCTGCACACGCCAGCATATTCCATAGAATGTTCTCTGCCGATAGCATGTTAAGATAAGGCACCAGCCTTTTGCATATTTAGCCTACACGTTGCCGGCTGCTGCAAGCCTTTCTGTCTCTGTGTAGTCGTGTGCGAAACGTGCAGTGAGGTGCAGCTCTTTGTTCCGCGTTTGGACATAACAACAGAGCGAAAGCAGCAGCCGTTGAGGGTCCGCAGGCTGGAATTAATTTCTTCTGCTGATAATACCATTGACCCCAGAGTGGAATTGTAGGTCAGAGAATGTCCTCAGACGATTAATTAGAAACCAGTGTATCACAAGAAGGCTGGGTTTGTAATCATTTTTTTCCACTGGACACAATTAATAACAAAGTATAATGAGATTATATTATGATATTATATAATCATAATATTGATATTATGTTCAAATAAGTATAATTGCAGAAGATATACTGTCATTTATTGTCTACCAGATACTACCATTATAAGCAACAAAACCATGCGTTCCGTATGTATGTTTCTGTTCCAAAAAAGGCTCTCTGCCACCTGTGGAATATTGGCTGCCAGTTCGCCACAGCCTCTGGAAAGCATCCTTAGTGAATTCACAAGGAAGCAAATTAATATTGCCCAGTGCTCTGAATGCCTTTAATGAAGCATCACACCAGCCAATTCTGTTTATGCACTCCAAAGCTAAAAAAAAAATGCTTTCATTTCCTGGAGTACTTATGCTAAAAGCAGAGGCAGGGTCGCACTAATATACAGAGATGTCAAAGAGAGCGGTAGCTGAGTCAAACGTGACAATGGGTGCAGCATTCGTTATAGCACTGTCAACCATAGAGACTATGTAAGCGAAATCACTGTCTGGGAAAGAGGGAAAATATGTCGGTTTCGCAGATTAACGAAAATAAGATTAATAATTGCAGTCTGTACCGCTTAGTCTGGGTGTTCAGTACTTGTAGCGAATTTGAGCTGCAGACTGGTAACACTTTACTTAAGGGGTCACATATAATGTAGTAATACATTCTTATTTAATGCATCAATTAACCAGTAACTATATGTTAGTTACATACTGATAAGAATCAGAATCAGATTTATTGACCAAGTATGTTAAGTTACACAAGGAATTTGGTTCCGGCCGTTGGTGTCTCTCATGTTAGACAGACAATATGCAGACAATGAACATGTAATTTACAGACAATACTCAATATACAAGCCATTTACAGATTAAATACAAGACAAGTGATATACATAAAGTGCCAACAGCAATAATTATTATGTGTAGGAATGATATTGTACAATGCAGTATTTGTAGATGTGAGGCTGTGGTATAGTAGATGCTTCTATGAAACACAGGAGCATGTTCATTCATCATAAATCATTCATCACTGGTCATATATTGTATGCAGGCACTGTATTACTTAATTATTTGTTCCTTAGTAGTACCTGAGTAACTAAGTTATTTGTGTCCCTACAAGTAATACTGTCTTGTGAGTTCTTCATATTGTTGACAGTAGTTGACGTTTAAGCAACAATATTCCTATAACATTTAAAAAGGTGTAATGAAATGATTTACTTACGAATGTTTTTTTTTCTAGCTGATTTAAAGCGTCTTTTAAAATGAAAATAGAGGTTCAAGTCTTTGCGCAACTGGCGCGACATTTGCAGGCCTTGATGGGAGAGAGAGAAAAAACCTGAAGCAAACTGTCGTTATGCTTCTTACAGGTATGAGCTGGCAGAGCTTGTTCACTTCTGATTGCCAAATGGGGATTTGCAGCTTCTGAGAGCCGAGGAATCGGGGAACAAGCGTGGCAGAGCTAAATTCCCGCAACCTGGGGGCAGGGAAGAGCTGAGCTGCTTGCATGGGGGAGGGGAATGTACCTTAGTGTAAAGTAAATAAAGACAAAACCGTAATTTGTGGTAATTCAAAGGGAAGTCCGACTGGCTGGAAGCTTTCAGCAGAACATCTCCACAAATCTTCGAGGCTGAATTGCCAATTCCAAATTGGCAAAATATACAGTTGCTCTCACCAGTGAATTAGCCTTAATGACTTGATTACCTGCCATTTTCAGTCCCGTCTGTGATTGCTGTCAAGGGCATTCTGCTAATTTATTATCTTTCTGATCGTAAAAATAATATTACATCATCGACTAATGGATCTGATTCAAGTCTCTGCCAGAAGTCGAATAAGCACAGGTGCCAACTTTGGTCGGCTGGCTGATGTGAGATTTTCAATTTGAGACAAGTCTGCATACACAGGCTCACACGTGTACATGCTTGTAATAGTTTTATTACCTTGTAAATAGCCTGTAGGGTTTGCAAACTACCTCAGCGCTTTTGATGTAGCTAATTTTAGGTTTATAATGGAATTATATAGATTTGCCACGTATATCTTGCGTGTGCATGAGATTCAGAAAGCATGAGTGTCACACCGGACGTGTGAGTTGGCAACCTTGCGAAAAAGGCATTGGCAAGACAATTTGTGAAGGAAATTGGTTCAAGAGAAGCCGACTGTCTTTTTGCCATATAAATATATTCAGAGTTGCAGTCTTGTCGTCGATGCAGAAGGGAATTGTCCCACAGGTGTTGTCCCACAGGTGTCCCCTTTTGTGTCCCCGGCCGCTCATTGTCATTCCTCCAAGCCACTCAGCCAGCTATGTGGAATGTCTATTTCACCAGCATGTCATCGCTAGCAGCAAAGCATACAATGCAAGCTCTTAGAGACACGTAGAATAGCAAATCTGCTTCCACGCTCCCTTCTGTCTCACCTCTGCACATTTTCAGTCGTCTCTCAGGAGCAGGATGTCATAATACGGCTTTTGCTGAGGTAAAGATGGACTTTGGTCAACTCGCTAATTTTAGCATTATGCTAACTGGCGTCCAGTCTCATGGCTGTCAACTTCTCTTACAGCCACACTGGGGACGTTGGATTTCAGCCTGCTGTACGACCAGGAGAACAACGCCCTGCACTGCACCATCAACAAGGCCAAGGTAGGGGCAGGTTAATGTTTCAGATGCGCGCGGTGCGTCTCCGGCACCAATCAGGGTAAGTGCTCGCACGCACCAGCATTTTACCGCTTCGCATTCATTTCAGCTTCATTCATTTTTTTCCGGCTTTTGTCTCGAACGAATAATTTGACCTTCAGACACCTCCAGCAGCAAAACAAAAGCTTCCTTAGCAGGGAATCTTCCCTATAAATAAGCGATCAAAAGAAAGATTCCCACATTGCGCCGGAGAATTATGCCCAGGGGTGTGCGTCGATAGCGTGCTTCGAGAGAGCGTAGGGAAGCCTCATGGAGCACACCCTCCTGTCTAATTAAACGGCCTGTTAAAACAGACAGCGTGCAGTAAACCGATGCAGCCTTCAGCCCTTAAGTCTCTCATGCCCATGAATCGTGTTGCCGCCCCTGTTACAGGTCACAGCTTTTGGCCCTGGACCCACACAGGCTGCAGGGTGCAGTGCATGCTGGGAACTGCTTATCTGCTGACTTACTTCCTGCCATTTAGCTGAGCAAGTCATATATTAACTGGAACTGTGAAGTCTTGGGAGTGAAATGTTTTCTGTTGGAAATTATGGTGTCGTCCTCCTAAATTTCAATTTATGTTAAAACACCTTTGCTAGGATTTTCACACAGGTTTAGTCCGGTTTTGTGTAAAATGTAGTTGACTGCAATACCCCCCTCCCCCCACCCCAATCTCTACATTGCATGGTATAAACTCCCACCTTTGACTAAGGCAGCTGCCCTGCCTCTAGCCAAAATTGAGTTGTTTTTTTTTAATCAATATAGATAGTGGACTGCTAAAGAAAATCACTTTCCTGCCTTTTCCTGAATGTAGTTGCTTCCAAATCCTGCAGCAGATGGTGCGTGTTCCAGATTAGCACTGAGGAATTGCTTGTGCGTGTTTGTATTTGTAACCACAATACACACAGGGTGGCACAGAAGGACACTAGCGCCATAAAACAGCTAGACAAATGTAAATAGAAGGCCGTAGAAAAAGCCCGGAGAGTTTGCTAAATCAGTTTGTTTCATAATACTGTTATATTGGACTCATTTTGAGCATCTTAAAGTCTGTTGTGGATAGAAGAAAAATACCTAAATGTATTGATCTGAATGTATTTTCAATTAGCTGTGTGTTAATTTTTCAGCTTTGTTAGGCATTGATATTTCAAGGCTGTAATGATTCTGCTGACATTTCAAAAAACATACGCAGAAGCAGCAGTACCTGACCCTTTGCATCCCTAACCGGATTACTGAAGTAATCGACCACACTGTGGTGCCTGAGGTCCGTCCACAGCGCCCCCCCAGCCCGGCGCGGCTAGCAGTCATCTATGCTGCCCTAAGAGCTTTGACCCTGCACAGCATCTGGCTGATACCATGATACCGGCCTTAAAAGAACGATAAATCTGTGATACAGTCCTGCCTCTCTTTTAAGCGTTCCCAAGGACACAGAAAAAAATACTGTTTCCAAGGCAGGAAGAACAGTATAAAAGCTAATTTTGTTCAGTGTAATATCTCGTAGCTCACTACACAGGGACCTCGGTAACAGAGAGCTTGGATTTTAAGTGTCCCCACCTTTTTCCCAATAGGGTATTTTCCCCGACACGAGGAGTGTCTGTCAGCATCAGAATGGGTAACACTCCTGTGGAGGAACATGCCCAGTGCCAGAGAGCCTCAGAGGTCCAGTCACGCGAAGCGTTATCACAAATGACAGCAATAGAGTGCAGGGACACGGGCTCTCGGGAATCATCTAACAAAAGTGGTCTTTGTTCAAACCCTTAGCTCCACTGTTTATTAATTTGAGCAGTGTTTTTTGGCACGTCTTAAAGTGCCAAAAATTAATTAGATTATGGATATTTCTCTCAATATATATACACACACGTATAAATATGAATGTATGTATATGTGTATGTATGTATGTGTGTGTATACATACATACATACATACATACATACATATGCTTGCTTAAGTCAGTACAAATATTGCAAATGTATTGGTTTTATAACAAAAATCATTACCTAATTTATCTGCATTAATTCGCATAAGAAAAAAACTGTATTTTTAAGTAAAACATTAATTTCAAGTAGTAACAAATTAAAAACCAAATTATACTTCAGAAAGAGCTATTCTGAGTTAAAAAGTTCATTGCCAAACAGTCTCATTGGATGCTTTTTAATAAGTGACACCGATGCAATAACATTAAACACCAAATATTTGTGTTTAGTATCCCTATGGGAGCCAATGACTACAACTGCACTTAATGTCAAAATGACAAGAACAGAAATGAAGGAGTCAGTCAGAAACATTATGACACTTAACAAAAAGAAAATGTCTGTGCGGGAGATACGTGCTAAATGTGTTAAACGTTGTTTGTCAATGGACTTTTGCTATGAAACCAATAAGTTTGCAGCATTTTTAAGCATCCCAAACCTTCCCATTAGTACTGTATGTATAGTGACATAATTATGTTCTTAATAATAATATATACTAAAACACTGTTAGACATGACACCTTTGACTTTACTGCACATAGTTTATGATGCAATGTACACATCTAGCAATTAACCTTAAGTGATCAGTCACTATTAATGCACTATGGCCAAATAGTCTGTCAGTTTCCAAATGTCTCCCTTCAATACTATTTTTCTCAGAACCCATACCGGAACAATCTCGGGTGCACTTCTCTTCACACTGAGATCTGGATTATCTATTTGTCCTTTGCTGACAACCTCCCACCCGACTGGGCCTTCAGAAAATCAGAGCCCACCGCATGAAACAAGGACTGCAGACGTGGACTTGATGTCAGTCCGTGGCACAGCATTCACACCCACGCATATTCACATGCACACACACGCCACACACCATACAGGGAGAGCAGCTTAAGGCCGCCAATTCACCCAGTAGGAATAAAACCAGTGTTCCCTGAGAACAGCCATACCAAAAGAGATGGAAATTTCAGGTCCTAAAAGTACAAATTCAGACTGAGGTTTATGTTTCAACCAACCAGTGCTCTGTGTCTCTGACTTTTTTTATACTAAACTGGTTGGTTGACACAAAACCTGGGTGTGGATTTATACTTTTTAGACCTGAACTTTCCACCTCTGTGCACAAACACAGAGTTACAACGTTATAAGAAACAACATCCCTACATGTAACCATCAATGGACACTGTCCCGCACAGTTTTGGTGTCACCATCACTTATGTTAAGCAATTGTATTAAACAGTAGTTTTTAACTGCTAATCTTTAACTGCCGTGATTAGAGTTCCCTAATCTATCCTAGGCTGAAAACAATAATATTTGAGCAATTAATGTCCATTGACAGTTGCTTCTACATCCCACAATCTGAAGGTGATGATATACAGGGAAACTATTGGAGCAATGTTGCCAGGCAACTGCCAATCAGGTGAGACGAAGGGCAAAGAGTTTCTTGAGTTTCTGATGTGTACAAAGCACATCCAGTTAAAATGCAGTGCTGTCCAGTGTTTGGCTTTTAAATGTAGATGAGGCCTCACTGTGTCAATGCAGCTACTGGTCTCTTACTGCTTGTAGTCAGTGGTTGTTGTTAACTGTCTTGTGATCATTACTTTATTTTGGAGTTTGTCCGATTTTCACTGTAGGAGCAATTCCTCATGGTATCACGATAAAAGTGGGAGTCAAATCAATTCACAGTCAAGTGGGCTTTGTTGTTATGCCATCCATATTCAAGTATGCAGTGAAAATGTGCATTGAACATGCACTTAATAACTGGAATGATCCTTATTGTAAGGTATTAACCTTCAATGAAATAAAAGTTTCACATTTTAAAACTTTAATTAATAATAAAGTTTAATTATTTGACCAATTATTGTTTTCTTATATTTGACTATAATAAAAGTAAACATTGCTGCTCGTACGATCGTCCCATTGTGGTATAAAAATTTATATGCATGCATTAAACTTGACATCCCTAGTTGGTCTATATAATGCAATGAGTATGTAAACAGAAAGTAATACAGCAGTATAACAGGGTGGAACGTGGATTGAACAGGCAGACAAATGGATGCATCTGCGTACAGGGCAGAGCGGCGTTGATTTTACAGTTTGGTTTATGGAGGACAGTGCAGGCCACTCCATAGGATCAGGAAAACACATAAAGAAAATTTCTAGTGCATTTTTGGTTCAGCGACGCTATTATGCCAACAGGCCAGAGAGCACCAGGCTGACATGCTTGATTAAAAGGCATGCCTTTGTTTGTGCCAGTACTGTAATCAATAGAAAGAAATTGCCATCCGCTGTCAGAACAATGAAAAGGAGCTGGGCCGCCCGCCTTTAAGCCGCATCTGACTGTCGTCCTGTCCCTGCTGGGCTCTGAGGCTCACTGCGTCCTCCCACCTTGGGTCCCCTGGTTCTCCTGGGGATGCACTGGCTCATTAGTGCCCCTGTTTGCTCTGAACGACCACAGGCCAACCCCTGCGCAGCGGTTTATGATTTCGAGCCCCTCTCGTTCTCCCCTTACTGACAGCATACTGGTTATAGTTATCCCTGTAAAAGCATAAGTACTGTATCTAGCACTGATTGGACTAATGTTTTAAAAAAATCTTTCTTAGTATTTTCGATATTATGTTTATGTTTACCTATGATACTGTACACTGTACTGGGTTAATATTTAATATCATACTTCTGCTTAGGAATGCTGTAACAAGATATAGAACAAGATTCTTCAGTGCACCTTTCAGTTAAAACTATTACTGGTTTGAACTCAAACTTGACAATGAAAATCAAAATAATAAAAAATGAAATGGCCGTGCGACAGGTGAGTGTAAGCAGTACTTTTTAAAATCAATATTAGAGTCCAGTGAGGAGTTAGTGGATTGAGAAGCTAGGAAGCTCTATTGCCTCCTTGTGTCACTTTGATTTATAGATTACTAGTTGTTGAGGTCGGTAAATAACGTTGTTTGTGTATGCGTTGTTGGATATATCGCTTGTTTCTTAGCCAAACTCCTTGTAAATCTAGGGCAGCGCTCCGCCTGAACTCCATCGTGTCTGTAGCGCTGTGCTGTTGTCTCAGACGAAGGAGCATTTGCATCAGTAAAATCTGACCTCGGGAAGAACAGATTATACCAATTGTTCTCAATTACTCTGTTTTTATTAATTGCGAAGTTTGCATAGCGACAGTGGGGTCCCGGTTAGCCTCCACCACCACCTACTTACTTCATGTCCTGTACATTAATGAATCATCTGGCCTCAAGGGCAAGCCGTCGGAGTGGGCTGGGCTACGCTGATAGGAATCAGCCATTAAGAGGCTGCCTGATTCCTGTGATTTATCCAGCGTCTTCCTTGAATTCGTGAACTTTCCACATTGGACTGACCAGAGGGCCATGAATATCGAGCAGATAGATACACTTCCTGCCGTCAGTTTCGACGGATGCCCCTCTGTTGTTGTTTGGCATCGCTGCGGGCCGCTGCTGTTCACAGATACCGAATCACGAGGAGGGGGGTCTTAATGCTAAGCTTTTGTTTTACGCCATGTCTGCTAACGTGACTCGAACACGTTCACAGGTGCACTTCCCCGCCGCAGTCAGATCAGGCTTAATTGCTCCACTGATCTCCAGCAGTAATTAATGCACCGGCCCGATCGGATTCCTCGGACGGTGCAGCCAGGAAGATTAGCGATTCCTGCAGCAGAAAGATAAGGCAGGATGTGTGGAGAACATGTGGCATTGGCCAGTCCGAGTGTGAAGGGCAGTTAAATCAAAGAGATAGTGGAGATGCGGCCGGTCCTTTGTTTTCATTTGCAGCGAAGAAATTGTGCCTGCATTTGTCGTCTGTGTGCAACTTCGCGGTAATATCTTTCAACTGAATCATCTGTTGAACGCAGTTTTTGTAATAGCCACTGAGTTTTGGGCCACTGGGTACCTCAGTTAATAATGGCATTTTTCCTACTGGAACAAGCTATTCAAAAACCTGATTAGACAGAGTTTTGCCACATCGTACCACCTTTTCATAAAGGGAAGGAGTCGCCCCCCCCCGTGTGAGATCTACCATGATCCTACAGTTAGTCTACAGCCATCCCAGTCTAAGCTAAGTGACATGTAATAATAATAAATTTGAGCAATCTCATCTCACCTGACACCTCCAAGTACCTTAAGGTCCAATTCAGCATCAAAATCTACTTTCGATTTTCACCGGGTAAACACCGATTTTATAGACTCTGGGGAATTCCCATAGTTGCAAATGAAGGTGTTTCTCAATCTTACTGTCTCTGAGCTGGTATCATCATCATCCTGCTCCCACTTAGTGGCTAACTTTGCTCAGGATTTTTAATATTTCTTGCACTTGCTCTACCTGCTTCCAAGCGATACCATGAGGCACCATGTTTCAAGTCTCCCACCAAAAACGCTTTGACTGGTCTGATGTTCGACACAGGTTTTTGTTGAAGACCTCAGAGACATGCATTGTCATGCATGCCGTGGTGTCTTCCCGGCTCAGCGGGGGAAGGCTAAGATGGGATATCAATCCGGTTATCTCTGAGATGCATCACTCCCATTCAAAGGCAGCCATTGATTACTGGTGCTGAGACGTGCGAGCTGGACAGCCGTCAGACAACTGAGCTCGGTAACAGTGATTGATACACGGGGTGCAGGTTATAGGATTCAGGATGACTAGATTTTTATCACCTCTTCAGTAAGAACCTTTATCTGCACCGACAGTCGCATTAGATAGAGCTACAGCCTGCTTCTTCTTGCATATTTACATTGCATGTTATTTTGTTCAGCCAGTCCCTGGAGCAATTGAGATGAAGGGTCTTGCTCAAGGACCCAACAGTAACAGACTCCAGCGGTGGGATTTGAACCAGCAACCTTCCGGTGATGGGCACAGACCCTTAACCTTCAGAGCCAAAAAACAAACATTTGTGGCTACAGCAGTTTGTTTACTCATACACTGTATAATTTCCTATCAGGTTGGTGTCCCATCCTGGGCTATTCCCTGCCTTGTGCCTGTAGCTTCCGGGATAGGCTCCGGACCCCCCGCAACCCAGTATGGATAAGCGGTTTGGAAAATGGATGGATGGATTTTTAACATTCATGGAATTTAATTACAACAAACACGTAAGAGATTTGCATGTGTACGTCATGCTGGTAAATAGTACGTAATCGTAGGCAGACAAAAAATTTGCAGATGGTTTATTTTATGTTAGTTTCTACGGATGATTTGCATGTTGAGTCTTGGAAGTGTTTAATTTTTCTTTTTATTTTTTAAATTAATATACTTCCATGCAAGTTTAAACATAAATAAAAAGTTGTTCATATTTATTTCCAGTATTGTGTTAATTATACTAACGAACATGTCTGATATCTGTTGGAAGATCTGTCTGTCCATGATCTGGAGAAAGTCCTTGTAATATTTCAGTAGTACTGCACATTACCAGCTTTTTATTTAACTAATGTGCCATGAGTGATGAACTTACCAATAACTAAACTAGTCTGTCCATCCATTCATCCATCCATCCATCATCTGTACTCACCAAGTGTTGCAGAGGATCATGGAGGCTACAGGCACAAGGCTGGGAACTACCCAGGATGGAGATCAACCTATCACAGGACACACTCACACACCATTCACACCTATGGGCAATTTGGTAACCCCAGGTAACCTCAGCATGTCTTTGTGTGTGGGGGGTGGGAGGGGACTGGAGTACCCGGAGGAAATCCCACAACGACATGGGGAGAACATGCAAACGCCACTCACACAGATCTATGGCGGAGACTCAAACCCGGGTCCCAGAGGTGCGCAGTAACAGTACTAAACACTGCACATCTGTATCACCCCTAAAAACCAGCCCGTGCAAATGGACACATCAGCAATCAGTTCGCGTCGATCACTTACTCTTCAACCTCCATCTAACCGCACAATCCACCCTCACACAAGTGGCTTAAATATAACGGTGCTCATCGTCCGCCGTGCGATTTCGACCCATCCCCCTGGAAATGAATCATTTAAAATGCAGGACCCAAGGCTGCACACTTTAAATATTGCATTAAGAGCCATCTTGTAATTTGCACTTCACTGTTAACAACAGCAGGCAGGTAAGGCAGGCTAATGAATTATGAAGCCATCAACCTGAATTTCAGAATTGTGCTAAGGGAACAGATGCAGCGCTTTTCACAGAGACGATTGCTGGCGAATCCCCAAAGATGTGATGCGTGGCTGACGGAGGTCCTGCCACAATTAAACAGCATGTTAAATGCATTCATGAATAAACTTACATTTAATAAACCTAAGTTTCATCATATGAATGGCAACATATGTTCCTGAAAGTATAGCCATTATTTATTTACATAACTATAACAATATACAATATATTCCAAATAATGAATATTTCATAATTAAAGATCCCTCACAGTGTTGATTCCAGTATCTCTCAGAAGTTTTTCATGCATTTTTAAACATGTGAAGTGAGTCATCTCAGTGTTGATGGAGTGTTGAAATGTTGATAGCCAAAGGCATAAAATGTCTGTGTATCCTCCATGGAAAATTTAATCTGATGTATCTGTCAGCAAGAACCACTGATGAAAGCAGGGAGAGCAATTTATAACACACCTCTCTTAAGATGCGTTCAATTTGTGAGCTGCAATAATATTTAGTGTATTGTGGCGATCCTAGTGACCTCACTAAGGGGCCTGGTCCAGTTGGTGAAGCACCGTCAGAGCTGGATGGTACAGGTCCAGGAACTAAAAGTCCAGGCCAAGATTTTGTTTCAACCAACCAGTTATGTTCTCTGTGACTGTGACTCTTTATGCTCAACAGGCTGGTTGAAACAAAATCTTGGTCTGGAATTTTGCTTTCTGGACCTGCTACCCAGATCGTTGATGTGACATACTGGGACTTAGGTTTTGCCATGGGATTCCCATCACTCACCACACTAGTATCATGGAACTTAATATATCCAGTAGTTTATTCTGTTCTGCTATGTGCGTTATCTCGTTTTATCAGAACCTTGAAAGGCAACATATTCTCTCATGCTGCACTGGTGTTCTGTGTTGGGCGGGAACGGTGAACACCTGCAGGAAATGGCAGACCTTGGTAACCCTCGCATATTTTATGTAACCTGAAATGTATCTGAAGGCATTTAGGGGAACCCTGAATTCTAGAAGAGGTCCTTTATTGTCATACATGACATGAAATGGACACACGAGACTTTTCATACGCTAAAGAGTATTCCTTGCTTTAGTAAGGAGTGAAGGATTTTTCATTAAGGAATGATTGCCCAACAACTAGATGTATCATAATGAGCAGGCGTGAAGTAAACTGGCATGCTAACAGATAATGGCACCACAATAAGCGCAGAGAGTTATTTCATTAAGCGTTGATGGGAAATGGCACGAATTGCTAAAATTAGCCAGTTGGGTCTATCAAAATGCATTGCAAAAACGGACATACTACCCAACACCAGCAGCAGGCATCAGGGACTTTAGAACCGCACTGTTTCCTGATTGGTCTGTAGAAAATCTTTAATGCCCAGGTAGAACGTGGGCAGTAAGTGCACACTTTTCATAGGCGAGCTGTCAGCCACTGAATCACAGCAGGAGATACTGGTGCTGAGGGCGGCGACTGCCGGATAAGGCGTCTGCGTTATTCTGCAGACTTGTTAGTAGCTAGGGCACATAACAAGGCAAAAGTTCAAGTCAGCGTGACCCTGTCAGGGCTTTCTGCTTATTTTACATGCAAGCTACATGCTCAGGAGTTTCAGCGTCCGATATGATGACTAACCCTGGTTCGAAGTCTTCAGAAATCACGGTGAAAAAAAATTAACATGACATTTTTGAGCTTGCCAACGGAACTGGTGCTGCCAAGTACATCGTAAGTGGTTACTTCAATACTTTAGTAACGGTTTTGTCCCTTACGCTGTTTTGTTTGTTTCACCTCTCTGTGACTCTGTGTTTTGTCTTCGTGCCCCACACCACCACTATTTTCATATTTCACTTTCATGTTGCATATGTATGCACACATACCTTATTGGCTCCTGGAGAACATATTTGTAACGCCAGCAGATGTATTTGCACACATGCAGTACTGTGTCATTGAGGTTTCTTTCCAAACAATATTGTCATTTTTATTTAAATTTCACATGTGAAATATCGACTTACTGTTTTAACAGAATGTTAATCCACTGCACTAAGCAGACCCTTCTAGGTTTCATCCTTTCACGATTCTCTCTTTCTCTGAATTGCTTCTAGCCAGATCTCACCCGTGTTTTCTGTTTCTTTTCCTCTTCATTGGCTGCTTGCCTTGGCCTACTGTCTTGCACGCACTCCCTCTCACTGCATGCAGCTCCCCATTCCCAGGTATAAGAAGGTAAGGCACTGTGGCCCCTCCCCTTCATTCCTATTGGACAAACCTTAATCAGTCCCACCCACTCTCTCCCAATCTATCATAGCTCCCCCAGTTTCATACTTTTGCCTTTCAGAATATTCTTTGCTAAATACCAAGTAAAAGAAACTTACCAGTTTTATTGTAGGCATCAGTTTCCTCAAGGTTTTACTCAATAGTTCCAACATGGCTCATATGAACAATTTTGGTAATATTTAATAAATATAAAAATATTTGTGTATAGTTTTACACCTTTTTAATTAGTTTTTGTGTGTTAACCGGTCTTCTTTATTAGTTTATTACTTTATTATGCATTATCATGTTTCTTACATTGACAAACTTTGTTCAGTGCATATATTTTGCATTTAGTGTGACATTTAAAGTTGAAAAATGCAGTTTAATTCTCCTAATATCTATGCATAAACCTAGAAAACTAAACTGAGTAAAAGTTTTCAATGAAAAAAAAAATTGCCCTGAAAAGGAATCACTGTTAGATCATCAGTGTTACAGCTGATAATGCGTGAATTTTAATTCAAACCATTTTCCGTCATTTGTATTGTAAGGGGTTGTGAGCTGTGAGGTATCTGTTCTCAGTAATCAAAGTGTTGGCTAGATGCTTCACAGTACTAATGTCTGCTGGGAAGTATGTCATGGCCAGTGGTCTGAGAGTGTTTGCTAGACAAGGAAAATGCAGTATACTGATAGACTCACAAAGAGATGTTCTGCGGCTGAATATCCATGACCGTACATTAACGGCACCCTTTCGGGTGTTTGCACACTTGAATCCTTGCCGATAAGGTCCACCACAGGCTCAGAGATGTGGCATTCAGTACTGAATGTTTGTTCTTTTTGTCGGCTGCACTGCACCAGTGAAATGCACCGCAGCTTCAATTGAATTGGTCATTACAACTTAATCGGTCAAGACAATTTTCGCTTGCTGAAAAGGTCAAACAAAAGTTTCCGTATGCAAATAAATCGTATTTCGATTATATGCTGATTATATATTGTACTAAACATGGATTTTAGTTATAAAAAAATCAGTCATGTATTTTGGCCAAATTCAAGGGTATTTAAATATATGTCTTGGGGGTCAAAAAAACAGGCAATCAGAATGTCCGATACTGACCAAAACCCCTCATTATCAGCTGTTCATTCCCTTACGGTTTTACTACAGACAGGTAGGATTCACCTGATCTTCCTTCTGCTCCTGCACAAGGAACAAAGAAAAGATCACAGAGGCATGATCATCATCCTCTGGGTGAGAGTCAGACCTCACCTTAGGTCGTTCACACACACAGGTCCACCATTACGGATGGATGTTTCACTGCTCCACCCTGGCCTTTGTACCTTTGTGACACAGGTGGGGTGTTTTATAACCTGCCACTAAGATACACAGTTGCTCTCATTAAACATCACAAAGTGCAAACTTTTCTGACTAGGTATCAGGTGTACTGGGTTCGTGTTTGTGGGCAGTTTTATTCATGGCATCCAAAGGATCACATTCATTCAAAGTATATGTGCCTTTCCCCTACTTTTGCCTCGATAAAATCTCAAAATTAACCCATTTTACGACAGATGTTAAGATGATGCATTTTATTTTAAGAATCTCTGGCTAGTCATCCTTTCGAAAAGTAAAACTACGTAGTTTTTAAAATATCAAGTTTATATGTGGCACAAATTTAATTAATTTCACAATCCCCGAGGGATAGTACTCATGTTGAATCTGGGAAAACTGAGATTAGAACTGTCTCACATTGGATTTTACCATGGTAATTATGATTGAAGCATTTTTAAGTTGCACATGAGGCTGAATCCTTCTGTGCAGCTGGATGGAGAGAGAAAAATGTGGTTCATTGCGGAGCGAGTTTACCTCCGATGTCTGGATTCATTCCCCAAGGAAGGAAGGAAGCACTCGCCTTGCAAAGTGGCGGCTCTGCGTAAATGGAGCGCGGGGCATGAATGAGTAGGTGTGCGAGGCTCGCATGATGCATCGTGCCCATCTGCCGCCGGGGCTGGCCGTTTCTCCTTCCTCCATAATTATGATCGAGGGCCTATTCACAGAGAGCGTGGCCATCAAAGAAGTGCTGCCGATGTTTGTTTTATCCACAGCGTCTCAATGGCGGCCTCACTTTGAAATTAGTCACCATTCTCTGAAGGGGTCAGGGGTTCGAGCGCCATTGGCGTGCCGGGGGCATTACTAAGCTCTCATGCTATGTTTCTCAGACCTACCAAATATATTCGCTATTCCGCACACCCACACTTTGACCTACAGCCTCCCCTAAGAGTTAAAGAGCCTGTGTGGGTAAGGATTGAAATTAGTCTTTAATATTAAAGTGATGAGACAACATAATATAGCAAAAGGACATGTGCTGATTAATCCTGCAGGTGTCCACAAGGAGAAAATATTTTCTCGTTATGAAAAGTTACAGTGTCTGATTCCAAGTAATCATTTGCTATTTATTCAGCTCCATCTGAAATGTATTTTTTTCTGTTTTTCTCTCTTATCCTCAGCACTATTAAAATAAAATGCATAGGACTGCCTTTTGCCATTTTTTCAGATATATGCAGTAAACTACATTGGGCAGAATCAAGAAGACGTTTAATAAAATAAAATCACATGGATATTTCATCTAACTCAATAATATATAAGGAATGCAAGCACACTTAATCTAATTACTTAAATCTGAAATCTGGATTAAGTCTTACAAACCCTGAAAATAATTTTAACCAAAAATATAATCCAGGTCCTTCATGCAGCAAAACACTGAAATCAGATCTAAGTACGAAAAATTGCTTCACCTTTGACAGGGAACTATGTTTCCATGTCAGAAAAGTTAATCATTCTGGAAAAGCTAGTCAAAGGAACTGTCCACCTAGAAGAACTGAATGATCTTCCGCCAAATCCGCCAGATTAAATGAGACGCCACAATTGTTGTCAAAGAAGGTTTTGAAAGCATCAGTAGGGAATCTGACTGCATTTTGATTTAAATGGACGCGATTCAGGCTGTATATTGATGGAGGCCGGATCTCTCAGCAGATCGAATAATCTTTACGAAGAGGAAGATGTCAAGGACCGAATGAGTGCTTCCCTTTAATGTGTAATGGTCCTTGTGCTTCTCTTTTACATTTTCAAGGAGAGATGAGAAACAAATCCACAAAAATGAGCACTCTGCCTGATTTAATGCACCGGAGTAGAAATAAGTTAATTAAGGAGTAGAAATTTTAATTACATTAGTTGTTCCGTCAGCCATCCTCTGCGACGCGGCTCTCTTTGACGCCATGAAGAACCCTCATCCCACTCATGGCTGAGCAAATGGGCTTACAGTGCGACACACACTCTCAAATTTAAAAAAATAAAATAAAATTTATAAGCGGAGGACAAAGAACAAGCACCAGAGTGACATAGCATCAGCGGGGGGGGGACTCAGGCCGCAGAGAGCTGGTGATGGAAGTAATTACTGGTTTGTTTGTGACTACAGCAGCCTGACGGTTTCTCTCATATTGCCACATTATTATTGGTTCCCACATCTAAAGTGACTCACGCTGATGTCTGTGACAGGCCTGTGGTTGTTTTATAAAGATACAGTGGGCTCCTTTTATGGAAACTCATTGTAATAGAGGCACTAAACAAGCATCTATGCAGAAGTATTCAAGCATGCGATTAAGGGGGCTATCTACCCCTGGTATCAATGCATGATGTCATAACTTTGAGTATTAAGGAAATTTCAGGACATGTGGCTCTCATATTGGATGCGTCGTGCGGTGGTCTGAGTCGAAAATTTCAATTTCTCAAGAACTATTAGTGACGTATCGGCAAAATTAAAGTGAAAATGAAACGGAGGGCCCCTAAACCACAAAGATGATTATCCATTGTGGTGTATTTCAATTCTGTGGCTGGACTTGTAACAATGAATGGTAATGCCTTATATTAATTGCTCCTTCATAATGCCTTTATAATGCATTCATAAAACATTCAGTGTACCTTCATAATGCATTCATAGAACATTCAGTGCACTTTCATAATGCATTCATAGAACATTCAGTGCGCCTTCATAATGCATTCATAGAACATTCGGTGCGCCTTCATAACGCATTAATAGAACATTCGGTGCATCTTCATAACGCATTCATAGAACATTCGGTGCGCCTTCATAACACATTCATAGAACATTCAGTGCATCTTTATAATGCATTCATAGAACATTCAGTGCACCTTCATAGTACATTCATAGAAAATTTGGTGCGCCTTCATAATGCATTCATTGTGCATTCATAAGCAGCATAGAAGTATACGTACCTTAGCAGTTAATGTAAAGCGTAACCCAGTGAATGAGTGTGGGGTTCCTAGTTTGATACTATAGACAGTATAGAATGACAATCAGCCAGCTTGACTGTCAGATCTTGAGGAACAGACAGCTGTTAGTTGTTTAATGGAACAGCTGTAGGGTGATGCACAGGCAATCAAGCTTGTGAGAAGACGATGATCCATTATTTATTGGTGTCTTTCAGTGTTAAGGTTCTAAAATGCCGACCTAGAGAGCACCAGACTGCGCACCACACTCACAGATGTGCAGTACAAACCTCTCACTGTGGGGGTGCCTCAGCTGCCGCATCTGAGTGTCGGCCCCAGCAGGGGATGCCCAGCTTCCAGTGTCCCATGTCCTCCAAGAGATCCATCAGCCTCTGATTGATTTTGACTGGCATCAATACTAGTTACCTCTGAAATAAGTGAAACAGAATGTGTAACTGTTCTAAAGGATGGTCAGTTTAAAACCTATCCATCCATCCATCCATCCATCCATTTTCTATACCCAGTGCATAATTCAGAACCTTTACTTTTAATATCCATCCATTCATTTTCTGTATCCACTTGTCCTCCTCAGGGTCACGCAGGCACACTCACTCACCAGTCACTCACTTTGAAATATTGTTTTAAAAAATTTGGAACTTTGAATATACCTTTTAAGTTTTACAAACTAACTTGAAAAATTTGAAAACAACTAACCAAAACTCCATTCCAATGTTACTTTTAAAAACGATTCTTCAGGAGAGTTTTACTTATCGACTTCTGAACTTTTTCTCTGTAGTGGGAATAAGATACTTCTCTTATATCCTGCCTTGTCCACGTTTGCGCAGTTCTTCCCTTAAATTCTGTGCCTCCAGTGAGCACTGCTCACAGGGGCCAATTGCTTTTTAATGTAAGACATCTAGTCAATATTGTATAAACCTCACTGCCTCCCCCCCCCCCAAAGACACTGATCTGGATTCTGAGATGACGTTCGATCGGCCAGAGAGGGATTCTTCATTACTTTTCCCAGGGGGAATCAGTATTAACACACATTTTATGTCAGGATTAGCTTTGTTGCTTTTGCTAGACTTTCTTCAGCTGCTCTGAATTATGTTAGTTTTGATCACCTCTCGGTGCACAGAGGGGCCAAACAGGGGGTCCGATTTCTTCTCTGCTGTCGACCGTCACCCTGAAACCTCTAGTCATTACTCTGTGTTGAAGGGAGTTCAGAGTAGTAGCCAGCCAAACCCCACGAGCAGCCTTACTGCATGCAGCTGGATTTGAATTCTCTGCTATAGTGTATATCTAACCATTTGACCAAGATATGAAGACTTTTTTTTGTTATTAATATGTATTATTTTAAGGAGATCAGGAGTTCAGACACTTAAATAGCAGAGCTGAACAGAATGACAGACATATGTCCCGAAATATATTCCATGCACATTTATTCACTCGCTGAACTGGAAAACACCTAGTATCACCCAATAATACAAGGCACTTAATAATTGTAAGAGCGATATTTACCACCTAGTAATGCAAAGTTCAAAAGCCCTCTTAAGGGTAGATGTGATGTGCAGGGTGCTGTGAATATGGAGGAGCAGATACGCAGTCGAGGGACATGGGTCGGTTTACCGTATCCCGTATTGAGAAAATTGGCAGTTCCAGATCACAGGGAAGACACCGAGAGGCTGATTTTTTGGTTTTTTTTTGGCAAGGTGTTTTGAGGCCTCGGAGAAAGTCACCGATGATTAGTTTCTGAGGTGGAAAAAAAGAGCTTTTAGGTTTTCTCCTGACAGGTAGTGAGAAGAAGTCATTTGCCAGCAAAATTACTGAGACCCCATTCTGTATGGTAGCACTGCAGCAATATGATATGCATTTCCTGCACAGTGTCAGTCCTATTTTATGCTAATGACTGTAGCTTTAACTTTTGAAGATGGTTAACAATGTTTTATATTCATAAAGTTTCAATGTATCCTTGTAAAGTGCCTTGGGACGACTCTGTTACGAAAGGCACAATTGAATTGAATTGAATAATTACAAACCTGTGTGTGTGTGTGTGTGTGTGTGTGTGTGTGTGTGTGTGTGGATAATGTATATATTACATTGTGGGAACCAAATGCCCCCCACAGTGTGATAAAAACTTTTGGTTTTGATGCTGTGAGGACCATTTTCAGGTCCCCACAAAGATCTGTGCATGCAATCAAAGAAGTAATAATGCCAAAAGATTTTTTATGGTTAAGGTCGTCATGTTGGAAATGTTCTCCATATATATGAATGGAGAGTCCCCACAAAGATATAATTCCAAATGTGTGTGTGTGTGTGTGTGCGCGCGTATGTGTGTCTGTCTCAGAGAGTAAATTACTGAAACCTGAAACCACAGTTACTGAAACTTCTGTACTGCACAAGTCTTAGGCAGTCAAAGAAACTGTTTAAAGCTATTTCTCTGGGTAGTGAGTGTACATATTCTCAGTATGAAAAACACAAGAACACTTAGAGTTTTGAAAATTAAGAGTAACACAACAAAAACTAACAAGAATTTCCTCCATTCTCCAAAATTTTCAGTTGAACACGACTTCAGTTCCCAACCCTCTCCTCAGCAGCACCCCAGCCGTTCCCTGTATTTGTTACATTTCAGCCCCAGCTCACTTAATTCATTCATTTTAAAAAGTCGATGAGGTATTGATTAACTAAACAAGGCGTGCTAGTGGTTGAAGCAAAAAATACATGAGTGTATTGGATGGCTGGTGTAAATACAGGGGTGACTTTAGCTGAGGTTCTTAAATGGTTAAGCTGACAGACTTTGACAGACATAATATCATAGTGTTACACCGGCATGAAGATGATTTGAACATCATTTCTCTCACTGCCAAAACTTTGCACAGTACTGTGTGGGTATGTGTGTGCACATATGCAAATATACAGTACATGTGCATTATATATGTTGTTTGTTTGTTTTAGTAAGCTTATATAGTCATCTACATATATACACACACACACGCGCACACACACATACACGTCGGCCACATATCTTGCTTTTTTACTTGGGGGGGGTGGGGGGTTTCCAATTCCATTCCATGAGTGAATCCATCCTGATATTAATAAAAAAGGGAGAAAGAAGAGTTTTTATCCAGCATTTTGACTGAATATTGGGTAAAGCTTTACATTAAGTGCAACCTTCATAATACAATTACAATGCATTCATAGAACATTCATAAGCAGCATGCAAATACACCTTAACATCCTAACATCCCTTAACAGCTTTAATATACATTAATAACAAACATTACATGATTATACGATTATAATGTTTGTTGTTATTATGTAATGTTTGTTATTAATGTATATTAATGAATACTTAATGAATACATTATGGAGGTGTACTGAACGTTTTATTTATGCAATATAAAAGTATTATGAAGGTGCAGTTAATGAACAAGTCACTAAAAGTGCTAAAGTAAGATTATGGGCATCTTATACTCCTGGTAGATAAAGGCCATGGAGAAAGCATTGTCTGTCAGCACCCAGTGAGGTATCCATGCAGGTCTGTCTAGGCCATAGAAATTCTCAATGGGAATACTAGCAGGAACAGTGTTTTGCCACCAACAGAAGGGTATGATTCAGCTTGTTGGACCTCTTTGTGCTGACAGAAGACACCAGATGAAGCATCCAGGCTGAGATTTGGCTGAGATGCTATACGAGCAGTAAAAAGCGAGGTAGTTCTGAAGTAGTAATGCCGTGTCGTAGCTTATGTATACCTTCCATCTTGAACGTACACTGTAATGATAGCGCAGTGGAGTTCCAGTGATATTTTAGACAAGGAAACATCTACAATCATCTGAGTATATTAGTCTACTTATTCTGTTCTGCCCTTCAGGGTAACTGCATAGGCACCGCATGCTGGCCTCCATGTTAGACAATGCTACTGTAGTATGTAGAGTTCTACGTGATTATTCTAGAACTCCTTCCCCATTTTCTCTTTCACCTTCCTTCGCACAGACTGTTTTTTGTGAGCCCACTCCCCGTTCTAGTACCAGTGTTTCCCGACCTGTATTAATGAACGTCTGCTGATGTGTTCAGCACAGCACTCAGCAAAGTTTCTGGTTTCTGGTTTTCGTGCTCGAGGTAATCATTCCTGACAAATTCAGTGAGTCACTTCATTTCTACTTTGTCTTTCATTACAGTCCTTTCGCTTAATCTTGTTGCCATTCACACAAAGGTACATGACACATTTGTTTTTATTAAGTCAAAATGTTCATTTGTCAACCTGATGTTCGGGATCCAAAGACTACCTTTAACGTAAATCCTTATCATTTGTTGCATTGCTCTTTTTTTTTAGTATTTTACAAATTCTGATTGATGTGACACAGGCACCGGTGTGTATGTTCCTCAGGAAGGCAGTTACGTTATTATAGTATAAATACATCCAGTCAGTCTTTTCCTGGTGATATGAATCAAAGTTTAAATAAGCCTCTTAATGTATCATAATCAATAAGAATATCTTGAGAAATACAGTACCAGTCTAAAGTCTGAACTCACCTACTGAAAATCATTTGTTTTTCAACAAATTAATGACCCTAAGCACACCTTGAGGTTATATATTATCTTATGAACAAGGAAAAAGATGCAGTGCTGTGACAGGTGACCTGGCCCCTACAATC
>JAODJX010000040.1:9456412-9468158 GCA_026776945.1 Isichthys henryi | reverse complement strand
GCCCATTGCTTCCGGGATAGGCTCCGGACCCCCCGCGACCCAGTAAGGATAAGCGGTTTGGAAAATTGATGGATGGATGGATGGATGGATGGATGTTATTGTACAGAATCACTGTAACACTTCACAGTCGACCCTTTCACATCGTGGGGGTTAAGGGCGCAGCCCCCCGCAATCTGGAAAAACTACATAAAATATTTTGCTCTCCTTGGCGAGCGAAGCAAGCACGTGAGCGGAACCGAAGTGGAAAGATACAAGAACCGCGAGATACAAAGACGACTGCGAGATGTCACGTGAGGGGCTGCCGGAAACGCACTTGGCATCCTCCGAACCAGCAGTGTACATTTCTATGCATTTATGAGTAAAACTGCATTTTGTGTGTCATCTGCTGCTTTTGCAAAACTCCCGGAAAATTCCTAACTAACTTCTTAAGCCGACCCCGCAATATATCAACACCGCGGTGGGGGGCTGTCCCAATGCAGAAGGATCAATTGTACTTGAGGGGCACAAATTACTTAGTAACTCAGTTACTACTCAAGTACAAATCATGAACAGATATAGTTCCAACGTGGGATCAGTACGTAACTAACACTAACGTTTTTTGGTTAATAAATACCATTTTTTTGTGCTTTCTCAGGTAAAGTGTTACCAAATCTTTTTATTCAACTAGTACAAAAAGTACAAGGAATGTGCTTTGGTGCGGATGGAGGCCTGACTGATACAGTAGATGTACAATTAAACATGCAATCAAAACAAAACTACAAAAACAATAAATAGAATAAAAGTAGGGTGGCATGGTGGTGCAGTGGTTAGCACTGCTGCCTTACACCTCTGGGATCAGGGTTTGAGTCTCCACCTGGGTTATATGTGTGGAGATTGCATGTTCTCCCCATGTCGTCGTGGGGTTTCCTCCGGGTACTCCAGTTCCCCCCTACAGTCTAAAAACATGCTGAGGCTAATTGGAGTTGCTAAATTGCCCATAGGTGTGCATGTGTTAATGAATGGTTTGTGAGTGTGTCCTGCAATAGGCTGGCCCCCCATCTTGAGTTGTTCCTCACCTTGTGCCCTTAGGTTCCAGACCCCCTGTGATCCAGAAGGATAAGTGTTTGGAAAATGGAGGGATCAATGGAGAATAAAAGTAAAGTGGGAGTAGAAATAAAGACATGCAAATGATAAATAAGAAAACTTATCAATAAGGCCAAGACAACCAGGTGCACAAACAGCTTTGGGGTTTATGAAAATAAAATTATGATGTCAATAAGAGTATTAAACACATATAGTGCGTGTCTCATGGGTCCTTACTTAGGAAGGCAATGGCCTTGTGGAAAGCAGCTGTTCAGGTAGCAATTAGTCTTTATATTCAGGACTCTAAGCTTTCGCAGAGAAGAAAGACGCTGGAAGAAGGAATAACCAAAGTTCCTGGGATGAGATATTATTTCCTTAGGCCTGTTCCTCAAACGTGGGGGAGCTGATAGCCAGCGATCTTCTCCATACATCACACAATTCACTGAAGTGTCTGCTAAATGGAGGATGCAATAATTGATTAATCTGTTAGGTTTAGAACTGAGCCATCATCTGGGACACCTTGAATTTATTCTGCTGATACCAGAAATACAGGTGTTGGTGGGCCGCCTTAGACATGCAGGCGATATTTGTGCCACATTTGAGTTCTTTTTTCATGGTGGTGCCTAGAAATTTGAAGGTCTTGCCTGCACTGACTGTAGCGCATACATTGCCAGTGGAGGAGGAGGGGGGTCTAGAAGTCGAAAATCTTTTCCACCGTTTTTTTTTTCCTACAGTGAGTTCGACTCTGTTGTTAATCACCACAACACCGGTCAGCTTCCTTTCGGCAGCTGAACTCCTCGTCATTACTGATAAGTCCGTTCAGAGTAGGAGTTACTTTGGTGTTCAAAGAGTAAAGCAGGGAAGACGGAATACATCTTTGTGGGGCACCAGCGCTGAGGAAGATGGAATCTGAAGTGTAGCTGCCCGTCTTCGCAACCTATTTCCTGCTTGTCAGGAAATCATGAATCCAGTAGCAGAGAGATGGTTGGATATAGAGGGTCTTGAGTTGCTCAAGCAGTAAGTCAGAGTTGATACCGCTGAAGGCAAAGATGAAGTCCACAAACAGAATCTGGGCATTAAGGCCAATTCATACTTCACTCTTCTGTGCGCGTTTTTGGGTGCGGATGAGGGGACGTGACGGAAATTTCGTCATCCGGGGTTGGCTGCGGTCCGTGAGTGTGTAGCCCAGATTTTTATGTCTGTTGGAAACCATGCAAAATAATTGACTAGGTGTTTCCAGTAGGTGGCAGCATGGGCTTTCGCAGATCAGCGGTCACTGATGAAAGAGTAGAGGAAGAATAGCTGTTGTTACAGTAGGTACAGTGAGTAGCTCTATGTGGAGGGTCTGAGATACCCGCTTATCTAATTCTTCGTACTGAGGTGTACGGTATTTTAAAAAGCAATACTATTCCTATATTATGAAAAAAATTTAATTTACAAAGCAATAGGCGGGGAGTAGCGACTAATGTCGTCGAAGTGATTTCAATATACTGTGGTATGCCTTTTTACCGCAATACCGCCCAAACCTGGATTAATAACTTTAACACTGTTGATAAAAGTTTACCAATTTCACTGCACTGCTTGTATTTGTATTTGTTGCATTACGCCGGCCCTCTCCTGGTCCGGTGGAATATCACTGCTGTATGCACGCACCGACCGCAACCATCCGCCACCACAGATAAATGTAGTTTGTGCACCACCTGCCGCGCGCAAGACCGTCCCCAGCCCGAAAGCGCATGTGGAAAAGTGACGTATGAAGTCTGAGAGATGTCCAGATGTAAAAGAATATAGCACTATATGGTTTTGAGAGATTGTACGATAATTTTCTACAGATAACTACAGAGGTCAGGGCTACCAGTCTGTAGATACTCGGGCAGGAGATTTATTTATTGTTTCATTGGTGATTGAAGATTTGCAGCAAACAGGCACAGTGCCTGAAAGTAGCAGGTGAGATGCGATCAGGTCCAGCTGCCTTTCAGATGTTCTGTTTCCTGAAAATGCATCTTCCTTGATGTTCAGTGATGGTGATGGGAGAGGAAATAGGGGGGTCATGGGACCCTTTGAAGAAATAAATGTCATATGACTGTCCGGATATTTTATTTTATAAAATTCCCATTGAGATGTTTATGTTCTAAAAGCTTCACCTGCTGTACTGGTTTGGGCTGCATATAAATTTGCCCCTACACTTCTATAAAAATAAAATACCTCACTTTAAATCTCATGTAGTCGGAAACTGAAAATTGGTAGCTTGAAACAGCAGATGCAATGGTTCCCTTGCTATCATTAATGCACATGTACTAAAATCTTAGTTATGTGTGATATGGAAAAACAATGGCAGTTTAAACTTAAAGGTAATAGAAAACATTTTCATACACTATGTGGACAAAAGTACTAGGACACCTGGTCATTACACCTACAGGATCTTTTATGACATCCCATTCTGAATCCACAGGCATCAATATGGAGCTGGTCTCCCCTTTGAGTCTGTAACATCTGCCATTCTTCTGGAAAGGCTTTCTGTAAGATTTTGGAGTGTGTCTGTGGGAATTTTTGCCCATTCATCTAGGAGAGCATTTGTGAGGTCAGGCACTGAAGTTCGACATGAAGGCCTGGCTCGCAACCTCCATTCTAATCTGGGCTCTATGTGGGTTCTTACACACCAAACTCAGCTGACCACGTCTTTATGTATCATGTTTTGTGTGGTGGGGCACAGTCATGCTGGAACAGAGAAGGTCCTTCCTTCCCCAAGGTGTTCCCACAATGTTGGGAACATTGAACTGAACTAAATGTCTTGCTATGCTGAAGCATTTATAGCACATTTCATACTTTCCAACAGTCCATTCTCTCACCTTAAGTCCCCAAATTAGTGTTACCCAACTGAAGCTAGGCTTAGGGCTAGAAAGGTTATGGCTTTCTTCAGGCATCAAAACCTGTTTTCATGGTTTTTTAGAGGTTAATCACTAAAAAGGTCACAACTTAGCTAACCTGGGGTTGAATAGTTCACCCCACATTAATTTGGCTGTACACAAAATTAACCTGTATTTGATGACCAGTTTCGTTTCAACCATGTTCAACAACCGTTTTAATCCTTAGCCATTTTTTTCTTCACTACGTGCTGAAATGCTGATGTCCTCACAACTGTCATCGATTTCTACAATATCCTCCTCTGATACCTTGGTGTTGTCATCGAACTCCACATTCCCATCATTATCGTCATTGCTTTCAATCCATTTTGATACTAATTTAGCTGCACATGCAGCAAGTAACCTATGGGACATTTTACACACAGATTATCTACAACATTGTATGTAATGGTATGTGGTGGTTGCCGACGGTATATCAGTCACATGACCATGCATCAAGAAATAAGCAAAAGAGAAACATGAAAGGACGCCAAAATCATCTAGGAACAGATGCACTAAAGCGAGTAGCATAGATCCAAATCTGTAAAACGCGGCAGTACAAATAATAGCAGTGGGGTGAAAAATTCACCCCAGGGTAGCTTCTAAGGGTTAAAAGTTCCCTTCAACCCATGAAAAACATCCCCAAACCATTATTCCCATTCACCAAATTTCACAGTTGGCACAACCCAGGCTGGCAGGTAACGTTCCCCTGTCATCTGCCAAACCCAGACTCGCCCATCAGACTGACAGACGTGACACGTCACTCCACAGGTCACAGACCCCATACCTGCAGTACGTTCTAGAATGGCAGGCAATTAACATGATAGGAAAGGTGACGCACTGGCACACCTCTCGCTATATTTACAAAAAATACAAATATTGTGTGAGCGACACTTTGAAATACAGTATTAAGGGACCAGTAAAAGGACTTGAGTTTGGTGGCTTGTCAACATTATTAATTTAAAAATCTAAAACTTAAAAAACTACTTTGTTACAAAGGTCAAATTTAATACGTAATTAAGTACATGTATTGTGAATCATCCCCCATAGTATGCGTTAAATATACCAAGACAAATGTTGCTTAAATCATCGCCTTATCGTTTTAATAAACCCGCTCAAAATCGAAGACGTCGATTGGCTGGTCGTTATGTGCCGTAAAGTGTGCGACTGTCCTGCCTATAAATGTTGAACATAACGTTAGCAGGGTCCCATTTTGATATAGCCAGGTGGAGTGGGTGGTAAGTGGTGGAATGTGTTTGTTGTAGAGATCTAGTTCGGTCAAACCAGATAACGCGATTTGTCTGAATTTCGTGATCTTTGTTAATAATATTGCTGTTGTCGCGAGTAGTTTTTTAAAGGGAGTTTTGTATATCTTGTATTTTGATTGCCGCCACGTGTTAACTGCAGACCACGTTAGCATGCATCTTGCTGTTTGCGAACTAACTTGACTTATATATATATATATATGTGTGTGTGTGCGTAATCGTAATCATATGTCTGATGGAGATGCATAATCACGGGCACACCCTTTCGTCTTTTTTTCCCCAAATAGTTAGTTTTACCTTCAAAGTCTGACTGGGCACAGTAGCGTAAAACCATGACGTTTTGATTGAATTTTAAGGGTTTTCCGCTCGTGCCATGAGGTGAAGTCTGAAGGGGTTACCATATTTCGTGGGTAAATCCCAGTTCTCCCCCATGGCTAAACAAATCTCAGGACCTGCTTTCGCCACTATGGGACATCGACTAAAGTGGCGACAATGATACCTGAAACATAATACAAATCCGGTTAGAACACAAGTCAATGTTTGAGGATGGCCGTGGACAACAATATGGCTGTTCTCCTGGCTTAGCGGTCTTGGTTTCCCGACCACGTGTTTCTAAACGGGTATCCTATTTTGACTTCCCCTTTCCCTGTGATAAGGGGCCCTTTGCACGCTTCCCCCCCATCTTTTTGTATGCTACATTACGTTCGAATTGGAGACTAAAAATTGAACCTGCTTTTAATGTGCGTGATATCAATTACAAGCTTTTTTTTTTTAACCGCCACTGCTTCCATAACCACTTCCGCCTTCCTACCCATCGGAAGTTCCGTTTAGTCAGTGCGCATGCGTCAACGGATGTAGACGTCATTAATTATTTAGACTTGGGATTACTAAACGTGTCGCGTTTGTTGGCCGGGCGGCATGGTTGCGCGCATATTTTAACTTTTTTTTTTTTTTTTCTCCCCCGTCTCTCCCAGATGCAAATTCTGAAGCGAAATACGATGCCTTGGTGGTACCAGAGACCACATATCCAGAGCGCAGGTATCTATTATGCATGTGGTATTGGACGACGATGTTATAAAATGACTATGCACGTCATCAGTCAAAGCCTCAGTGACCGTGGGCCCATGTGCTGTTGATGTGCTGATATAAATACTGCCTGCTGCAACCCACTGTTGTGCTTACCCAACAGCAGTGTTACATTTCTGGGTGGACACTTGAGCTGTTTTAAAACATTTTGTGTTGCTGTATTTAAGCTGCATTAAAAAAAAAACAACCTCTTATTTTCCTTTAGGAAGAAGGCCCAAGTTATGGAGATGCCAGGTTTGGAGGCTTTCATTTCTGTATAGATGTGTGTATACTGTCTATGATGATGATTGCTGAAAAGTTCAACTGCTCTGAAATCTGGATGAATTGATGCTCTCTGAACTTGGACATTGCTCGCATATGTCTTTTGCTGTGTGCCATGTGAAGGTTGATTGTCGCTTTCTGTTTTTTCCTAGCTGAGCAAATGGTTTCCCGAATGACGTTCACATGGATATGCTTGGTATGCTTCTGTTTTGTTTTATTATTTTTTTTTAGATATAACAGTGGTAACTTGCAGTGGTTCCGAGGTCTATCCCGGTGGGCTCCTCCTCATGAGACCTTGTCGTTGGAAATGCCTCGCAGAAAAGCCTGCAGTTTCGCTTTACCCTCAGAGTTATTACCGTTGGCTCTGTGGGATAAAAGTGCAGAACAAGTGTTTTAATGCTACGTTCTAGTTGTATTTAATCCCTACGGGCTATATTGTTATCTGCAACCAGCCGTTTTCTACGCTGGTATCCTCTTCATGCTTTGTAAGGAATTTTTGCTTTAGGCATTGTAGAAGATCCCAGTCTTTGTGCTGAGACTAGTTCCGTCTTTGACCATAACTCATTTGGTTTCCAGAACCTCATGAGGAAAAGGGATCATTCAGCGATGGTTGAGCATTTCCTGTTTATGGGTGAGTGTAAGGCTTCTCCCGTGAATGTTCTACATGTACGCTGGAGTTGCTGGTAGGGTTCGTACTCGGCCTCACTCTAACCTTGTAGGTGTGATTCGCAGATAACCCATGCATCACTGATCTCTAAAGCACTGTATGGTATCTGCAGCTAGCTGAATCCAGGCTGGACTGTTCATAAAACAGTGCGACAGCAACCTGAGCATGTGGCATCGTTGGTCTTCATGCTCCCTTGTGCTTGGAGTCCTGGTATTTGTGCTGAAACATGATTTTTTTTTTTTTTTAATTTTCAGTTCTGCCATTCTTCATCAATGTTTGACATTTGATATTTGACAAATGTCGTTATGAAGTGGAATTTAATGTGCTGGAGGACTTTATTTTCTTTATCTAAGAACTATTCCTTTAAATCTACAGGTCTTGTGAAGAATCCTTACAGGTGTTTGGACAATGAAACTGACACACTAGCCAATTTTTTTTTTTTTTAGGCTTCATGTCTATATGTGACATGGTGGCCAGTCTTCACTAATTTCTCACTCCTTCAGTAAGAGCAGAGTGTGAAGGTTGAATTAGCAGAGCAATAGCAGTTCATACAGTATTACAATCCGCACAGCATAATGGGAGATGCATTTGAGGGCAAATTGTTGGTGTGTATCAAGTCTTTAGTATGTTGAGAGCCACAGTATCCTGGGCAATGTCAGCAAACACCACGAAGAACATCCTGGATGTGGGAATGTTAGTGTGGAGAAGCCACAAAGGGGCTTAGCACCCAGACTATTGCATGTCTAGTGTGGGTCATTGAGGGTTTGGGCTGCAATATCATGGCATTACCTAGGCCCACTACCTGTTCTAGATAGGTCTGTCACTGCCAAGGACTACTGAACCGTTCTGGAGGACCATGTTCATCAGCTGGTTCAAACATTGTAGTAGGTGGTGCTGTGAATCAGAATAATGCACTGATACATACAGCAAGAATGGTGGCAAAGTAGTTTAATAAAACATGAGTGATAAACATCTCCCATGGCCTGCACAGTCAGCAAACCTGAATATTATTGTGCCACTTTGAGGTGTTTTGGAGGAGCAAGTCAGGAAACGTTCTTCTCCACCAGCATCACTTAGTGACCTGGCCAATGTTCTGCAAGTGGAACGGCTTAAAATCTCAGTCCTCTGTGTAAGACCCGTATCTGTCAATCCCCAGAAGAACTGATGCTTTGTTGGCTGCAAAAGGACTCTACACCATACTAAAATTCATTCCCCCCTCCAGGACCTTGCGATCCCCTTTGACAACTCCCTGATCCGTCCTTCGGTTTCTGCTCGCAACCTTGGGGTTACCATGGACGATCGTTTATCCTTTTCCTCACATATCGCCAGTCTTTCTCGCTGATGAATGCAGCTGCTCGTCTTGTCTTCAACCTTCCCAAATTCTCCCACACCACTCCTTTGCTGCGCTCTCTCCACTGGCTTCCTGTAGCTGCCCGCATCAGGATCAAAACACTGATGCTCGCATACACAGCCAAAAATGGTCTGGCACCACCCTACCTAAAAGACCTCATCTCACCCACTGCACCACGATCTCTCCGATCCTCCAGCACTGCTCGACTGGTCCCACCTCCCCTCAAGGCACAAGGAAGACGCACATCTCGGCTCTTCTCTGTCCTGGCACCTAGTTGGTGGAATGAACTCCCCCTAGATGTCCGAACAGCTGAATCCTTGAATGTCTTCAAGCGACAACTTAAAACATTCCTTTTCAGAAATATCTGAAGTAGTACTTCTGGCTTCTTACTCAGCTCTTTTCCTTATTAAACAAAAAAAATGCACTTTCCCAGAGTATTCAGATGGTATTCATGGGTCTTTATTGAGCTAGTATCTGAAGAATTCGTTGAGTCTTAAAGCACTTATGTAAGTCGCTCTGGCTAAGGGTGTCTGCCAAATGCCGTAAATGTACTAATACTTTATGGTGTGACAGCAAGTGTTTCAGTTTCATTGTCCAGCCCATAAGCCTGGCAGGATATGTGACCCATTCAGCTGGCAGGTATGAACATGGTTGTCCGTCCTATTAATCATGTACATTTTGGTCATATACCAAGGCTACTAGGATGGCTTTTGTTCCTGGTCTGCTGTGGACATGACCAAAGAATAAACTCCTCCAGATGTTTCACATCATCTGATGTGATGCTCTGGAAACATTCAATTTTTTATTTTTCTTCAGACCAAAGATTTAATGGCGTTTGGGGAAACTTTTCTCTTTTGTATATTTTTTATTTTTTTTTTCTCTCTCTCTCAACAGGGTTGCTCTGCACAAAGGCTGAAGAATGGTGAGTGCTCCGACCGCAATTCAGGGATCACTTCAAAGAGGGGTCGCCAGGCTGTTCCGCTGGCAATGTCTTACGCGGTGATCCAACATTTACTGCCCGCAAGGACCTGATATAGATTCTGGAAGTGAGTCTTTGATGTCACATGGGCTACATTTCATCATGGTTTATTGACCTTTGGTAAATTGTTGCTAGATGTGTTTTTGTAGCACTTTTTTTTTTCTTCCTTAATCTGGTTTATCAATTAACAGCTGATTAAAGCCCCGTTGTCTTATGAAACTAGGGCCATGGGGAGGTCAGTCGGCAACCACAACTCTTCCTTCTGGATGGAGAAGTGCCGAGCTTACAGAACTGCGGAGTCGCCAAAATCTTTGCCACGCTGCACTTTGGTCAGGTTAAAAAAAGTTATCTGCTGCCCCAGGGTCTATATTTTTATAAATTTGTATTAAAATTAATAGGTTGTGCTTGGTGGCATGGTGACCCTGTGTGGTGGAGAACTGTGTGCCTTTTTAATCAGCAATTGTCTGCTTTAATAATACATGTAACATTTTTGTTAATTACAAGTGAAATAAAGTCCCCTTTTCCATTCACTGAGCCGTACCACTTTTACATTGTATCAAGCAGTTATTGGGCGTGACTATCCAGCCTCTGAGCTTTAATCAACTTCAGTTCATTTTATTGTAATGGATTCCGGCTTAATCTAGTACTAGTCACTAATTTTGAGTGTGTGTGAGAGAGAAGCTTAATGTACACCTTATGAACAGACCTTTCTGGATATCTTTGTATAAATGCCCACCCGCTGTGTCCTGGGCTCACCTGAATTTGCACACATTTATTATGCTCTTATTGGCTATCAGTCTACAGCTGTCCCCTAGCTAAAATGTAATTAATGAAAGGTTTCCACACATTTGTTAGGGAATCTCCTATACTGGCAGTTTTGTGGGTCAATATAAATCAAGTGCTTTCGACTGCAGTTTAATTTTGTTGGATCATTGACAAACAGCCACTGCCGCAAAATTTCTTGTGTCGACCTAATGTTTAGAACTTTCAAGTGTACGGAGCCACAAAATCCAGGTTTTTCCATACGAGGTTTGAAGAATATTCAGTAAAGCATTATTCTCAATTTTCCAAGCTGGAAAGAGCCGGCACTGACAGAGGACCCGTTTGAACCTAAGGTGGTGTTTATTTTTGTTTTCGAAAGGCTCCTCTGAGATCAGAGTGCTCGACGATCTTATCTCTCAACACAAAAGGCTTCTTGTTTTATGGTTCCCTGCCTTGGTTACCCAGAGTCATCACTTGTGAATAATTAAACTGATGCCTGCAGGTGATGTGGAATAAGAAGGCGTTGCCATGTGCATATTTAAAATAATTCTAAGAGTTCTAATGTGTTTCTTTGATTCAACTAGTTGTAGTCAAACTACAGGGTATATATCAGCTTCACAGTTTTCTACAATGGTGGAATCTACAACCGGTATCTGCTTACAACCTCCTGTGAGATTTGCATGTAAGGACAATATCTTCAGTAGGAACATCTGAACATCTAAATAGGAAAAGGACATATAATATTCATTCTGCATTGGCTCAGTTTTGACTCAACCATTTAACCTTAAAATACTTCAATTTCAAATGTTTTACATAGGAATGTAACATTTCCTTGTATTTAAGGCTAAAATGTGCAGTATATTACATAACTGTTGTGATTAATGGATTCGCTATCAGGAAAAGGCCGTGTAACATACAAAAATTTTTAGTTGTAATTTGTGTGTTCACGGATATTGACTTTTGCATTATTATTGCAATGTGATGAATGTTGAAAACCTTTAAAGATTTTGCAATGCAGTATCACTCTACCCCTTTTCACACTGTGGCACTTGGTTGCCACATAATTTGGGCCTTTCATGGCTACAATGACTGAGGGACTTCGGTCCTGAATTATTCATATCTTATGACGTCATTTGATAGCAGACAGTGACGTCTGGCTCAGCTGTTCCAAGGGACAGACAAAGTGCTTATCACTCTCACCTGATGAAATTAGTTAAGTTTGATTAACACATATGAGTGTATCATGATGACAAAGGCTCAACATATGTTTTGGTCTGTATTCTCAGGCCTTAATCATATAGTTGCATCACACAATCAGCTGTTTTTGCATTTCAAACATCCATCCATCCATTTTCCAAACCGCTTATCCTTACTGGGTCGCGGGGGGTCCGGAGCCTATCCCAGAAGCAA
>JAODJX010000040.1:9444317-9456312 GCA_026776945.1 Isichthys henryi | reverse complement strand
CAGCATGTTTTTGGACTGTGGGGGGAAACCGAAGTACCCGGAGGAAACCCCACAACGACATGGGGAGAACATGCAAAGTCCACACACGTGACCCAGGCAGAGACTCGAACCCGGGTCCCAGAGGTGTGAGGCAACAGTGCTAACTACTGCACCACCATGCATTTCAAACAAATCTTCAATAAAGTGCCACTTGTACTGTGATTGAATTAAGGGTAGTTGATTCATTACGATTGGTTTGATCTTTGAGAGCCACATACATCTGACGAGTTAATTTTTTTTTTACCTTTTTAATGAGGCTCTCCACCATTTGTGCTTTAAAACCTACACTGGGATTTCGAAACATGCTTTATTCAAAACAAATTATTTGCAAAATTATTTGATATGATTTTAATAATTTTATCATTTTATCTTTGATGAGTTTCTGCGAGGTGTTTAAAATACATTTCACTCCTTTTTTTAATATGGGTTATTTAGAAACGCCCCAAAGTTAATGTGACTGAACTACAAGTCCCATCATGCACTGGACATATGGGACGCCCTCCACTGGTCCTCCCCTTCGTTTGAGTGGCAAGTTGTTTGTTTCACTGATACCAGCTGCTGGACTATTCCAATCCCTGTCGGAGAGAAAACACGGGGACCACCAGTCTTTCTCTTCTCACCCTCCCCATTTACCTCATTGTGGTTTCTTTTATTTCTCTCTACTCTTCTATCTTCTACTCGTCTCATCGGATAACTTTCCTTTTCCCCTCTCTTCAACCTGCTGCCTGCTTCGTTTAAAGGTTTTAAAGCTCCTTTTCTATTTATTTATTTATTATTTTAAAGGAAGGATAAATATGTATTTTTAGATAATCTGCAAATGAGAAGACGTAAAAGATGGAGTTGCATATTTTAGAACACAGCCTGAAAGTAGCAAGTATAGCAAAGGAAGGTATTCAGATTTGCACTCACGGATTAATTAAACTCGCCTTCTTGCCTAGTAAAACAAGGTAAGTAGCTAGCTACGAACAATGCAAGTCCGTAGTAATTTAAGAAATGCAATAAAGCAAGAAACTGCACGTTGTGTTTCTCTTATACCATTATTGTTTTTTTAAAGATATCTTTTCTAAATTTGCAACCATGTTCTGTTAATTAGAGTCAAGTTATTCTTATTGCAGTTGTATTGCATGCTGTGTCGCTGTTGCATGAAAATGAGTCGCCCAAAAGTAAATCGTCCGCTACATTTTTGTTAATTTGTTATTGCGTTGTTTCCCAGTACCTTTGTTTTTTGGAGGTTTATTTTTTTTGCAAAATAGTCGACGCGAGGGAAGTGTGCTTACAGCGCTACGGCCGACAAAGGGGGCGGTGTTAAATTAAACTTGAACCGGCTTATACGTCTCACTCAGATGCAGAAAGCATATAGTCGGCGGTGCTGCGAATCGCAGTCCGTGTAGATCCAGCCGATCCCTTTTGCCGTCTCTCACGGGCCAACTAACACCGCTGCTTCTTTGCGTTTGTCGTCCCTGTTTCACAAAGTGTCCCCTCCATCTGCAGCGGCTCCGTCAACCAGTCCCGTCCGTGTAGGCCTGATTCTGGGGCCAACTTAAAAGACCTTACATGTCGGGGAAAACTTTGCTTCCCCGCCGCTGCAGTCGATGAAAAATAAGGGTAATGAGCGGAGTGCGACCCGAAGGCAAACACTCCTCCACACGACACGGAAACGTCTCGCTGGCCTGAAGGCGTAATCGCCATGATATTTTATTTTAAACATTTGGCTCCCTTTTAATTAAAGCAGTGTTTCGAATATTGTCATTGTGAGCGTTTGATGTATTTAAGGGTCTTGTTGAAAAAATACGATTGTCAGAATGTTGCAGTTCGGCATGTTATTCTTCCTGCGGTGATGTTGTTTGTTACCGCTGAACGTGTTTGGTAAATCGGGGCGAGCGGACTGATAAACAGCTGCCTTAATTAACCCAGGCGTGTGTTTTTCCCCCAAAAAGGGCCAATATTTTACTGCCTCTTCAGCCAACTTTTTAAGTGACTGCTGTAGAACATATCAGTCATTTTTCAGGAGTTATGTAGGGAAATTTTTTAAATGTCACACGAAAGCCTTGTATCTTAGTTATTGTTAGAATGAGGGGGGATTTTTAAAACCTGCTTGCTAACGTCAGCACGGTGTGAGCCCGGTATCTGAGCATGAGGGTGTTTGGCAGCCAGATTTCTGCTTGTCAATGCCTATCTCAGGAGGTTTCGTTTTGACTGTTATCAGTCTCCAAAGCGCACAAAAGCAGCATCAGCACTGATAAAAATGAATTCTGACCTGTCGTCCAATGAGAAGTACATTTATGTCCACCTTTCCATTCACATTTAATGCCAGCATGTAGGAGTAGAGTGCTGTTCCTCTGATTTGGCGTTCATGTGTTCAATAGCAGATGTCAGTAGTTTGTTTGCTTTCAGATTAGACGTTTCTTGGCTGGTAAATCTGTTATCCTTGCTTGTCTTTAGTTTTGACAAGTAAAATTGGAAATGAAACAGCCTGTGTGTTTCAGCATTCTGGTATCTTCAGTCATACTTTCACGTAAATTATCTAGGCCTGCATTCATTGTGTGCTTTAAGCTGGTCATTTTCTAGCAGTCTTGAAAGGTAAAATATATATACACACGTAACTTGTTTAAGTCACAGTATGGTACTTGGGTTTTCTTCAGTTGTTGAACAAGAAATTAAGGTTTATTTATTTATTTATTTATTTTGGGGGGGGGTGCTTGAAATAGCCTAAAACTCAGTCACTGTATGGAAAGTGTTTCACATCCTTATGGAATGTGAACGATCTGGGAAGAGTTCTGTCTACACATTCGGACTGATTGCTTGAAAGACCCGTCACGATATAAAATACTGGTTAAGACTTATATCGTGCCTCTGCTGATTCACTGTCTGATTGTTTGAAGACTAAAGGGTAGAAATGGACAACTAGTGTGTGGGGAGTTTGTCACATCTGGTGCGAGAGAGAGAGGTGTATGAAGGTCTAATGCTGAACCAGGCCTTCCAAAATAACAACAGAAGTTATGCATATTTGTTGAGATATCTAAGTGATTGCAGATGCCTAACCTGCATAGAAAGGGCAGTGACATCAGTTGGTTATGTTTGTACCTTGTCAGGGTGTGTAATGGAAATGTGATTTTTATTTATTTTTTTAACCTGCCGTTATGGCTGTTGTGCCAAAAAATTCGTATAAAAACAAAACCATGGTGAAATAACCGTCACCTGGTTCCCTTTCTTAAAAACCCTTAAATGGTGAAGTTGCACTCTGAAGTTTATTTTAGCACCTGTAACAATTGGCTGACATTTCAGTTGTCAGCTGTCGTGATAGAACATGACCGAATTTTTGCAGGAGTTGCGTCACCTTTCTTGAGGCATTCTCTAGTATCTCGAAAACAAAATCGTTGTTTTCCTCTCACTATTTATAGTTCATACAGCTAAGGCGTAATCTACATGTAAAATTTACTAGGTTCGCATGTTCCTAATGACGTAGTCATATTTAAGTCTAACTGGTCTGACATTTGTCAGCTCCGCGTTAGCATCTGGTCGCTCCATGTCAGTGTAACTAGCTAAATAACTGTGTTGCTCTTAAGCGGTTACATTTTTGAAAATGTTATTTTACTTCTGTGTGAAATCACACAGAAGATTGACGGTGGAGGGATTTATACATGCTTTCTGTGAATAGGAGGTTTTAAATAGTTTAAATTCATGTAAAAGGGAGAATGTGTTTAGATTTTATTTGGCTTTCTTTGGTTGTGGTTTATCCATCTGTCAGATGTTTTAGTTCTTTGCCTGTTTGCCTGCTTGCCCCAAAATCCCAGGTTACTTAAACAAAGCTTGTCCTTATTAGTTTTCCGCCTCTATTATAAACCCAGGATTTCATATTTTTCCTAGATAGCACAGAAATGGGATTTTTGGAGAGTTTTTCGCCTAAATTGATGTGGAAATAAAACAAATATGATAATCGACCCATTTTATTTAACTTTTTTCCAGTAGTTTTGCTAAAACAGCCCATTAATAATTATACTCATTCCAAGAACAGCCAGTGGTAATTGAAGTTAGTGGCGGAAGTGGATTGTGGCTCTGTAATAGTGAAATGGCAGATTGTTCTCCCACACCAATATCAAAGCTTTGTTTTACAGTGATTATTTCCTCTTGTTGGCTGCTTCAGCCAGAATCATTGCATCCATTGTGTGTTTTGGATGTTGGCAGGGTTTCTCTTAGCCTTATGAGCCCTGTTTCACGAAGCAGGATTTCTTGCTTAGCCGGATAACTTGTTAAATTTAGCTCAGACTACCTTAAATCCGGCAAGTTATCTGGACAAGAAATCCTGCTTCGTGAAACAGGCCCTATGTCTGTCTGAACCTGTGCGATTAATTTATAAACTCCGCTTGGGTCTCTTGTACCAGTTTACTAGGACACTCAGGGGAAAAATAACTGAATTCAAATGTGGGTGGAGGAATACATTTCCGGTTTCTACCCAGTTATTTTAGTGTCTGATATTTGAAATTATTACCCGTGACCAAAACCGTACATTAAAAGTAAGCTGTAGATGTCTGTGTGATCAGTTTCATTGCCGTTAGCTTCTTTTAAAGCTGTTTCGCATGACCTGTCTTTGCATCTTACCTTCGTTCCATACACTTCTGGTTGTTGCTAAAATCTCAGGAAACAAGCACAATATGTGGAGCACGTGGGCAGTGACTCATTAAGTGAAACACAGCACTGTCGGGAAAATAGAGATTTAAAGCTGTCCAGAGTCTTCACTTTTACGTGGTTGCCCTGAAATGAAAGAAGTGTGTGGGTGGATGAGCCGTACCATAAATAAAGGCCCCTCTTTTCACCACCTTCAGCGCTGCTTTGGATTTAATGAGCAACATAAAACTCTCCCTGAACCGCCGTGTGTCTTAATGTTAATTGCGTGGAATGAAAATACTGGCATTCTAGTTTTGACCTGGACATTTTGTCGGCTAAGTTTACACGACGCCTGGCTCTCGCACTCTCATCGTGATTTGCCCAGTAATAATTTTACCGCAGCATTCTTAAGACGCTGTGATGATCCAGTCGGTTTTGCTTGCGCTCGTGTTTCACAGGGAGATTCGGAAATGCATGGGACGGCTAGTATCTTGAGTCAAGCCGCCAGAGGAGTTTTGGGGTCCGAGTTTAATTTTTATCTAGGTTTTCCAGCTTCGGCTTCATAGCTCCGCACTGGATGAGAACGTGACTGTTCAGGTTAATTCATGCGTGCTGCAGTGTTCAGTCAGCTTGTTCATCTCTTCTTCAGATGTAAATTCTTCAGTCTGACGGAAACTCCGGAGGATTACACCATTATTGTTGACGAAGAAGGCTTCAAAGGTCAGTCTATTATACATTTATCATTGTACTTTGAAGGTTTGCAACTACAGAACAAAATGTGGCCATTGTCACCCATCTGTCTGAATTTCACTGTTTGACGGTACATTAACGTAGAGGTAACAGTGCTTTTCCCGCCGTGGGTTAACAAGGCCAGACTGTTTGTTTTTTTTGGTTGAGTGAGTGAATCCGTGTCATTAGCCTGGTTGCTAGGGTGACCCTCATTCGTAACCATGGATACTGGAAGTCCTGTTTGCAGAACCAGTCCAGGTACCCTGGACAGATAGGAAGTTTTGTTTTGTTTGTTTTGTGTGCCTTTATCTGCCAAAGAAAATCATCTGAGAATCACCATTAAATCTGGTCAGAAAAAGTGCAGTATGGTGTCTTATGAGGCAGACGTTGATGTGCTATTATTTTATCGTGATAAACCAGGATTTGAGTGTGTGGTCGTTTACTTCATCTGTTTATTAGTGGGTGCTAGGTCAAAGATGGGGGGTGGGGATAAGGTGAAAGACATACACTTCAGTACAGCACTTTGGGGAAAACAATTATGTAACAAATTGTAGTCGCCCTAACACTCATTTGGTTGAGCGTAATGGAAGATGGATGCATGTGAAACAGGCAAAGCATAAAAGCATTTTAGCTTAGCAAGATTTGTTTTATTTTTAAAAATTATTCAGCACAATGTTAATTATCTCAATGTTTTCATTAATTTAGAATAATTTCAGAACTCTTATGAGTGCTAAAATCTGCAAAAGAAGCCAGTGGGGCGTCGTCTTTCACCTATGAATCAGAGATCGCTGTAAACATGAAATCCGTGGGGGCCCATCGTGATCCTCTTGCCGTGTTTCAGAACTGCCCGAGTCGGAGCACCTCAGCGTTGCAGAGGCCACGTGGCTGGCGCTCAACGTGGTTTCGGGGGGTGGAAGTTCCTCCAGCTCTCAGCCAATCGGGGTCACCAAAATTGCGAAGTCAGTGATAGCCCCCCTGGCGGACCACAACATATCGGTGTTCATGTTATCCACCTACCAGACTGACTTCATACTGGTGAGTTTTTTTCTTTTATCTTCAGAAGGAATTCTGTTTCTGTTTATAGTTCGTTTGTTTTCATTCATAGGTACCATTTGACATTGTCACAATGACTGAACGACAACAAAGAGCTGATGTATAATGCGCTTGGAGCACCATGTAGCAAATGTTTTGAAAGAGGTCTCGTTGATGGCCCTCGCGCGTCAATCGCTAAGTAAACGTGAAATTCCAGACGCTCAGGGTTTCATCATGCTTTTCAGTGAAGAGATTAAAGGCAGGTTTCCCTGTTATCCTTATGCTGGACTGTCATGGAAATTTGTCGTCTCAAAAATAAGACCAGAGAAGCTTCTTGATGAGGGTAAATGGTGTCAGACGTGCCAGTGATTCCTTCAGTTTGCCTTTGTGACAAAACAAGTGTTTTTTGTGTTATGGTGAGGTAATGCTCACTTTAATTTCAGCAGATTCTAGAATGTATAGGAGAGGCAGTAATCATTTTGTGTATCCTTGCCTAATTGTTGTTAATATTATTATTATTATTATTGGTCTTTGGATTGAAGGTGGCATTGGGGCATTTAATGAGTGCAGTTACAAGAGGAACTGAGAACAATGTCAGTATTGAACAATGTCAAGCCTTTGTCATGATTTTAAGTACTGTACTCTGTACACTGTAAGTGTTTTACTGTGTAGGTAAAGGAACGTCCAGCAGTGTTGTCCGGCAACTAGCTAATATTTGCAGGTTGCAGTGAAAGTTTGGTGGGATTTCAAAACAGTGCATGTTGGATAAATCGTGCGTGTCAGCCAGACACTGTCCCAGTATAATTACATTATACTGAGCCAGTGTCGTGCTGAATGAATTTCTGTATACAGTTAGAGGTTAAATCAGAATGCACGAATGCAGTGTATGTTGTATAAACAAAATCTGGAGGGGTGTTTCCATCACCATTATCTGGCAGGCAAATGCCCTCCAAGATGTACTACCATTGGGCTGGTCTCACTGGGCTTTAATCCATTTCACTCGTTTTGTGCTGATGGTCACTGACCACAGATGTCCTAATAGACGTCTTTCCATAGCTTCTCTCACTTCATAGTTTTTATTTAACAAGTGGTGCTAAGTACAACTGTGTGATGGAGTATTGATCTCATCACAAGAATTTTTTATTTTTTTTTGTCCTCCTTTATCGATTCCTTTGTTAAACAGTTAGTTTAAGTCTTTACAGTGTAAGTAATCGATATGGTTGTGTCGCACGCTTTTGGCTCCTTTCTGTGGATATGTGCTTACTGCCCTGCTTCGACTCTGATTAATCAAATGTCAGTTTCAGGGCTGGGATCGATTTGAGAAGCTCTGCGTCTGTTTAGTTATTTAAAGCCCCGACTTAAGTTTTTTCTCTTCGCTGATTCCTCGCCGAAATGTTCTTCGCATGTTTCACCTGTGTGTTTGTGGAAGGGTGTTTTCCTTCGCAAAATCTGCGGAAAGGGGTCGAAGAAAAAGAGAATTTCAGCAGCACCAAACATGTATCTCGTGTCATCAGCCGCCGCTTGAATGACCTGTCTGCCTTCACACTGCATCAGCTTAAATATAATTCCATCTGGGCTAAACTGTACCAGATGTTTCCATGATTCCGTTAGGCTTTCAAACTTTAATAGATGACCCTTTGCACAAGCAATTCCTTAATCAAGCTAATAGTTTCCTATCCTGCAGCCTGCCTCGAGGGCAGTGAGTAAGGTTTCTGGAGGAACCAGGCTGCTGATAAAACCAGGTCGTGTTCACAGTGGAGAGATGGAAGCTGATGGCAATCTGGCCCCAGTTACATAAGGAGGATTAGCTTCTTGGTGGAATTTGCTGTAACATACATTGGGCGACTATGTTCCGCACCAGCTGCTTTTGGTCAGAAAACAATCGCAAGCTTTAAAGAAACCAAGCAAACAACCTGCTTTGTGGTATCCGATTACGAGCAGGATACAGGCAGGGGTCCCCTCCACTACAACCGCGCGAGTGTGCGTGTACACACACACACACACACACACACACACACAGACACACACAGTTATCATGCTGGGCGGCAATACGTTAAATGTCTTCACAAATATACGAAGAAACTATCCAGATTTGGACAACTTTTCCCACCTTGTCCCTTATTTGTTTTATTACACCTCAGCTTCCATCATGGGCTTTAACATTTTTAGCCTGGTAATGGTCCCCACGAGGCCTCATTAGGAATAATTATATGCATATGAAGTATGCATGTGTTTGTTCTTTTAATGTGAGCCCTGTATGATTTTCCCAAATTACAGCAGTAGAATATTCTTACACGTTTTAATGTGTTCCAGCATTTGTTTTGATTTTCTTGTCACTTTTTTTTTATTCTGCTAATTCTGTGCTTTGTCAGCTTGGGCTGGTGTGCACATTTATTCCGGAATATGACACTAGTTGCCTTTGTAACTACTTCTGTGTTGTTTCTCAGTTTTCCAAAAGCATTTTTACTACACCGGCTTCGTAGTTGTATATCGCCTTTACCTCAAAGATATTTAAACGTGTTTTTAATGCTGTCACGATTCACTTTGTGTAAGTCAGCTGCATCTTTCATTGAACAGGATCTTAAGCTCTTCTGCATTCCTTCGATTTCTGCCTCTGCAGGTGAGAGAGAGAGACCTGCCCATGGTCATGCACACCCTGTCTTCTGAGTTCACCCTTCTGCGTGTGGTTAATGGCGAGACTGTTGCCGTCAACAGCCTGGGGGTCACCAATGGCTTTGTGAAGCCGAAATTGGGTAGGGCCAAGTTCATAACTTATGAGTCATGTATCATTGATCAACATAATGGCTGTACTTCCCATACCTATGCAATGTATGTGTCCTGGTAAACTGACCAACAGGTCATATAGATCCGTGGCCTGTACTACGAAGCGGGGTTACTGGCTTATCGGGGTAACTTGTCGGATTTAAGGTACCACAGTTTTAATGGACTATATATTCGTTCACTTACATGTTGCTCAGACTACCATAAATCCGACAAGTTACCCCCCATAAGCCAGTAACCCCACTTCATAGTACAGGCCCCAGGGCTGCCTAACCCTGCTCCTGCAGATCTACCCCCCCCCCGCAGAGGTTGGGTCCCTCCCAAATTCAACACACCTGATACTACTGAAGGGACTGATTTATCCGTATCTCAGCATTAGAGCCACCTTGACTTACACTAGGGTGAAGGGTTACAGTTAAAGTACTCCCTCAGTTTTGAACCCACAACCTTCAGGTTGTTAATAGAATGCTCTACTTGTTGAGCTATGGGAGCACTGGTTTAGAACAAGTTTCATTTTCTGATTCGGTGCTAGCACCTTTAATTCCACTCCAGTGACTTCTGTCAGTCGCTCTTGGCACTGCATTTTCTTAGCCGCCAAACGTGGTGTCTCGTCTCCAGTCCAGCGCCCAATCATCCACCCCCTGTCCAGCCCCAGCAACATGTTCTGTGTGACCAGCCTGAACCCCGATACCCTGCCTTCTGTGGCCACTCTGCTAATGGATGTCATGTTCTATTCCAGTGGGTAAGTGTCCCTCCTTTTGCTGACATGTATCTATAGTATAAAGCTAAGGTTCTATCTTAGGTTAGTAGAAAAACACTCATTTGTAGTTATTGCAACTAATGATTCCGTCCTTTGACACTTTAGAGTTAAGGAGCCTGCAGGAGCCAGTGACGATTCTGGGCACATTCGTTTCTTCTCGTTCTCCCTGATTGAAGGCTACATCTCTCTGGTCATGGATGAGCAGATGACCCGAAGGTGGCATATCAACTGCTTTGTTATTCATTATTTCCCTTTCCTGTCCCTTCATCTCTTCTGACCTGTAGCTAACATAACCTGTAGATTGAATGGACATTCTGCATAATGTTTTATTTCCCAGTCTGGGTTTCTGGGACCCCCAGACAGTCCACATTTTTGCTCCCTCCCAGATAGTCCACATTTTTGCTATGGAGCTGGGAGGGAGCAGAAACGTGGCGTGTCTGCAGGACCCCAAGGAGCGGATTGGGAAACGCTGCTTCTGGACAACTAAGAATGGCCGTCATCAATTTTGAGGGCTGCTGAGAATCAGTTTGGATATTTGTCCCCAACCTGTCACTTTGTGATGCTTCAGGTTTCCCAACAACGTCCTCTTCACCAGTGCCTCAGGAGAGCTGTGGAAGATGGTTCGCATCGGAGGGCAGCCGCTCGGATTTGGTGAATCTTACCTGCAGGGATATTTCTTCTTTTTCTCTCTGTAGTCAGCAGCCAGTGGACAAGGACAAACGACCAGACTGTCCTCTGTCCATCTGTGCAAAGGGACTGGGCAGACCTGGTGCTGGAATGTGTATAAGTGATGTTGATTGGGCGGAACATTATTTGATTTGGTTGGTTAGGACTCTGTGCCCATGATCGGAAGGTCGCTGGTTCAAAATCCAGTGGCAGCAGTGTTTTTTAGCCTTAGCCCTTTGAACAAGGCCCTTAATTTCAACATGTTTAGGAACCCTATTAAAGCATCTGCGACATAGATTTAATGTAAAATCTGAATGGTTTTTACGTGTTTTGTTATACAGAAGTAAGCTGTGTCCACATGTGGCTGTGTAACTTTTCCCACCCTTGCTTTTGGTACTGACAGACGAGTGCGGCATCGTGGCTCAAATATCTGAACCTCTGGCTACTGCTGACATTCCAGCCTACTACATCAGTACCTTTAAATTCGACCACGCTTTGGTGAGTTCGCCCTCGCCCGGAACAAAGCGCTTCGTTTGGATCCTGAAGAGTTCTCTCTCGGTGCTTCAGATGAATACAGATCTACTTGTGAACCGTAAAGCATTGTCATTTAAGGTTAATCTGTACTGAATATCCGTTCTGGGGCTAGAAGGTAGTCACACACCCCCAGACTAAACTGCTGCTTCTCCCATTAACACCAGTTTCCAGTACATTCTATTACTGGGATTTTTTTTTCTTTTTAAATTCATTTAATGTAATTACCCTAAGAAATAGACCAGTAGGCATAGTAAAGTATTAGAAGAATTCTTGAGTGCTCAAATTGGCTAAGCCAGCTAAATGTGCTTATGCAGACTTAAGACCACAAATCTGAACTGTAACCAAAGTTTCAGCACTGATGGGGAAAAAAATGGTAATTGTTTGCCATGTGGTTTAACCCGGCGGAGGTGCGTTGGCTCGTAGCTGTGGGCCGCACTATGTGACCTGTCGGGTGGCGAGACAGAAGGCTGGCAGGGAGGGTAATTGGAGCTTCAACGCCATGTTCAGGATCCATGCAGGCGTCAGAGCCAACAGGCCACGGACACGGAATTCTTAGTGTTCTGTTTGATCTTGCAGCGTTCGTGGTGCAGTGCTGGTGTTTTATAAGCTATTAAATATTTTGTCGCTACTTCAGTTTTATCATCTTTCAGTGGTTAGTGCACAACTTGCGTGCATGGATCTTGTTAGTGAGGATGTCGTCATTCGCTTCTGTGGTTGACGTCGCTCGTAGATGGTTCGTGTTCCCTAATGCCCCCCCCCCCCCCCCCCGGGGGGAGCCGGACGCCCCCCACAAAAGAAAAAGAGGATATATTGGGGTTGGGAAGCAAGCAAACACAACACCAAGATAAT
>JAODJX010000040.1:9426965-9440762 GCA_026776945.1 Isichthys henryi | reverse complement strand
GTGAAGTGTCCCCCTCTCCCACCCCCCCCCCCCAATAATTTTCATGTTTGTTAGAATTCAATGTTGGAATACGAGGGTAAAATTTATAGCTTTCAAGCCAGGAATCTGATTTAAATCTTGGCCAATTTTTATAACTCGTCCCCAGCCCCTTATATTGTAACTGTAGAACATTCTTCCTGTAAGCATTAATCATACAATTCATTTCAAGATAGTATGTCTGTACAGGGGCTGTGAACTAATGAACTAAAGCTGCTACGTTTTGAATGTATGATCAAAGTGACTATCCCTTAAGACGGTTTCTGTGCTGTGCCCCGCTCACGACTGGCTGACCCGAGTCAAGTGTTCACGTGTATTTTCAGTGGATTTTTTTTTTCCCCCTTTTTGAAACCTCTTCCCATCACCAAAAGTTAAATGGTTTTGCATTTTCAGATGATCAGAATTGTGAAATTAAAAGCAAATTGGTACATCAAGTGTGGCAAATAAAAAAATTATAAAAAAATGAAATAAAGTACTTTAATCTGTCAATCTGAATGCAGTGTCCTTTCATCAGCGTTGAGAAGCATTCTGCATTATAAGAACATAGATTTCACTACTTTCTATAATTGTAGGTCAGTGACATAATTCATATCTTAACATCTTATCGCATTTAGTTTATATTCATGTCATTTAAGGTTAGGGAACAAAGCAATACACTGCATGAAACGTGCTACAGACTGGCTTTTGTGGTCTAAAGAAGGTTTCAACAGCTGCTGATATTAAAGTATCTGTTTGACCGACTTACAAAAGCTCCTCCCCATCCCATCCTGTCAACCAATTCAGAATCTGTAGTAAAAAATCCATCTATGGCATTTACCAAAATGTCACGTATACCATTTCAATACATGCTGTTATGCGGCTTCAGATGCTCTTAAGTCTTGAGGACGGCTTCGACAGAAAGGTCGAAGGTCAGTCTCATGGAAAGCTCTCGAGGCAGTGCCTAACAAACCAGCTCAAGGGCCGTCTCATGTCTGGGCCTGCTCAAATCAGGGACTTAACCAGTGCCACCATATGATCAACCCCGCATGCCACATCCACCACGTGGCCTGGCACCGTCACCTGAAACATGGAACGACGGCATATGCCTTAAAAATAATTCTGCTTTATAAAAACTAAATTCTGCACGGTCCAGCCCTTACCCGCCATGGAAAGAACTGGTCATCTGCCTTGCCGATTCCCAGGCAACCTCTCACATTCTTGCCCCAAACAAAGAGCTCGCCTTTATCTGAAACAAAGCACATTCCTCTCAGGGCCCTTACCAGCCTCATATGCACATGCACCGTGGTTTGTTCACTTTGAGCTCGGTTACATTCTTGCCAAACAAGTTCATGCCAATCTGCTGTCTCTCATTGTTTGAAACAAAGAAGATGCCTGTGCAGATAGATGTGGTTCCACACTATTACACACCTGGGGTCATCTGGAAGCAGGAGGCACTAAGAAACGCCCTCAAAGGCGACATCACACGCATGCTGATCGTCATGTAGGTGTCTCCACCTTAGAGTTCACAGCTGGACCAGCAGCCTAGTGGTTTGTGACAAACTATTTCCATCTTAAAGTTCACAAAGGGTTCTTTGTGACCTTTGGAAAAGTTACTTTTCAACGTGTTTAGTAAAAATAAAAACGTTATGCTGTAAGCAATGGATTTCTAAAATCAAAACCAATTAAGTTTCTCCAGATAAAGCCGTCTGACGGCAGCATAAATCAGAGTAACAATCCCATAGAAGGTATCTTCTTGCACAGAATTTCACAACCCAGGGCTTTGATTGTCAGTACTGGGTTTCAGAAGAAAAAACAAATGCCTTTTGTTTTTTTTTTTTGGTAACGCAATCAAAAATATTACCTGTTATCTTGCTGCATTAAGCAAGAGGCAGAGGTGCTTTAAGAATAAACAAACGAACCTGTGATCAAACTGATTTACCTGTGACAGCTGCAAAGTGATGGAGTCCGCATCGGATCTGAGTGACTCGCACTGAAGGGTTAAACTCCGAGCGCCCAAACAGCGTGGGCGGGACCATTTCTGGCGTCTTGGACTCCGACAGATTCGGCCCTTTTCCCAGAATGCCGTAGCCCCAGACAAACACCTCCCCTTTGTCTGAGGCAAGACAGAAACTTCGACGTTATTGTGACCGACACATGAACCAAACACACACAAAAACAGGGCCATGGTCTTAAACTACACCTGCAATATTCTGCTTTTACAAAACTGGACAGATGCACAAAATCATAGCTAAAGTGAAAACCCTAATACAAAATAAGTACTAATCCAGGGGGCTGTATTATGAAGCAGGATTTCTTGCTTAGCCGGATAACTTGTCAGATTTAAGGCAGTCTGGGCTAAATGCAAGTGGTCAAAGAAAAAGTCCATTTAAACAAGCCCTCGCACCCTAGCCACTCTCCATTCCAAGGTCTCCCACCTCAGCCGACAGAGAGCGCCCTAAAGACTTGGACCAGCCAGCACCTCCACAGCGGTTTCTCTCGGGCTGTAATCCTTCTAAACAAGGACCCCTCTGATATCGCTCTGTTTTAACCGCTGCAAATGAACTTTACTACACGCATTGTAATGCACACTACTACTGTCCTTCCTATTCCATGCCATAATCCTGAGTAACAACCTTTCCCTGTCCCACTACTGCAGTCAGTACACACATACAGATGCACTTTAATGAAACCAATCACTCTTGGGGAAATTCGTCACACTATTTGCAGTTTTTGTTGTGTATAGTCTTTTTATATATATATTTTTTTTATCTTTTACCTTGTATTTTGAACATCATCTCATTCTGTACTATTGGACTGACATTATGTTGACACAGATGGAGAGTTCGGGTCCAGAAAGCACAAATCCAGATCAAGGTTTTGTTCCAACCAACCAGCTGGGTACTCTGTGACTGTGACTCGTTATGCACAACTGAATGGTTGAAACAAAACCTTGAGCTGTATATATCCTCTCTGGATCTGAACTCTCCACCTTTGGTTGACACTTGCACCAAGAGGAATCCCTTGTACACTTGGTACATGGTGAATAATGAAGATTCTGATTCGGGTTCATGGTTCTGGCCCCAGGTCTGACTACCCTGCTCTCACCGTTCAGTACAGCCACCTGAGTCCCCCCGCAGGCAGCCTGCTGCACCTTGCCCGCCTCCTCCACCGGGAGGTGCTGTGGAGAGTTGATCTGATGAGGAGCGAAGGAAAGTAAAGTGTTAAATCCCACCTCGTGATGTATGCAGGCGAGTTAAGGGTTTTTTTGGCCCAGGGACCTATAATCTCTGCTGATGCTTTTACCTGCATTGCTTCCGTAACGGCGGACAGCTGCAGGTACTCAGAGTTCCCCCATCCGAAGAGCTCGCCGTCCTGCGACACGGCCAGGCTGCAGTCGCCGTAAGACGTCACCTGCCGCACCCTCACCCCTGCCAGGTCCCCCGCGACAGGCACAGGCCGGGAGGCCATGTCGTAACTTCCTAGTCCTGCCGATGTACATAGAGCCATTATAAACATCTTCTGCTAACACAAACACAAGTGGGCAGTGGTGGCCTAATGGTTAGGGAAGCATGCTTGTGACTGGAAGGTCGCTGTTTCAAATCCCTGACCAGCAAGGTACTGTTCTCCAGACAATACCTAATATCTTCCTGTTGCTGTGTCACATATGGGTTAAATGCAGAGGATGCATTTTATTGTGGTGTGTCAATAATTTTCCACTTTATTATGCGAGTCCCATCTGTGAGAAAACAAGATTTCTAGCTACAGATATTGACATTATTTCTGATAAGCTACTGTGAGCTAAGATGAAAGATAAAACTAAGCATCAGTGCAGATAAATGCTGAAGAACAAAACACTTTCTAGTCTATAGACTGGATAATCAGCATTTTGGTTGTCAGCAGTCGTACCACCTGCAGTTCAGCCCAGATAATCTACCTGAAGCTAAGCAGGTTTGGGGCTGGCTAGTACTTGGATGGGAGACCAACTAGGAAAGCTGGGTTGCTGCTGGAGGAAATATGACCAGCAGGGGGAGCTCATCCTGTGGTCTATGTGGATCCCGATGCCCAAGGGCAGTGCTGGGGACACTGTTCTGTAAAAAAATAGTGCCGTACCTCTGATGAGACGTAAAACTGAGGTCCGGACTCCCTGAGATCATAAAGGATCCCTGGCCATCTTTCGAGTAGGGGTGGTACCCCGATGCCCAGGCTGAAATTTCCCATTGTGGCCCTTTCAAGTACAGCCCCTATATTTCACTGGTGCATTCTGCCCCTTCACCACCTTACCTACTGTGTGATCAGCGTACTGTCAACCAGGTGGATGATAGAAGTGGCTCCCCATTGCTTTGAGTGTTTTGAAAAGCGCTATATAAACGTAACATGTATTCACGGTATTCACTGGTATTCAGGGATGCCTGTCACATGTGAACATCAGCAGACCTGTCTGTCCATCTGCCCCCCATCCGCAGGCGTACACTCTGCCCGTCTCAGTCAGGAACAAGCTGTGGTCCTGCCCACACGCCACCTAGAGGAGAAGGGCAGCATCACAGGTGGATTTCTAACTGTGGTAGCATTTTGAAACTACATTAGAAAAAGCAAGCCTGTTACAGACACTTTATTACATTCTTCCTGCAGTATTTTATAAACTATCAATTACACTTTCGCTTTCCAGTTACATTTTGTAATAATATTCAAGAACTAGGGAAAAATATATATACTAAACATAATTTAGACAACGTTTGACAATTCTAGTCCACAAATGCTCTAAGCACTATCAACTCACCTGAGTGACCCGACTGTCAAAACCTTCAATCTTGTGAATGATATGGCTTCCACTGGGAGGGAAACAAAAGATTATCATTTGTCAATCAGAACAATACCTTTCACCAGAAGTTAACTTTCTAAGCGTGGCAGGCATGTCAGACCACAGTTGACAGACATAGATAATATTATAATGGAAGGACAGTCACCTGTTGCGGCACCCAGGGGGGGGGGGGGTTAAGGGCCTCACTCAAGCACCCATGCCGAAGTCTGGCTCAGACCGGCAACCTTCTGATCACAGGCACAGAGGCTTATAGCAGCGAGCCACACACTGCCCCTTATTAGTCTTATTTCAACCAGATATGCTGGTTTTCATTCATCAGCTCTTGATTGAATTTTGCTTAGCAAACTTTAGGTCGGACGATCCTTCTGCTTTGCCAGCATAAATCTAAGAGTCGCTGGGCCCTTGAGCAAGACTCTTAACCCCCAAATGCACCAGGGTCTGTTTAATGCTGCTTTCAACTGCACGTTGCTTTGGACAGAAGTATTTCTTAAATAAATGACATTGTAAACATTCTATTGTGAGCTGTGCAGAAAAGAAACCTGCGTAATATTCAGCAAATATGAATCTGTGGAAAGCGTACCTGTAAACTTCATCCTCTACTATTTTCCTCCCACACTGTCCGTACGCATTGTTCCCAAGGCTGAACACTGTAACCAACGTCACAAAGCATTGTCTGATCCTTATATTTACATTTGACCACAAAGCACAACAAATACAGCTTGAGGAAAGGAAGCTTCATTTTTAAGAACTAAAAAGGGCTTTTTAGACCCCAGTGTGATGCGACATGTCCCGCCCCCCCCATGGCTTACCGCCCTCTGAGTCTGTGAGAATGAGGGAGTGGGCGCGCCCACAAGCCACCTGGACCACCCGCGTCTCCTGCGGCCTGGCCAAGGGAAGGTGCACCGGGGAAGGCTCCAGCACATATTCATAGCTTTTCTCTGGGGACCAAGGAGAGGGAAAGAACTGCACCTGCATTCTGACTTCACTGCAAACCAGGTAACTTTGGGTTTCCATTCAGGTTATGAAGGAGATCCGCTCCCTAAGTCTGTCTTTAAGTCAGATTTGTAGAAAAGTCAGAGCAATAACAACACAGTACATAATAATGCAGTAAATGATAATTATTATTATACAGTAATAAGTTACATACAGGACTGTACCTCGAGCTGATGAACAGTTGAAGTCACACAATGTTTTCACGAGCACCACAAACTTATCCGTGTGTTTGTTATTATGAACCATTATATTTAACCTGAATTTGTAATATAATACACTTTATGTTAGTGAGTAGAAATTGTCTGTAGGTCGGACATTCTTAACCAAGGGACTGCCTGTAACTGACATTGGAGGAGCCGTAGACGGTTAAAAAGAAAGGAAGGGATGCTCACCCCGGTCATGGCGGGAACACTGGAAACCCAACTGGGAGTCCTTATTGAGGCCCATTCCCCACAATTTCGTAATGTCTCGAGTTCTAGAGGACAGCAGCGTGAATCCATAACCACAGGCTGCTGATGAAATCTGTGGGCAAACAGGACACAAGACACTAAAGAAATGTTCTGATGTTTTAAGCATGGTGTCAGTCTATTTATTAGACTTCGATATTAGGCAGCATATGATTCTTTAGGCGGCATCTACAGCACCTGCTCTGCAGTGTCAAGCCGATGCGGGGTAAACTGATATTTCCGGCGTTTTTTTCTCGCACTGTCCGGAATCACAAAACTAGGAATGCCAAGAGCCCCCGTGTAGCTGAATCCCCAGACGAAGACTTTGTCTTTGGGCTTTCGGTGTTGTCCCACATACTGGAATACGGGCCCCAATTCAGAATCCTTCGTTTGGGCCTTTGACGCCGCGCTGCGAGACGCACATGCATGATTTACAAGACGAAGCAGACCTAGTTTTCGAAGACGGACCAAGGCCATTGAACAGACAGCCTGCAAAAATGCATGAAAAAACAAATATGCCGAAACATATAAGCCACAATGACACACAGCTGGTCAACTCAGTCATACATAACATAATGTACGACGTCTATGAACTGTATTAATCCGCTATGAGCACTATCAGTGTTTTATGAAATGTTATTGTTAAGCTAGCGAATCACAGATAGTAATCTTCAAATATTCATAACGATGTCTGGTTATATTATGACTCATTTGGAGTAATAACCGCAAAGTAAATTAAATCGGTTTATTATAAAGTACTTACCGAGTAAAGCAGTTAGCGCCCAGAATTATGTTTTACACATTAAATCCAGATATAACAAACTTCACAGATAGCTCAAATTCTTCATGGTTTCTTGACATAAACAGAGTAGTTAGAGTACTTGGTTATAATAATACATATGCAATGTCAAAGCTTTGTGTAGTTTGAAAAAAGCACTACCATGTTGACAATGTTGGGCGCCATGAGTCTAACCTTTAGTTGAACTCTGACCTCTAACCTTACGCGGCATATGACACACGTAATTTCCGGTTATAGTTTTGTTGGGAAACGTAGTGTATTGCAATATTTCAAAAATATTGTACGTCTCTATTTAGCAATTATGTGAATATATGTGTTCAGGAAAACGTTTAATAAAAATATCTTTTGAACTAATTTCCCAAGCTTTACGCAGCGATATGTTATACCAAAATAAAAAAAATATATATTCGAAACGTATTTTATGTCCAGTGAGACTGCTTTTTACGTAATTCGTAGGTTCATTTACATGCTTATTCTTGTATAGGGAAGGGAATCCGTGCACCGAGTGAATTTGGTAATAAAATAGATTGTATCTTCCATATAAACAATTAGCTTCTACAAGACATGAAATAATGCAAGATGTATTTAATTTACAATCCCGATATACACAAGTATGTCCTTCTAAGAAAAATACAAAACAATGCTTACGGTATATGTGATTACTCAAAGCATTTAACAAGAATAGTACCATATATAACAATTTTAAGATATCATTTCATATAAAACACTACATATTTAACAACATATAATACTTAGAAATAAAGCCAGAAAGCATGCATTAATAATAACCATAGTTTACATAGTATTACTGCAGCTAATCCAGTAAACAAGCACACTAACAAACGTGAAAGTTCATAGGCAACTTCCTAGGCAGTGTCTTTTACAGTGATTCTGTTCGCAGAGGAGGCACTGTTCTCTTAGCTGGTGCTCTGGATGACGACCTTCTTGCAAGTGCCTGATGTACAGCGCTCCAGGATGAGTTCCGGACTGGGACGGGGTGGAATGGCTGGGACCCATTCCTTCGGCTCTGGAATGGGGCTTGGATCACTCTCTGAAAAGAAGCCGAGTCATCAGTAGTTCGCTTAATCACGCTCCACATGTGCTGGAAAATGAGCCCTGGGTTACCTTCCGACTTTTCACTGATTATCTCTGAAATGGCTGAGCTGCTGGTTGCTACTGCAGAGCGTGAGCCACGTTGCTGAAGGTAGCGCCGGCTGTTCCTCCTGTAGACGTCCTGGGTGATGCGATTACGCCCTCTGGTATGGATACTTTGGGCATTGCGAATTGTTGATCTGTGGACCAAGAGACAGACGTTGCCTGTGAAGCTTAAAACAAAATATCTCCATCCATCCATCTATCTATTCATTGTTCCATCCATCCACTTATCATGGACAAGATCATGGGGGTGTTGAGCCTATCTTAAACAACTCAGTCACACATAGTGCCACCCTAAGATATGATATAATTTCTGAAAAATGAACTGGAAGTGTTTTATTTCAATTCTGTTCTTGAAATGTGTACCTAAGTTGGCGTGTCAATAGTGAACTATTACATTTCGGCAGAATAATGGACATTGGCTTCATGAATACCTCCTGGGGGGTGGTGTACTCCTCATAGTTTCATTCCTGTCAGTGTCAGACTCTTTCTTCAGTCCACTTTTGCGGAGGAACATTGAGGGGTAATGTCCTGTCTGCTCTCCTTTCCTGTCAACGAGGCACGACAATCACGTAGGCAATGTTACCCTTGTGCACCGTTGGGAAATACCATGAGGAACTTAGTGCAACTGTTCAGTTTTCAAAAGCTTAATTGCATCACTTAGCAGACTGTGGGTACAATAACAAGAAAACCAGGCTCTTCTTGCCGAAAGCGAAACAAAACAGCCGGCAACCCAAAGACAGCTTCTGAAAACTGTCAGAATGAGTTATGACAGTTCAGTAGCCAAACCATCCACATCAGTCATCCACATCATGAGTTTCAAGCACGTACAGCTGTGAAAAACATATGTTTTTATAACTGACATACCTGACCACCCACCAGCCATCCAGCAACTTGTGGATGACCTCAATTATCTCTCCTGATTCAAGAGTCAACTCGTCATCTTCAGCAGCAGTGTAGCCCTTAATGGTTACGTACAGCTCTCCTGTGGAGGCACACATGCTGTTTAAACGAATGAACTCTAGTGCTTGAATCCGTCATCTGCAAATGAAATACAGTGTGGATGTTGCATTTTGGTAAACAGTCATTGTGGCTGACCCTCATAGTTGGGATCTGGCTCCTCCCCCTCATCAGGGCCCTCCAGGGGCTCCAGGTAGGACGCAGGGACCCAGCCACGACGGGACTCACACTGACAGAACCACCACCCTGCGAGGAGATGCACAGGCCAGCTGAAGTGTGTGATCACAAACAGAAGAAGACAAAACCACAGGATCACCAGCAGCATGGTAATTAATGACTCATACCGCTGAAGGTCACTTGACGTTCCACTGAAATTGTCAACCAAAACTATAAACTCTTCCTGACCTTTCTCAGGCAAAGCATCTTGTGTGCCTCCTTCAGGAGATATAAAGACCCTTTGATTCATTTTTATTCTGCCTCATTATTATTATTTAATAATTGGGCATGGCAGACATATCGTCCCATATGCTGGGTGTTACAGTAATATGAGAATCTGAAGAGAAAACGGAATCTGAGCCAAACGACGATGTCAGAAATATAAACATAAAGGTTGACAAAAAACGTGTTATATATACTGTACAGACTTTGTACAATATATGTTTTACAACAATCTTATCTACTTCCTTTTGATTTACCATCCCATTAAGAATTGAGAAAAGCCAGTTATTACCTCCAAAACCTTAAGGTCATTAAAACTGCATCCAAGACATTTTTTGTACCCTCACCATTGGGATTCTTCTCCACGATGTCCATCAGGTCTCCAACAGTTAGGCTGAGCTCATACCTCGAGCTCTTGCCGTAATCTGCTATTGCCCGGTATGTCTCCAGGATGATGGGCCCGGTAATCTCTGCAAGCAGTATTTAAGTTTTTAAGAGTTTTTAAAAGGACACATGTTCTGAGTAGATAGGACTCGGATTAAGCACACAGGGGCAGGACGCTACCGGATGTGCTGGATCTTGACCTGCCCCGTTGCATCAGGTATGTTTCGTTTCTCTTAATCCTAAAGGAAAGAACATTTAAAGTGACACTACGTTATTTTTTTCCCAGAAAGACTTGAAACAAAGTAAAACGGGAGTATGTTTGGTAATCGTTTTTCCTTTTTTTGTATGCATATTTGACGGCTGGCGTATCCTTACGGGTGTGCGGTGGGCGGGACCTCATCGTCAGCTCTAACATGAAAGAAGTTATACAGCAGCTGGCAGCGGGAGATCTTGGGCGGCAGGTTGATGACGGCCTGACAGTACTCGGCCAGCGTGCCCTGCCGGGTTTCTGTACTTTTCTGGCTGTCGAACCATTTTGGTGCTGCGATACAGGGATGGAGATGTTTGCAGCAAACACATTTAAGCTATGCAAATTCTGTTTAACTGAAAACATTCCAACTGGTTTAAATGCTAAAGTTAAATAGATCTAAAATGACAATGGCACGTCACGTCTTTGCTTAAGTTTATCTGGACAGAGATAATATGTATATTAACTTTCTGTCAATAGGCCTATAAGCACCACAGCCGGTATAGCAAGACTCGGTATCGCAGCATATTTAAAACATGAAAAAGTGGATATACGATTGTGATGCAACAATGAAATTCAGTAGCTTTTGAAGAAGAAAATTTCGTTTCTCGTTTATTTACATGTAAAGCAGTGATGTCCACCTTCTTTTGAGACTGCAGTTGGCTACTTCAAATGCCAGGAAATCTTGCAAAATGCTTTTCCGTTCAAATTACTTTTTTTTTTTTTTCATGCCGGCTTAAGTTAAAGCTAACATGCCTTATATTTGTCTGCATGCTACTAAATTCATCCATCTGTCCATACGTCATCCAACCGGGCTTCTTACAGTAGACTCGAATCTACAGTTGCGATTGCTAGATCCTTTGTTTTTGGCTTTATGAAGTGGTATATAAATATTTAACGAAAATAGATTAAGATGCTACGATTTTTCAGCTATTTCATTATTTCAGAGTGGATTCCCCACCCCCCCTTTCATTAAGAAACTTTCATTACAAGTATCGAAACCCGAAACTTATTTTTATGTCCTGTTAATGAAGCTTAGCGAGAACAGGTGTTTCCTTCGCCGAAATACTGCGACCAAACTAACTACCAATTCTTCTCATTTTCTTTTTATATGAGATAAGCACCCATCTAGCAGCTCTACATAATGTTTTTCACAAATATATTTTGACAGTGAATGTGGTTTGCAAAAGTACATCTTTATTAAAATTGCACTTTACGAACACGTGATTCCTGAAAATCGTTTTCAGAACGGGACAGCGAGGCACATCTTTACCGGGCAGGGATGGTATGATCCTGTCTTTGGCATCGATGTCTCCAGCCTCTATGGGAAACATTTCCTTCAGGGCTTTCTAAAACAGATAGACATTATGGCCAGTCAGTGTACTGCCGCTGCTGCCCTACCCAAGGCGCACAGGGCATACACAGCCCAGTTTGCAATGAAGCATTGAACTATTTTCATTTATTGTTCAGGGGCATTTGTCCAACAATAATATTGTAACTAAGGAGAGTTGAATTGCTTCCAAAATCCTCCTTGCGTGCCACAATAAGTATTCAGTTCCTGCCGCACAGTTCTGTTTATTATAAATAAATCATTGTGACTGACTTGACCTTCGGGAAGTGGCGAACTATGAAGGCAAACGAGTAAGTTTCAGCAGGAGTTTCGTATGGAAAGGCAACATGCAGTTACTCACATGTAACTCGTACATTTCCGGATATTTCCTGTAGACCAGTTTCTCTGACAGATCACTCCATTTCACTAAGAACATGTACACCTGCAAATCGAACAAACCTTAGAGGCATATTCCAGTTATTAAACGTTTAACAAATGCATATATTTATCAAGCTGGTCAGAGAAAAGTAAGGTTTCCCAAAATCACAGCCGATAATATCTGTAACTTTACATTTGTTTCCAAACTTACGTAATGCTGACTCGGAAAGAATCTCCTTTCAAAGCCCAGTATCTCCATATGAAGAATATATGGCTTCTCCATGCTGGAACGATTTGTTGTCGTGATGGTAATTTAACCAGATGAAGGAGACCGTTTTATAGGGGAGATAAAGTTCCTTGTGTAAGGCCGGGAGTTCCACAAACATGTGCCGCCCCCTCAACCACTGTTAACCCAAAATAAGGAAACCTATGCAAAAAGGGGAAATTTTGCACGTTAAATTTCACGTCTGGGTTTTTTTTTTGGAAAGAAAACTAACAAAGCCATTAATTTAAAATGTTTTGTCGTGATCAAACTCACACAAATGCCATTTATATAAATTATATATATATTTCAATATACAGTATTAAAAGGTAGAAATTCGATAATAAGGCGTAAGACCAGAACTTTAGATAGATAGATAGATAGATAGATAGATAGATAGATAGATAGATAGATAGATGGATGGATGGATGGATGGATGGATGGATGGATGGATGGATGATAGGCTGAGCCTCACCCTGGTTGAACCACCCTCGTGATCGTGGCCTCTCCCTTGCCAGGTAAGTATATGGGCACAATATGAATTGCATTTGCTGTCCAGTCCGTTTCTATTAAGCACATCGCTGGATTAGAAGTGCTTTTTAATTTGTTTCGGTCTCGTATATTTGCAGTAATACCTTCGCGGTCCACTAGAGAGGACATTTGAGACCCATAAGCGCCATTGTACATCGTTGCGTTTGTTATTTTCGGCACAGCACCTGTTTTCTTTTACAGCTGAATTTACAGCACTAAAGTATAGGGAAATGAGAAAGACAAGCGGGGAATTCACCAGGCTGAAGTTGGCTGCTTTTTAGTCGAATCCGTGTCAGCTGAAATAGACGGTCTCTAATACATTGCCCTCTGAACTTGGAGTTTTTACAGACTACTGTAGATATAGTACATGTGCTGACATATTGGCAGGAGCATATCTTGTCAATATCAGTACGGGAGAACATTCATATGTCTACAGTAGTATGTGGTTTAAAATCTCCAAGTTCGGAGAACATTGTTTTTAAAAACTAAACAGTTACTACTGAAGTACCAATCAAGAAAAAATATAGTTGCTAAACTTCGAATAAAAGATGCATTACGATTCATTAATGACGAATAATCATGAGATCAGTATCTCACTTGATATTCATCAATTCATTCAGTCACAAAGGTTTACAGAATTAACAGATATAGCAACAAATACAGAAACTGCATGAGGTAAACGATGCATCGTGATTCTGATTAGATCAGTATGTAACTAAGTACGGAAGTCTAGAGAGGAGCCTCTTCATCGTTTCTTTTTCTTCCCGTTATCTCAGTAATGAAGATGCGTGTCATCTCCGTATTTCCGTAACTAGGACACCGCTTGTGCTTAATTAACATACCGTACCATACCCTACCGGCTTTATTTATAAAGCACATTAAAACAACCACACAGGACCAAAATGCTGTACAGAAAATTAAAAATGACGTAATTAAAATTACGTAAATCACAGTTCATAACAATGGCGATTTCTTTAAGACTGCAAGGGAAGCTCAGCTTCCCCTATAATGTCACAAAATTAATGGTCAAATTATGTACT
>JAODJX010000040.1:9377122-9388101 GCA_026776945.1 Isichthys henryi | reverse complement strand
ACACACACACATACACACACACACATATACACACACACATATACACACACACACACATTTGGCAGCTGACTACTGGTAGCGACATGACAATAGACGATTGACAGTTAGAATAAATGCAAGAGACTAGATACACGATGGAGAGGGTCAAACGTAGGAATGTCATGTGATAGATATGATGGTTTGTTTAAGTTTAAGTAGTGCAATGTTGAATGTTGACACTGGTACAATATAGACAGCATACATCCATACATATTGGCGCATAAGACGTTTCGCATGCTACGTGCAGTTATGACTCTGAGGGCCGTTAACCCCTGAGAAAAATGCTCCAGGGCACCGGATGAATGGCTGACGCTGAACTCGGACCCTGGCTTCATTCTCATAGGAGAGCATGATGGGATACATTAAAACGAAAGACTTCCTGTGTAGTAAGATGGCGCGACTGCAGCCAGATGCTGTGCATCATGCTTCTTCGATTTTACAAATAGGAAATTAAGGCATGATTTCATTCGTTTTCCCCTTCGCTCAGGGCCACCATGGAGAGCCACCTGGACACGCCCTACAACGTGCCTGACGTCGTCGTCACCATCGCCAACAACGACACAGACTTCGTCATCAGGTAAACCACACGCCCAACCCCGCATCCTCTGATAGTCGTCCTCTGCTCGCTCTTGACCTTTCGCGGGTGTATATTTACATTTGTCTGACATCAGTAGACTTGCAGTCCAGGGAAGGGTCAGAATTTAATGTGGGATTTGAACCCACGTCCTTTTGGATTGTTAGCACCGTGCCGTACTTGTTGAGCTACAGGAATGTAAACTCTGACTGCGGCATAAATTTAGTTTGCTGGAGTTAATGACCACATGTCAAGCGGGTGATTTAAGAGGTAGACCCCCCTCCTCCGCCTAACAGAAATGCAAGCGACAGTAGGGGGTGTGTCTGGAATAGGAAGATCATGCAGGAGTGCCACAGAGCACCTGACGGTTGTTTCTAAAACGGTTCGCCCCGCTAAGTGCATCTTCGCGTCATCCTTTTGTTTACCGTGCACGTTAATGTGGTGGCGACCTTTCCTGGACGCACTCGGCCGCATACACCTGGAACGCTCTTCTCTTGTGCTTTGCTCTTTGGCTGACAATTATGTCATTCACGCTCACTTCCTGCGGCAAAACGCAGTCGTCAGTCGCCGCCAGTGTCATCGATAAACCCTTCGATAGTTCCTCAGGAGTACTTTTGCTTATTGAGTGACTGTATGTTTTAATAATCATAATATTTATCTGTGGGGGGGGGAACAGCCATTTTTGAGAGGGTAAGGAAGAATGGTGTTAATGTGTTCATTTTTTAAGGAGCAAATGGCTCGTGACGAATCTGCACGCTTCGTTTAATGTTCACATCGCAGCTACTCCCTTTTCTGTGAAACTCTAATAGCTGTTTGAGGAAAGGAACATATTGATGGGCAGATGGGCACATGCTTACTATCCTGTTCACAGCAGCCAGGCTGCTCATTTTCTAACGGATCGGATGTACGGCTGAGGTGGTGCAGTGTCTATTATAGCTGGAATCCAAGCTCCGGTTTTTAATGTTAACTGAATATGACGCATAGAACGAAATTAAAATTCTGGACGTTCTTTGTTCCTTGTCATCACTGAGGTTAGTAAATAGCTCTGACCAAACTCGTATCTATAGGCTTATTACAGTAGAATTGTAGCTTTCCATTTCCTGACTGTGTTGTCTGGCAGCTTTAAAGTGAAGGATGTCTTTAATACGAAACGCAGTTTGAATCTGCTGCTGTGTGTCTGAGCCGTGTGCGGTCCTGCTGCAGAATCTCAGATCGAGGAGGAGGAATCCCTCACAGGATCCTGGACAAAGTCATGGACTATCACTTCAGTACGGCCGAGGAGAGTGCCCAGGACCCACGTATGAGCAACCTCTTCAACAACATCACCAACAGCGGCCCCCAGTCTGGCCCCATGCATGGGTAAGGGGCCCGTCCCCTCTGGCCATGGGAGTGCACCCCCATAACCCCACTGCATGTCTGCTTTTAGGGCAGCGTTTCCCAATCCGGTCCCTGGGGACCTCCAGTCAGTCCACGTTTTTAGTGAACTGGGAGGGAGCAAAAATGTGGACTGTCTTTGGGCCTGAGAGGACCGGATTCTGCCATCTTCATGTTTTTGCTCCCTGGGTTCACATGCACATTTTTAAAATAAGACACTGGGCCCCTGCTCATGAAATTTGTTCCATCGATTATGTGTTTTTTTTTCCTTTTCTTTCATTATAAATGATTGAAATACCTATTTGTTCTGAACCAGATTCTCGTTCCGGATCTGTGCCATTGTGGTCTTTCTAAGGGACTCGCTTGAGTGTCAAAGTCTCAGGCCCTGTTCCTCTCTACCCCTCCCCCCCAGGTTTGGCTTCGGCCTGCCCACCTCCAGGGCATACGCGGAGTACCTTGGCGGTTCCCTGTCCATTCAGTCAATGCAGGGCATCGGCACTGATGTCTACCTGCGTCTGCGCCACATCGACGGCAAGGGGGAGAGCTTCCGTGTCTGACCCCCAAACCCGCTGTGGAGAGACTACTGAAGGGTGGCAGTATCTCCCATTAACCTTCCCCCTGCCCCCAACCACCTTGGGGACCAGCACCCCACTGCGGCAGCCACTGCCAGTAGTAGACTTCAGCTGCTGGGATGACTACTTTCTTTGTTTATTCGTACGACTGTCTTTGCGAGGCTGAATTCAGGTACTGGTCAATGGCTGATGGCTCATCGGAAAGGTCTGCGTAACGACCGATGTTGAGGAAACCTTCAGCCTTCAGGAAGTTGATTCATATGATCTGTGGGTGATTGTGACCTCGCCCGTCATCTTTAAAGGGCCGACACGTCCATAAAAACCTAAGGAGACGAGTTTCCATCAGAACCGCCTCTCGCCATGTTCCCAGAAGTATGGAAAGAGGCCAGCGTGACAGCTGACGTGGAGAATCGCCCCGGATGTATTGACCCGATCTTGTAATTTGTGTTAGGACGCACTACCGAAGGACTTCGGTGGCCATTTAACGCTTGCCTGTGTATTAAACACTAACAAGCAACACGGTGGGGAACAACTCAGTCGAACTTTCATCTCGACGACGTTTGCTGATAAAGAGTAGACGTGTATTCAGCTGGCTTTCAGTGTGGACGATTTAAGTAAAAATTTGGACAGTCTATTACACATAAGTACTCGACATTGGCTCATATTTCACTCATATAGCTTTTGGTCTTTACTTTCTAAACTTCATGCAATTCGTGATGCTAGTTACCTTGTAAAGCCAATGACTTTATATGTATTTTTTTTGACCACACTGAAAATGCCTTTTTAGTGCTAACACCACTATTTAACAATGCTATGTATTGTTTACACACGTGTTCGTTAATCTTGCCTGATAAACTGTTGGAGTGGGACATTGCTTCTCTTTGGTCATTCAAAACGTTAGCGACACGTATGCAGCTTACATTCCGTTGATGGTCATTTGTTTAATCAAAAACAGTAGTTCACTTGTCCTGTTGGATACTAAGTTAATGTAAGGTAATCTGATAAGCATAAACGCAGGATCCTTAATTATTTTCTATTTTTTGATGTAGTCTGAGAAAAAAAACAATGTATCTTGAGTTCGCGCTCCAGTCGGTTAACGTTGCCTGTTGTCGAGCCACTACTTCTATATTGGCCAAGTGCGCCCTCTTGTGGCACATAGTCTGAACTGGCAAAACGTAAAATGACGTTCGATTTTATTGTAAAACAAAATTTGAGAAGTGTTATTTGAATGCGTATGTAATTTAAAGTTTTGCACATTTTTCATCGTCAATTGAGACTAACATATCCCAAATAACCAGATTTTATGAAGTAATTTTTGTTTTGCGGAGATTTGAATTGTTGACTGTTCTTCATAGATTTCACCTGTATAGTTTCTTGGGCATTATTAAATTCATGATTCAAGCAAATGTGAACTTTGTAGTCATTCATAATGTAATTGTCATCAGATTCAAAACCAATCATATAAACGCCGTTTTGGGAAAAGAATGGACATTTAAATCGATCAGACAATTGCTTATAGTTGGGAAGGGTTTCTCCGTTGGCTTGGTCTTTACGGCCAAAAGCTACAGGACGTGTTATTAAAATATATTTTGAACCGTGACCTTCCACTTAAATGCGATGTTAGGCAAAATGTTTATCATTAAACACATTCAGCTTCAGAATCTGAACTGTCGCTGTTTTAGATGAACGGATCTTAATGATTCTAGTTAGCCTGCCTCATCAAGCTGTTTATCACCGACGGCGCCACATGACCCAAATCGGGTCTCGTATTGCGGGTTATCCCAGGGAAAACCCCCCGCTCGGGAAGCACCTCGGGAGCCGGCGCCCTCGTCACGTGACAGGGGCGAAGGCGAAAAGGGGGCGGGGCGACGGCGCTGGATTGGCGGCGTGGTGCCTCTCGGTGGGCGCAGCATCTCCCTCCTCCGGGCCGCTTTCGCTCGTAGCTGACGTGGATGAGACGGATCCGCGGCCATCGGGGTCAGTAAGGTAAAGGCAGGTGCCCGCTGTGTGTTTTAACATGCAAAAAGCCGCCCGTCCGGCTGCCAGGGAGGTGGCTAGCCGGCCGCGACAGTGGATCCTGTATTGCTATTGACAGATTTTTATTTGTGTATTAAGTTGAGACTCGCGAACTGCAGTCAATTTAGGTGCTTCTGCTGGTTCACGTTACGTTATGCAGAATCACAATTAGATAATGTAGCGAATATAATATAAACGATTAATTATGTATCCATTCTGATAAGATTTTTTGTTGTTTACCTTTGTTGTTGCTTGACAGACGTGGCCGTGAGAGAAAGAGAAGAATTTGCGCGACGCAATTCGGGCGTCATTGCTCCTCTCCGCCCCCCCTCCCTCCTGAAAAATGTTGCGTTTCACGACGATTTGTTTTCCCGGCCTTTCCGGCTAAAGTCCCCGGAGAATACAGTCAGCCAACTTCTGTTTCTTGGGTCCTGGGAGGCTGCTATTAAAATGGATCCCGGTGCTTATGGGAAAGCCGAAAGGATGCGGTGCGTGGCGGTAGGGGGACCCGGCTTCCCCGTCCACCCTTAGGGTGGGGAATCATTTTCAGGGAAATCACTGACCAGATGCTGAATCCGTATAAATCGCGCTTTCGGGAGGCGAGGATTTCAGTTAAGCCCCTAGATTTTACTCCAAATGTAGCTTTCAAATAACAGCCGGATGTAACTTTAAAAACTTGCTGCCGACCACATCCGTGCTTTTGTTGTCAGTGTTATTGGCAGCGTTAGAAGTACGATTTAAAAAACTTCAATATTGCGTGCAAACTGTCGTTGATTAAACGCGTTGATTTTCGCGTGTTTTAACAGGAAATGTTTCAAAATGCGTATTAAAACATACGTACCGAATAGTAATTTTACCGGGTTTGTTTTTTAGTAGTTCCTTAATATGACGATGCATGTGATCCCCAAGTCACAAAACACAAATTACGGGTGTGGTGTTACTCAGGAAGCAGGTCTAAGTATATAAGGAAAAAATCGGAATTTGATACCTTGTGTTCCCGTTTAGGTATGTGATGAAAGCCCTGCATAATCCAGGGGAAACCCGACCAGGTAAATTAATGGCTGCATCGCTCTAACCTCCATGACCAGCTGTACTTTTTCATTGTCCGTATAGTAAATGAAAGATCCGTTCTCCCATCAATTTGCGTAATATTCTGTGTGTGGTTCTCCAGCTGCATGTAATGAATGTGAGGTACTGTCACGGTGTGGGTGCAGGGTTGCCAACTCACAGGCAAGAAATTTTACTGCAAATCTCTATTATTTAATTATAAACCTAAAATTAGCTACGTGAAAAGCATTGGGATACTTTGCAAACCCTGCAGACTATTTACAAGATAATAAAACTGTTACATACATGTAGTGTGCAGACTTGTCTTAAATTAAAATCTCACATCAGCTAGCTGACCAAAGTTGGCACTCCGGGGGGGAGTGGTGTATGTCTGCGGGGTGGGGGGTGTATGTCGGGTGTTTGTAGATGCGCATTTATTAACAGCCAAACCTTTTCCGCTGATCTTCGCAGTTATGAGCAGTGAGCTGAACGTGCCCATGGGTTCTCCTGCACCAGGAGGCTCAGATCGATTGCAGGATGGAGGGGGGATGGACTACCGGGACTGGGTACGCCGGAGCTACCTGGAACTCGTCACCTCGAACCACCATTCTGTGCAGGCCCTCTCCTGGAGGAAGCTCTACCTGAGCCGGGCCAAGCTCAAAGCCTCCAGCCGTACCTCCGCCCTCCTCTCAGGCTTCGCCATGGTGGGTATCAAACCTAGAACAGAGATGCATAGCAGACACCTAAATTTAGCATTCAGGAAGGAAGTAGGCGGAATATAACATTGTGTTTAAGTTAATTTAATGTATAAAGCTAATAACTCTTGATTATATCAGGGTAGATCCAGAACTGAGGGTGTTGGTTGTCTGTTAGGTGGCCATGGTTGAAGTTCAACTGGAGATGCAGTACAACTATCCGCGGCTGTTGCTGATCGCCTTCAGCGTGTGCACCACAGTGCTGGTGGCTGTGCACCTCTTCGCTCTACTGATCAGCACCTGCATCCTGCCCAACGTGGAGGCAGTCAGTAACATCCACAACCTCAACTCGGTCAGCGAGTCGCCCCACGAGCGGATGCATCACTACATCGAGCTCGCATGGGGGTTCTCCACCGCCTTGGGCATCCTCCTCTTTCTGGCCGAGGTGGTGCTCCTGTGCTGGATCAAATTCCTGCCCGTGGATTCGGGGACTAGAGCCAATTGCAGCACCCCTGCCCCCTCGCAGCCCGGCCACAGTGGTTGGCAGGCTGCCCTCGCCTCCACCATCATCATGGTCCCTGTGGGCTTCATCTTCGTGGTCTTCACCATCCACTTCTACCGCTCTCTTGTGCGCCACAAGACGGAGCGCCACCACCAGGAGATTGAGGAACTGCACAAGATCAAAGTGCAACTAGACGGCCAAGAGCGGGGGATCCAGGCTGTCTGAAGCACTCACCCGTTCAGAACGTCCTCCACCTTCTGCCCCGAAGCCCCGTCTCACTTACAAAGCCTAATAAGTGTTGCATGGCGACGTCTTCGCACATGGGAAGTAATCCTCCAGTCCTTCTCCATCCTGAGCATTATGTGTACTCATCTGCTACACCTTTCGGTGACTTACAGAAGTGTGACTTCTCACGCGGGGTGCGTGGATCCTGTTTTAACTTTCAACAACGAAGGAAGGTTTACAACCAATTTTTAAGGGCTATTTCATGTTCGGCTAAGTGTGAGTCTAAACATTTAAAAAAAGTTTGACATTTCCTGAGCTGCTGCAGCCATTCGTATCTGCCGCATTCTCCTGACTTGCGTTCACTTTAGGTAGCAGTCAGGTTTGTCAGCGCCCTTTCCTTAAAATAGGGCAGAGTTAAGCTATACGTGTTGATGTGAAGCATGGCGCTCGTGCGTGAGTTCCGAGTGCCGGCCAGGTGCATTGTGGGCAGGCTGCTGTCGTAAACGGCCTGCGTGCCACCTGATACGTGTTTGGTTTACAATGATGAGTTTCTGCACATGATATTATTTCAAATGGTGTTGTTATAATACAATATCTGTATCACGGATGCATGGAAGAAACCTTTTACGTTAATGAATGCAAATATATGTCTAGCTTGCAAACAGCAGCTTTTCTTGATTGTCGCTGTATTTTTCATGCTTCCCCCATTTTTGGGAATTAAAGATAAGACATGTAACCCCCCCCCCCCCCCAGTGCTGTTCACACATCAGTGCTGTAATGAATTTTTTTGCAACTCTGGTCTCCATGACGTGTCTCAGGTGTTTGATCATTTTATCGTCGTTGACGTAAATACGGTAACGCAGTGCGACTTTCCTAATCGTGTGCCCGTCGAAGCTGACACGTAAGCTCTTATCCGCCAGAAGCGTATGTGTAACCTACCCCTTCCTGCTTTTATTTTCATGTCACATCACTGTCTATTTGTAATTTTATATTGTGAAGCACAAAAAAGGGAGAAATGCGTAATCGGGGTACGACCTCGTGTCCGTTTACGGGGAGTGGCCTGCTGAGCATTAAACAAGTGCATCTTTTTACGCAATCCTTTTTTCTTAACGTTTGAGTGAGTTTACATGATGATTGATGTTACAGGTTTCTTTTTTTTTAAGCCTAAGAATGATCAGGGTCTGGGCATTTTCCCCCCCCTCTGTTTGTAGATAGGAAGTGCTGTAGGTGTGTCGTTGGCTCATGAGAATTTTATTTACACAAATAGAATAAAAATAAAATGCAAGAATAAAAAATGAGTGGTTCAGAGAGAACCAATCAGGTTGTAGAGGATTGGTTGGTCTCTGCTTCTCCTTCTTACTTGCACCCACCTCCTTAACAGTCCCATTATTTCTGGTTATCTCTGAACCTATCGTTTTTTCAGTCTGTTCTCAGAACAGTTTTGTGGAAGTAAAACTCCCACGAGTATGTCTTTGGGGCTAAAATGAAGGTCGCAATTGCTAATTGCATACCAAATATTCTGTAAATGAAGTAGTGATGTGGCAGTTTGGTGTGATTTGCACTCAAGTGGGAAAAGTCTTGTAGGAAAATAAGCAATTTACAAAAGACATTCCAGCTGATGTGTATATAGGTTTGGTAATAAGGAAACCGTTACAGGTTGAATTTAGTTAAAGTTAGCGCCAAAATGCTGCAGTTACACCCTGTGCCAACTAACCAGAGGAACAGCAGTGAAAGCTGTTCCTCTGACCAAATGGATGCTTTATTGGCTCATGCGTATGGTAAAGTAAAAGTTCAAGTGCTTTTTTAGCGATAAATGTTACGTCCATTTGCTTTGAAGGGGTTTTCATCATGCTGTAATTAAGACGTTGCACTGCTGTTCTCAGACCCTAACAATAAAGCCTAAATGTCTATCACATGTATGTGTGGTGAACTGTGTATGAGTTGCTATCCAAATGTTATTGAAGAGTAACTATCACTGAATGTGGCCTCACACCTACAGGGTTGGTGGGCAGCGGTGGAAAGTTCGGGTCCAGAAAGTAAAAATCCAGACCAAGATTTTGTTTCAGCCATTAAGTACAAAGAGTCACAGTGTGCTCAACTGGTTGGTTGAAACAAAAACTTGGCCTGGATTATCCACCTCACCTAGTGATGTGTGGGTTTCCTCTTGCGATTTTAAAGCATGCATTTTGGCAAATTTATATCTTCAGATTGGCCATAACCAGAGGTGGAAATTTCAGGTCCAGAAAGTAAAAATCCAGACCAGGATTTTGTTTCAACCAACCAGCTGAGTCCTCTGTGACTGTGACTCTTTGTGCTCAACTGGTTGGTTGAAACAAAACCCCGGTCTGGATTTTTACTTTCTGGACCTGAAATTGCCACCTCTGGCCATAACGTGTGAGCATATGCATTTGTGTACCCTGTGATGGACTGACATCTCATCCAGGATGTTCTCCTGCCTTGTGCTGCTTTGGATGGACTCCAGGCCCACCAGGGATTCTGTGCTTTATAAGAGGCTGGAGGAGAGGATGCATAGAGGTACTGTTTCAGATTTATACCTTAATTCATGTACATTTTGCAACTGGATTCTAGTTTCCCGTAAGGTTGGGTGATATACCAATGAAATATTGCAATGTAGGAATTTGGCCCTAAAGAGGTGCTGATTTGCACTGACTGCCAGGTGGGTAATCGAGCAGGGGTTGTGATGGCAGGCAGGCAGAGGCCTATTGGGGAATAAGATAAGTACTCATTGTATGCAACTAATTAAGTAATTAGTAGTAATGAGCCAATGATGTTTTAAACCAGTAACAACTGCAGTTTAATACAGCGCCAAGGGTATAAGATGTCAGGGTTGTGTGAGTATTTCTGGTTGTGAGGCAGTTGTGGTTTGTTGAAAATTAACTTAATATCGCCAGTAAATGTGATTGTTTGCTATTGTGCTCCATGTGAATGACCCCCAGTATCTTTCCGAGGTAAGAAGGGCTTCTGCTTTCTTATAAAGATTGTATCTCGCAAGAATTCCAATGTTTGCAGAAATTGGGTCTAATCTCTAGTTTGCGAAGTCTGTACTACTTTGCTCCAGACATATCGGTGATTTGGCTTCTGCAGTGTCTACCTGCTGAATCTGAAGTGACTGAACTGTTTAGATTTGATAGCATTGCTTGATTGGTGTTGCTCTATTGACAAAGCTGCTTAGCCTAAAACATGACGGCAACCTCTGCGTCAGATGGAGGTTGTCAAGAGTTGCTGGAATGCTTCAGCTTGCGTTGGCATCTCGGGCCTTGCTTTTTAAGGGGTTCTGGAAACTGCTGCAAGACGCCCAGGCTGAAGCTTTGGATGCAGGCGCTGCAGGGGGTAACTTCAATGCAAGTAAGGCTGTCTGGCATATGAGGAGTCGCCCTTCTCACTCTGCTTCGTTGTTACTTTCATGCACATGTTTGAGTGTGTAGCTAACAGCTTTTCAGAATGTGGGTGTCCTTTAAATTAGCTCTCCTCCCTACTTCAGTTGAAATGCATTTTGAATACTTGTAGTAGTTCAACTGACCAAGCCGAACCCCGTAGCTGTGATGAGCTGAAGAATTGCCTGACTTGGTATTGCCACGTTGTGGACAATGACCAAAGTATGACCTTGTTTTTAATCTTCTCTCTGAGCTGCCGGCTCTGCACCCAGAGACCTTGCCTAAATTAATCTGTTGCATGTGATCGCTGTGCCAGTTGACTTGCTAAATTTGAAAGACTTGTTCTGGATAGGAATTGGAGTTCTACGATCGGGAGTAGGTGACCCAGCAAGTGACTTTGGATGACCTCTGTACCCTTCCCCAGTAATGCTGACATTAGGCCCAAAACAGCCCGTGGGATTCACCTTGTGTGGGGGGGGGGGGGGGGGGGGGGGGGGGGGGGGGGGGGGGGGGGGGGGGGGGGGGGGGGGGGGGGGGGGG
>JAODJX010000040.1:9361839-9377022 GCA_026776945.1 Isichthys henryi | reverse complement strand
GGTGTTGGTGACCCAGCATTTGACTTTGTATGACCTCTGTACCCTTCCCAAGTAATGCTGACATTTGGCCCAAAACAGCCCGTGGTATTCACATTTTGTGCACCCACCCCCCCCCCCCCCCGCGCAAGTAAATAAACCAATAGCTCTGCTTTGGTCTTTTGTGTTAAAACCAGTGCTTTCATCCATAGATGTATTTCATGCTCTTCTATACCCTGAGATGTCTAGCTAGCGTCTGTTTGCTTAAATTCAAATTTAAGCACGTCATGCAAAGTTGAGCTCAATGTTTTGGATATGCATTGCATAGATGACCAATATTTCCTAATTCTCAAGTTGTAGGCGTATCCTGTGACCAGATGCAGTCTTGCACAGGCCAGCTGACCATTCAGCCCTGAGTTTAAATCGATAGGCAATGACTGAGGTGAGTTTTCACTTCCATTCCTCTGCAGCATTTGCTGACTTCCTGTCATGAGTAAACGGCAACCTTTTATAAAGGCAGTACCTGGGTTAAGAACTTGCAAGTACAACTCGTACTTGCAAATGGATGACCATGAAGTCTTTGTTAAACTGCTGCATTTAACCCAAATTTTTAACTGGGGGGGGCTGCCTGCACTACAAAACTGCTTGGCTGTGGTGAGACAGGAATACCGTTCTATGTGACCATCTGAATACATGCCCAGGATTAATTGACACTTGTGCCAATGTATTCCTTTGCAGGCAATTTCAGAAGTTTAATTGCCGCACTCTTGGCTTTCCCATAAATTATTAATGAGACTGCCGTGAGCATTATAAGCGTGAGGTGGGTGTGACTGAACTAGCTTCTCTGCAGGTTCCCTCTGTGCCTCTTGAAGGTCTTCATTTGAATGCTGAAGCCTGCAGAGTAACACTGCCCGTGGGCTCTTGCAGGCCCTTGCCCCCACTGGCTCTGGGGATGGTGGCATCTTGCCCTTTTGACCCTAAAACTTGATCTTATCTGTGTTTCTTGGAAAAGCATGAAGACTAATTTCCCCATATGGATGAATAAAATACTTTTTATTACTGCCTCCTGTATTCAAGATGCAGAATCTTCCAGTTCTGGGTTATTTGCTACAAACATTAACAGATGTTAACTGTATGTTGTACACAATGCTTGAACAGACCTAGCTGTGCTTTTATTGCAAAGTCACAACAGGCTACTGCTCGCCAGTGACTAAGTCTATGCAAGCAGGTATCAGGTTTCAATGTCACTTTTATTAAATTTGTATGTCTTGGTGATGGGGAATCTGAGCTCCTCTAAGGAGAGGCAAGAACATGAGAGGACTACAGAGATGGACCATCCACACTTGGGCTGGGAAGAGCACACAGCAGGACCCCGAAGCTCTGCAGGCGGTTATGTGGTCAGCTGAGTCGGATAAAATGCAGGGCCAGTGAACTCATCAGCGATCCCAGCTCCTGTGAAAATGGCCCCTTTGTGCTGAGGCTGGGGAAAATGCTACTGTGGCTTAAACTGCAAAAAGACTGAGAGCCCCTCCCCCCAGTGATCCAGATTCTCAATGAGGGCAGTGTCTCAAAGAAGGCAGCTAATTCCACCACAGCCTGTACAATGTCCAGCTTCATGTGTATGTTATACTGACACTTTACATGACCGGCCACTTTCTTACTGTATTTTTGGGTATTTACACTGGTCAGCATATGTTTACTTGGGTTAATCTTACAATTTTTTTTTTGTGCTAAATTCAAATCTGAATTTCTATGTCACAAGGAGTTTGAGAAACTGTTTACAGTATACGTGCATGGTGGAAGTGACTTGTGTAACAGGTACAAGTCTGTGATTTTTCTGCTGTACTTCCATTCAGGAACATCTAATGGTCCACTTCCCTTGCTCTACTTCCGTATCGTTGAGACAGGACCTTACTCTCTCTGTCAATACGCTCTGGCAATAGAAACACCGTACTTTGCACCCTTCTGTGAAATGTCAAATGTTCACAAAACTAAAATTTTTCTAAACTAACATACTCGCGTATCCTTTAAGGAATTGTATACCATCAATATAGCCTAAAAATGTCACTCAAACATTATGGGTGATAGCAAAATTTTGAACGCATTTCTGAAATCGTCATGAAGTACAGAGAAAACACTGTTCTGAGAATCTTTGTTGACCATTGTTACCAAGTGCTTAACATCCTCTTTTTGTACTTGGGTTCCTTGTTAATAGCCATGGAGTCAGGCTACCAAGCAATTCACCGTACATTTTACTTCAGTATAAACATGTTAATATTAAAAAAAAAAAAAGTGATACGTCAATAACGGCATTTATGCATCAGGATGACATCATCGTCAGACTACTGGCTACAGGAAATCAGGGATGTTGAATGAGTGTGACATAAATGACGGTTTCCCACATTAGCTTTCAGGTGAATAGATCTTGATAAGGTGTTGCAGTTCTGTTGGGTATCCAGTGAGAGGGCATCTCTGATGGGCTTTGACATAGATGTATATGCAGCGATAACAGAATACGTAGCCGGAGGTGGCCAAGGCAGTCTCGTTGGCACGGACCTTGCGACAAAGCGGACAGACGTTGGCCAGAAACGTCTGCTCCTCGCTGCGGTCAAGGTGAAGAGGGGGGGATGGTGTAGGGAGAGAGGTCAAGGACTTGATGGTGCTGTTGTTCTCTGACGAGTACCACCACTCCAAAAACTGCAGGAAGAAGACCCCCAGGGAAAGGCTGGAAGAAATTCCGACAGCTACACTGCCCAGAGCTGCCGAAAACATTTTCTGCAGCTTCACAGAGAAGCTGGAAGATAAAACAGTTGATTACTTATGGGTGACAGGGTGGTGTATCTGTCCTTTGTAGATCTAACATATCCAACGTTACAGATTAATGATCCATGCTGCCTACAGCAATCATTTGTACTTTTTAAAGATTAAGATTTTCATATCACACACATATATATATACTAATATATTTTTGGATCTGATGAAATTGTGGTGAGATGCAAGGAAAAAAATATTCATAGAGACATTTTTGGGGTCTCACCTTAGTTTGGAGGCCAGTGTTGTGGTAGGCTTCAGATCTATACTCTGAACGTCATAAGCAGTGAGCCGCACCAGCCTGACTCCAGCAAGCCATACCAGGGGGGAGTGGTGCCACGTCCGGCCGAAGATGTAGGCGAGCTGTTGGCAGAAGATCCAGCCTTCCCATGCTGTGCTGACAAAGGGATAGGCAGCCAAGAAGGCCCGGTACATACGCCGGAATCTCGTCTGTGGTAGCTGTATAGAAAAGTCATCCTCATCCCTCTGTCTAGCCAGAATCTTCTCCAGCTTGGCACGCAGGTAAGGGACCAGGACGAGCAGGAGCACGGAGCGCCAGTGCTGCTTTCGACGGAGTCCAACATGCGCCGGGCGCAGGGGGTGGGCGGCGGCCACGCGCTTCAGGCCGTAGAAGTTCTCAGAAAAAGAAGCGCTGGTTTTACAGAGGAAATGATGCTGTAGCAAGAAATCTAGGCACACGTAGATTTCATCAAACCACTGCCACAAAGGTCCATAACGTGAAGGGTTGGACTCTGCCAGAACCTGCAGTTAACAAGTCAATATCGTGTTAAAAAATGTCATCTTTAAAAACCCAACACACACTTTTAGCTCATATTAACAAAACATACATTACAATAGCGGTAGCCTTAACGTTTCTAAAGAATCATGCCATTGCAGTCGAAGTAAAGCACTTAAAGTAGTAGAGAACTTATTTGCATGCTGCGTTTATAAAGCTAGAACACAACATGGATGGATAAATGACAACCTTGACAGCGTGCTGAACAGCAGGTCTGACAGCACCCATTAACGAGTCCTGGGCCAGAACTTCGAAAATCGACGGTCGGCCATCAGCTGCAGCTGTAGTTATATGGGCACCTCTTTCCGCCATAATTTCCAGGTAGGTTAAAAACGATACTAAATTTTACTTATTAAAGTATAATCGAAAAGCATATTAAAATAACAGAAAACCATTCCTGTCGAGTATTGCTTTTAATCAAAATGCAATCACGGGTAACATCCACAACTGATATCAAATACAATGTGTTAGGGACATCTAAATCTTCTCTAAGAACAGAAATTCATCAACCCCAAAGTCCAAACAGTACGCTTTTCGTTTGGTGTTCAGTTCAAAGTCATCCGGACAGAAACTTCCGGTTGAGACATTCCATTTCCGGTGTTGCGTCGCTGTTTCTTCCTACCCCGCCGCCTGTGTTTTTCCGGGAGCGCTCCATCATCTTCTTACTCCGCCGCTACAGTTCAGGGAGGCAAATTCTCATTTTCAGTTTCAATATCTTCTTGAATTGCGTCTACGTAAGTTCCTGTCTTTATTACATATAGGCAGTCTTTCGTTTTATATATAGAATATTTATATTTTTATAGTTAGCTTTATGAATACCGTGTCCCCTTTTCCATCGTCTTTCCTAGTAGGATAGATAGCCATGTACCCGCTACTGTAAAGGGTCACACCCAGTAACGTGTCTGAAAACCTTGCATAATTAGAGTTGACACTTTAAATCATGGGAATTGTTATCATTTTATAATTTTAAGGTTACTTGGATGACATGCGTATTAGTAATTTTTTCCCCGAAAAAAAATCCCACTCCGTATCCTCATCATTAGCCTTCCGTTAGTCCCGCTAGCCGGTTTGCTAGCATTCCGAAGGAGAGATTTACGTAGCTGTGCAGAGACCGCTGCAGTGTTCGTGACAGGTTATCTGTTACTGGTACAAGACAATCAAAGTAAAATTGTTGTAATGCTTCATGTGTTGTGTTCTAGACACAGGCCGCGATGTAAATCGGAATTACAAACGCTGGTTTATCACAGATACCCCTAGTAACACATTCGAACGAAATGACACGAGATGCTTTGAACCACGTTTGCGTCTAGCTAATAATATTTATATACAAGCGCAACAGGCATGCTTTAGAACAAACGTTATTGCTTTTTTTGCTCTTTGTTCGTAAAAAGCAATAAAACTAAAATTGTAGTGAAATCGTTTTTTACTGTGATTTGATAGCAGTAGATTTTTTTTCCCATGGAAATTTTACAAGGCTCATTCAGCGTAATCCTTGCATAGAACTGGTTTTGTGTTGAGGTGGCATCCAAGCACGTAGTCCTTGTCATGGACTGCTTTATGAATGAATATTGTATTCTTGATTTCTCAGCTCTGCCATTTGAAGATTAGCCAAAATGACCGATTCAAAATACTTTACCACAAACAAAAAAGGTGAGTCACTATAATGTCTGTCTGGCTGCACTTGGTTTTCAGTAATGTGTACAGTAATCAATCATGCAGATCAAATAATGTTTTATAAGCAACAGTTTTATGCTGTGTGTCAGTCCACTGAGTGCAAGGCCTTATTTACATCGTTTGTGCTGATTCAGTTTTTGGTCGCTCTTTATTTTAGGGGAGATCTTTGAGCTCAAGGCCGAGCTGAACAATGAGAAGAAAGAGAAAAGGAAGGAGGCCGTGAAGAAGGTCATTGCTGCCATGACCGTGGGGAAAGATGTCAGGTTGGTTGTCTTAACTTGAGTCGGCCTTGAAATGTAATCAGATGTTCAGCTTGTCTCGCAGTAATTTGATAAGTGTGAGGCTATAAAAATTTGGCAGTGAGGTGTTTAGTGAATATGTCAAAAAGAATCTGTATTTTTATTGTATTGTTATAAGTATTATTATCCTCAAATGTCTGTATCCTACTGTAATTGTTTAATGCTGCTGATGATACTGGTTAAGTCAGGGATAGGCAACCCTGATCCTAGAGTGCTGGTATCCAGCAGGTTTTCCATCCTACCTGGTATCTGATGAACCACAGCTGATCTCAGGCAGATAGTAACTCATCGGTAGGGGATAGAACTTCCTGGATACATACACTCCAGGATCAGGGTTTCCTACACGCAAGTTAGGTAGTTTGTTCACATCCAAGTCGTTTCATTACATTGTTTAAACCCCTTGAGAAAAGCACAGTTGCTCTCCTAGGAGTCAAACCCTCAACCCTTCAGACCACTTCATTCCCTTCTACTGCAACCTTAAGACAGACTACTGCTCAGTCTAGATCCCTGGTATTAGGACGTGGATGCACTGTTTGTTGTTATGGGTGTAAATTTCAGAGATATTGATGATGATGCTATGTCACCACAAAGGGAACAAAGTAATACACTGGTGATACTTTGATCAGATATTGACAAAGGAGAAGACTATAGGGTGTCTGTTAATTGTCTCAGGCCTGTCTGTTACTCTCAATAACAAGCTGGTGGAATCCTAATTAACTGATGGATCCTTCCTGCAGCTCTCTGTTCCCCGATGTGGTCAACTGCATGCAGACAGACAACCTGGAGCTGAAGAAGCTGGTGTACTTGTATCTGATGAACTACGCCAAGAGCCAACCTGACATGGCCATCATGGCGGTCAACAGCTTTGTCAAGGTGGGTGTGGCTCATCGCCGCGGGCGAAAGGTGGGTGTGGCTCATCGCCGCGGGCGACCTGCGCTTTGTGGATCAGCAGCAGTCAGTCACTTGCTTGAGTTGGGTGTTTCCTTCTGAAGTTTGAGCCAGCCTCATTTAAATTCTTTTTATTTTTAGAAATATGTAAAAGGTTTTTTTTTTTTTTTTATGTGTTAGATGATGCACAGCATGTAGCTTTTGGTCTTAATAGAAAGCTATTTATATTTTCCTATAAATTGATAGAGAAGGTATGTAAACTGAGAGATCCTTTTTTTTGTTTTTAATTTATAGGTCTGACTCCTCTTTAATTTTCGCTTTAAAGTAGATAGATAGATAGATAGATGGATGGATAATAGATAGATGGATGCACTTTAATGAGCCCGAATGGGAAATTCCTTTGTTACAGCAGCAAACATAAATTAGACAACATACCATAGTATGCATAGCTGAAGTGTAAGAAAAGACTGTAAGATGAAACAAATAAAATGGAAAACGAGATTCATTAGTGAAATAGATTAGAAAAAAAAATCAGACAAGTAGAAGTATTTCAAATAACCACATTATATGCAACAGTAATTGAAATGGCAAGTATTCGAGGCTGTAAATGTCAATGGTAGTGCGAGTATGAAATATGAATGCATATATGCAGTTTAAACATTGTGCAAAGGTGCAAATGGAAATGCCCAATGAAAACGATTAAATGCATTATGTAAGAGGGACTCCTCGCAGTGAGTACAGTATAACCAGGCTGCGCCGTTACTGAGGGGGGGGTGTGTCTCTGGATCGTCTCCTTTCCCAGGACTGTGAGGACCCCAACCCCCTGATCCGCGCTCTCGCTGTTCGGACCATGGGCTGCATCCGCGTGGACAAGATCACGGAGTACCTCTGCGAGCCACTGCGCAAATGTCTGAAGGACGAGGACCCCTACGTGAGGAAGACGGCGGCCGTGTGCGTGGCCAAGCTGCACGACATTAACGCCCAGATGGTGGAGGACCAGGGCTTCCTGGACTCCCTGCGAGACCTCATCGCGGACTCCAATCCCATGGTGCGCCGGTCGCCCTGCTTTCGCACGTCTCCCACATTCGGCCTGCCGCAGTAAGAGATGGGCGGCTGAAAAGGAGCCTCTGCCGTCCCTGCAGGTCGTGGCCAACGCGGTGGCTGCCCTGTCCGAGATCAGCGAGTCCCACCCCAACAGCAACCTGCTGGACTTGAACCCGCAGAACATCAACAAGCTGCTGACGGCCCTGAACGAGTGCACCGAGTGGGGCCAGATCTTCATCCTAGACTGTCTCTCCAACTACAACCCCAAGGACGAGCGTGAAGCCCAGAGGTACGTCCACCCCGTGACGCCATGTCCCTGTCAAACTGTCCTCCAGGTACATTCTTTGAAAAAATTTTCCTTCCATCCATCCATTTTCTATACTGTCCCATGGACGGTGAATCTAGATATATTTTTTCTTTTAACATTCGGACGTATCTGTCATTATTTGACCATGGAAATATGATTATGATGAAAGGTGACCTGTTTGCACACAGGAGAGGAGTAGATTCGCCTGGGACGGCGGATTAATGGATTATGTTTAGCTGGGACTTGAACCGCAGTGATATTCTGCTCTACCTCCTTCCCCTTGTTTATTTTAAAGCTGTCTTTTGCCCTTTCCTGCTGTCTCTAATATTAAGTTCTGTGTATGCAGATGTCTTAGGGCTGCATAGCTGGATATTAACGAGAGACTGGCTATTGGAACATTATTCTTTAAGAGAGAAGCATCCCTCGGTTGCAGGGCGATACCTAAGCGCGGCCACCTGACTCAGAAGGAAATGCTGGAGAATAGGCCACGGACCGTGTAAGTCCAGCCGCCTTGTCTGACTGGTGTCGGTGCCCCCCCCCCCCCCAGCATCTGTGAGCGCGTCACCCCCCGGCTGTCACACGCCAACTCTGCCGTGGTGCTGTCGGCGGTCAAGGTGCTCATGAAGTTCCTGGAGCTTCTACCCAAGGACTCCGACTACTACAACACCCTGCTGAAGAAGCTGTCCCCCCCGCTGGTCACCCTGCTGTCCGGGGAGCCCGAGGTTCAGTACGTGGCCCTGAGGAACATCAACCTTATTGTGCAGAAAAGGTCAGTGTCTCCATGCTCGTATTCAGCAACCTGTGTCATCATAGCTTCTCAACATGTGCAAAATGAAGAACATTTTTTCCTGTTGTGCCTCTTGTTTTAGTGAGTTAGTGTGGGTCCAGTCCATTTACGTAAAAAGGTGGCACTAAAAATTGATTCATGTTCATGTTCTGCCACTAGATGACAGTATTGGAACCCGAGATGGCTTCCTTTCGACTAGAGAGGTTAGGAACGAGGCTTAAAAGCAGGATGCAGTGTTTCATGCAATCTCAGTCACTGCCTGGTTTAAGCAAATGGCAACTAACAAATTAATTTGCAAATAAATGGCAGCAACTGGAAATTTTACCCATTTTAGGCTCTTGTTTTTCATTACTCTTGTTCTACATGGAGAACTATTAACATTGCAGATAGACTAACAGTGAGGGGTTCCCTAACCTTCGCTGACTTTTGCCCTTTAAGCACCCCAAGCTAATAATCGATGTTAGCTAAGGATAACTGATGTGTCCTGAATGACTCTCATAATTCTCCCTCCATTTTATTGTAACAGGCCTGAGATTCTGAAGCAGGAGATAAAGGTGTTTTTCGTCAAGTACAACGACCCTATTTACGTGAAACTGGAGAAGCTGGACATCATGATTCGCCTGGCCTCTCAGGCCAACATCGCCCAGGTACCGACTGCGTTCCGCGTCCTGGCCGTTAGCCGTTAGCGCCGCGTCTTACTTCCCTATGGAACCATCAGCCCAATCGCACTCCATTTGCTTGGTGTATTTTTTTTGTCTGCTGACTTGTCAAGTCAGATTGACGGTAGAGACCATTTCTATTACATTTACACAGATCGTGAAATCTTTTCCGCTCAATTAGGACTCGCATTTTCAACCTCTTATTTCAACTTGAAGTTGTTATGGATACTAAGTGGGGAGAAGATGCCCACACAGACACAGGTGATGGACTTTTATTGTCGCATGTAGGCTAATGTGGGCGATGGCTGCTTCTGAGACCGAAACGCTGTGAGATGCTTGGTACTGGCTTACCATATGGGATAGGTACTCCCTACCTCGGCAGGCCGGGCAGACAGACCTAGGCAGGTGCCCCCCCCAACCACCCCCGCCGAGTGAAAACCGCAGCTGTCAAAGCACCAAGAGTGCCGTCAGGTGGGAGCAGGCATGCGAGGGGGGCGGCAGGGCGGACCGTCCATCTTGTGTTTATCGCCGTAGCACCTGCTCCTGGTGTTTACGCAGAGAGCGGGAACACTCGCCCGTGCAAAAATTTTGAAAGGTCACGTCGTTGAATTTCATAACTGGCATTTATCGGGTGACATGGAAGATCAGCAGCAGTGAGGTGGAGGTGGGAGTAAAGGCTAATATCTTGAGCAAACTGGATCTGTGATGGGCCTGGCGTGAAACTGGTGCAGATCACCACAGTGGCACTGGAACAGCGCAGACATCTGCGCAGATTTGTGTGATTCAGCGTTATTCATGGACACACGGATAACGTTTGACTGCAGATATATTTGTTTGCGTGTTATTTACACTGTCGTAAAAGGATACCTTGTAAATGGGTTTTAATTTTGGAGGCAGGGTATTAAAGATGATATTGACACCGGTAAGGGGTGGGTATGGGTTGAATCTGTGGTGAGGTTTCAGCTTCGGGCTTGCAGGTCCTCGCTGAGCTGAAGGAGTATGCCACCGAAGTGGACGTGGACTTCGTCCGCAAGGCAGTTCGAGCCATTGGGCGCTGCGCCATCAAGGTGGAGGTGAGTACCTGGCAGACGGACCTCCGCCCCTCACCCACCCTCCTCAGCTTAGCTGCCATCTCTCCGTGCTCTTAGCATGCATGTGAAAGCTGCCACAGCAAGAATAAAATATTAAAATGCAAATTAAAAAGATGGATTTAATAGACTCTAAGGCCAGGTTTCCCGGCCAGAACGGCGCGTCTGTACAATTGCAGCTTGTAATTTCCTGTTGCTTCACGGAGAAGGGAGTCTTAGATGGATCTCTGGATTCATTTTAACATTCTCCTTTCGTTGGGGACTTGTGGTAATGCGGTGTCTGTCTCCCGGCTGACAGCAATCGGCCGAGCGATGTGTTAGCACCCTGCTGGACCTCATCCAGACCAAGGTCAACTACGTGGTGCAGGAGGCTATTGTGGTCATCAGGGACATCTTCCGCAAATACCCCAACAAGTGAGTCCCCCTTCCCACCCCGAGCGGAGTGGCGTCCAACTGCCGTTGATTACTTGTGGGTAAAGCAAGCCTGTGTTTGGGGCATATCTCAGGGCTGATAAAGAAAATTGAAAATTCCTTTTTAGGTACGAGAGCATTATTGCCACGTTATGCGAGAACCTGGACTCCCTGGATGAGCCGGATGCCCGTGCGGCCATGATCTGGATCGTGGGCGAGTACGCCGAGCGAATCGACAACGCTGATGAGCTGCTGGAGAGCTTCCTGGAGGGCTTCCATGACGAGAGCACCCAGGTAGGCCTAAACCAACCAGGTGTCTAGGGAAAATGGTGGCTTTCACCTGGTGTAGATTCCTTGCTTGAGCCTGGTCATTTCTTCTGTGATTTGGGGAGGTGGACATTTCAGACCATGATTTTGATCCATCCAACCAGTTAATAAGGAGTCAGGCACAGAGAACTCGATTGACTATCCCTGCCGGCCCCTGGAGGATGGGCTCCCCCTTTGAGTCTGATCCCAGTGTTCATGGAACTCTGTGAGCTAAATAGAGTTTTTCCTTGCCACTGTCGCCTTCGGCTTGCTCACTGGGGGCTTTGGGTGCGGATGCTGTAAAGCGCTTTGAGACGATGTAATGTTGTGATAATGCGCTATACAAAAATAAATTTGTTGTTGTTGTTGATTGGTAGGTTGGAACGAAATCTTGGTCTGGATTTGTACTTTCTGGACCTGAAATACCCACCTCTGGTAGCTTGATAAAACAGGTTGGAATTGATTTGCTTAAAAGCATCAACTAAACAACAGTGTAAACGTACATCAGAACAGTGTGCGAACGTAAGCACAGGCCTATTTATTTTTTCTAAAACCACTGAAGAATCCAGTATGCCATTCCGCCAGAAGTGGACATTTCAGGGCCAGAGAGTAAAAGTCCGGACCAAGATTTTGTTTCAACCAATCTCTTGAGTACTCCGTGACTATGCCTCATTGTACACGGTTGGTTGGTTGTAAGAAAACCTCGGTCTGCATTTTCACTTCCTGAACTCCCCTCCTCTGCATACCGCCAGTCAGTGAAGGCTAAGCTACTCGTAGCTGCCTTGGCAGCAGTTTGCCACGTATGATGTGTCTGAGTGCCCCCCTGTCGTCACATGGCAGGTCCAGCTCACTCTGCTGACAGCCATCGTCAAGCTGTTTCTGAAGAAGCCGTCGGAGACGCAGGAGCTGGTGCAGCAGGTGCTCAGTCTGGCGACGCAGGTGAGGCCAGCGGATGGTAGTGGCTCTACTTCGCTATGCTGTGAGCCCTTTCAGGTCTTGGCCTGTGCCGTTATTAGATCCCTTGTTATTTGCTGTCATGAGTGTTTTACATTGTGTGGAGACGTTGCTCTGTTTCACCATGTTAGTGTAGGTGGCTAACCGAAGACATCGGTAAGGTTTGGGGTACGTCGTCCTCCTTGCCTATATAACGAAACACCTATATCTGTTATTTCTATCCCTGTGATGGTTTGGAGCTGGTGGAGTAGGATAATCTTCCAGGGAATTAAACGAAAAGTGCTCCAAAATGGAGGCTATTTCTGTGCTCCCAGACAGCAGCAGAACCACAGAAAAGCTTGTGTGGGCGGAGCTCACGTTTTTAATTGTAGGCTGTGCCGGAATATCGTTTCAGTGTCACTTAAGGATTTATATGCCAGGATATTGCAGGTTTATATGTGTAATGAACCAAAATGTCAGCTGCTGGGCAAGGCTAACGCCGATTAGTTACGGCTGGGTTTATGGAGGCATCATGGGTTTAAGATAAAGTTATTTTATGTTCCATTTCTTCATGTAGGACTCTGACAACCCAGATCTGCGTGACAGGGGTTACATCTACTGGCGCCTTCTGTCCACTGACCCCGTGACAGCCAAAGAGGTGGTCCTGTCGGAGAAGCCCCTCATCTCGGAGGAAACTGACCTGATCGAGCCCACTCTGCTGGATGAACTCATCTGCCACATTGGCTCGCTGGCCTCTGTCTACCATAAGCCCCCCAACGCCTTCGTCGAGGGCAGCCACGGCATCCACCGCAAGCACCTGCCCATCCAGCATGGCAGGTACAGCCCACGTCGGAGGCTGACTGCCCCAGGAGAGCACCTGGTTTCCAGGGCAACCGTCTTATGACACGTTTCCTGTTTGATTAGCATGTAAGCCTGTAGGGTGTGTGTCGGTGCGAGATCACTTTGCAAAGGGAACCCTGGTTAATACCTTCAAGCACAGTTTAATCTCGTCGTTCACACAAGATACAAGGAGTTTTTGCAACTGCTCGATAACGTCATTGATCTTTCTTTATGAGCTTCTTTCACGGCTACAGCATTTTGTGGATGTGGCTGTTTGCCAGTCTAGAAATCTAATATGCCACAGACAAACTTATTTTCTTAGTGAGTCTTGTTTGTGGTACTGTTAAGATTTAATTAATGAACCCCAGTCAGTGGAGTTTGTTGTTTTTCCATTTGCATCCGTGTTTGTCCAGCGTTGACCTATTGGGGGAAGTCCTGTTTTTCAAGCGCGTAATTACATCGCTATTTCTAAAAACTGTTCTTGTATATTGTCTTTTAGGGTGGTGTTTCCCAGTCCAGTCCCTGGTGACCCATAAACGGTCCACGTTTTTGCTCCCTGCCAGCTCCCGGTGAACTGTCTGCGGGTCCCCGAGGACTGGATTGGGAAACACAGCCTTGGGGACTGACTTCACAGGAAGCAGCTCATGTAACATTTTGCCCCTGTGCTCTCTCAGCATCGACACAGGCGAGAGCCCCATCAGTGCTGGCCCAGTGGCCCCTATGGACCAGCCGCAGGTCATCCCCTCCCAAGGGGACCTCCTTGGTGATCTGCTCAACCTGGACCTGGGACCTCCTGTCAATGTGCCCCAGGTGTCCTCCATGCAGATGGGGGCCGTCGACCTGTTGGGTGGAGGTCTGGACAGCCTGGTAAGCTCACGCCCCAAAGACCTTGACCGTTTTTTTTTTTTTTTAACTTGGGGAACTGTTTTAGTCTATAGAGGACAAAGCACATGGACCTTTTAAAACGGTAGTGTGTTCACATGATCGCGGAACCAGGATTATCTCAGTGTTCATGGAACTCTGTGAGCTAAATAGATGTAAATGAAGCACATGCACTGTTTACTTTTCCATATTTATCAAATATTATCATAAATTTGGGCTGTCTGTAGCCATGGGCTGAGCTGTGTCTCTTAAATCAAGCTGGCCTTTCAGCTCAGTTGTATTTGAAGAGTAAGTGTGCAGTCCAACCGTACCACTCACATGGTGTAATCCAGGCATCTCCAACTCCGGCCCGGAAGAGCTGCTGTCCAGTAGGTTTTCTGTCCTACCCGGCTTCTGATGAGCCACACCTGTTCCTGGTATTTGCCTGAGAGCAGGTGTGACTCATCAGAAGCCGGGTATGATAGAAAACCTACTGGACCGTAGCTCTCCAGGACCGGAGTTGGAGACCTCTCGTATAAACGCATCTACAGAGGAGGCGGCAGCCATGTTTGTTTAGCCAGATCACATGTGTCATAAAAGGGGGTTTGACCGGTACTGGGGGGGTGGAAGAGGTAGCAGGTACTGGCCCGTAGAGATTGATGTTATGTAGCAAAGGAACAGAACTGCTGCTGGTGTTGGTGTAGTATGACACGTCTGTAAAGGGTAATCCTTGGCTTTTCAGAGCATGGATCAGTGAGTTTGCTACCTCAGAGTGTGCTGGCTCTCCTTTATGCTTCTCTGCTTAGTGTTTCCGGATAATTCAGGTCCAGAAGGTCCAAATCCAAACCAAGGTTTTGTTTCAACCTTCCTGTTAAGTACTCTGTGGCTCTCTGTACTAAACTAGTTGGTTGAAACAAAACCTTGGTCTGGATTTGTACTTTCTGGACCTGAATTTTCCACCTCTGCCAAAGGGAACCGTATTACCATGATAGCAAATGTGAGTGACAGGCTGCTTTCAATGACTATTACAGACGTGGCCTTTCAGCTGCTGAGTCCCCTGTACTTCAGTTGTATCTTAATTTGCGCTTCATTAAAATTCTTGTCTTGTATGGCTTGGCTCATTTTTCAGCAACGTTGCGTGTAAAAATTATAAACAGTTTCTATGGCCGGTTCTTAATAGAGAAATGGCCGCTCTTTCATCTCCGTTCGGGGCTACTCCCTGACCTGCATCCGGCCAGCCTAGTAACAAAACTGCTGTGAAAGAAACACACCAGCTAAAATCGTGCCAAGATCACTCAATTACAAAGGGTTAGCATTAACTATAGTGCATATTTTTCTTGTTTCAGATAAGCTAAAAATATATTTCTCAATTTGTGTGTATGCCAGTGGTTCTCAAAGTCGGTCCTCGGGCCCCACTGCCCTGCTCGTTTTCCTACTATCCCTGCCCCACACACAAGTCCCAGCTGTCTTTCAGCTTCTGATTGACTGAACACACCTGATCCA
>JAODJX010000040.1:9333362-9348118 GCA_026776945.1 Isichthys henryi | reverse complement strand
TATGTGGTGTGCTCCGCTACAGTGCATATGGCGCTGAAGTATACCAAACCATGGTATACCAAAACAGTATTATGTGGCGTGCTTCGCTAACCAAATTTAAGAAACTTAAACATTCACCAAGTTTCTACAGATTACTAACTTTTGGCTGTCATAAAATGCATCTCAGTAATATTTTAGGAGTACTGCTTAACAAACTGTGGGCGTAAACAAACATTCATGTAATACCGAAAAGCTGGTGTCCGGCCACATGTTCTGCTCGTTATCTGAAGCCCTGGTAATTGCTGCGCATGCACAGTAATGATATCGCTGAGCCCTAAAGATTGCCCTCCACCAGTGGTATGATAAGTGACATCTGCCCCCAGCTTTGCTGCTATTTTCATACTTTGATATGTATTGAATCACCTCACTTTCACACTGTGTATTTACAAGGGGTTGGTGAAAAGCTCTAAACCAGTGTTTCCCAACCTGGTCCGCCGGTGCCCCCAGACAGTCCACGTTTTAGCTCCCTCCCAGCTCCTTGCCAGACAGTCCACAGTTTGTCTGAGAGGGAGCAAAAACGTGGACTGTCTGGGGGTACCCACGGACTGGGTTGAGGAATGCCGATCTAAACAAAAAGTAAAACCTAAACAAAAAACTAAGGGTAACCTTGTGTTCATACTATTTGCACTATTTGATGGTTTTGACAGCCTTTGGTGTCCATAGGCTGGGCCTGATCTAGACTGCAATCTGCCATACCTGTCACGCTTGTTCTGACCATCTTGGTTGAGTGTCTGAAAGAACGTCAGAGCTCTCTCACATCCAAGATCATTCTTATGTCATGTCTGACAACAGCATCATAAGAAAATCAAGAGATGGAGCCTCTTGCAGTTTGAGACATGGTAGAAGGTATAAAGGCCTCTTGAGTCTATAACAAATATTTTGCATGTGGAACTACTCGGATTCATGGTAGGGACAATCCTGTCCCGTCAGGCTTGACATGTTGAGGCAGGAACCAGGGCTTAATGCCAGGAGAGTCAGTATGCTTAGGAGCTGCTCATTGTGGATTTTGATTGGCTAATGGCGGGTCAGTATGCCAAGGAGCTGCTAATTGTGGAGTTTGATTAGCCAATGATAAGTCAGTATGGCAAGGAGCTGCAATTTCAGTGGTCAATCAAGATGGCTGCGCACATCACTACTTGTAGAAAAGAATTCCTATAGCACCTAAAATGCATAATCCTTTCCTTTACAAAAACATCAGGTCTCTATCCAAGTGATGATCAGCCTGAAAAATAATGACTTTGTTTGTACAGCACTTGTTTGTTTGTAAACTCATATTTTTAAAGACGCTAAACTTTCAAAAAGTATTTGCATAACAGTGGCTTGACGGTGGATGAAATTTCGCAGAATAACTTGCAGTGAACAGCATGTCGGTTTGGTGGTGGAGTTTGTGTCTGTATGTTTCAGCAGGCAGACGTTTTGCACGCCACAGAGAACATATGGACAAAGGCTGTCTGAGTGATCGACCAGCCTTTGCTCAGGATTGCTTCTGCTTTAGCTATTGAATTCACCTGAATGGCAACTTCAACAGCTCTCTAATTAATGGTGGACAGTGAATGGCTGTATGTTGAGTCTAAAAATATCTTATAAATGACTTTTTAAAGAGTTATTGTGAGGACAAAGTGTGAATTGAATACAAATTGCCTCGTATTTCTCTGAAAGTAAACCAAGAATCTCCGTAGAGTCCCTCATCAAGATCAGTGTACAATGTGGAATAAATGAAATGGTCGTTAGTTTAATTGCTTCTTTTTCACAGCGTTGCTATGAAAACAGGTGAGGGGTTATGAATTTGGCTTTTAATCCCACTTTGTAGGCAGAGCGCAGTGCACAGCGCCGAACAGGCTCATCTAAGAACTGATCGCACCGAATCCGCTCGTCAGAGCATACGTATGTCAGGTTCCTCTCCCTTTGTCTGTCCTCAGCTCTCCTTGAAGTGCCGAGCTCCTGAGGTCTCTCAGTACGTCTACCAGGTGTATGACGGCGTCCTGAAGAACTAAGCCGTTCATCTCCTCCTCCCCGCACCATGGTCCACTCTGCACTCCTCTGTGGCACAAGAACCAATGTGTACCTTTTTGATCCGTTTTTTTATTTTTTATTTTTTTTAAACGTTCTTTCACTTACTCTGTCCTTGTCTACGTAAGCAAGGGCACTAATATTCCATCCACAGCTGTATCTTAATGTTTTCGGTGTGAATGTCTGACTCACCATGAACCCCATTAGAAATCTCTTAATCCACCTTCGTACTGTATCTTGTTTCTTTTGAAGCACTTTTTTTTTTTTCTTTTTCTTGTCCAGTTTCCCCCAGTTGTTTGTGGTCTCTGCTTTTAGTTGTCCGCCATGCCCAACTAAGCATGAATACATTGATAAAGGACTGGCCCTCTTGAGCGGTGGCACCTTCAGCGAGACAGTTTATGAAACACCATCGTCTGTTAGCTCCTAGCGCTCCCTCTAACGCCACAACCCGAAACGGCGTGTGGAGGTTGAAAGCTGGGAGTCCCGTGTTATACATTTGGTCTTGGCGACTTACTCCTGTGGTCTAATTTTTTTCGTCTTTTGCCTTTTACTCACCACCGCATTACCGCTTCATGAAAATGACCATGCGTTCACTTGAGCCTGTGCCATCCGTCATATTTTTGTATCGCCATTGTTAATGTTTTGTTTTTAAAAGAGAGGAAATGTCTGCCAATTTTTTTGCGTAACTGATAAGCTGTAGCTTTTCCTGCCTCCCAGCCTGCCAAACTCTTCCGTAGCTGTCGAGGCAGCTTTGTTCCCTTCGGGCAGTTTATCATAAGGCTGAACCCTAAATGTCACACGTATCCAAACGGGCGAAAGGGTGCCATGCAAAACTGAGGTGATGAAGGCTCTCTGTAGGGTTATATTTCTGTTTTACAATAAGACCAACATGAGAATATCGTTGTGGTAAGTGTATTTCGAACAATTGTATACTAACAACCCCCGAAAAAAGTTTAAAACTATTGCTTGGGATACAAGCTTAAATATTTTGCCGATATGTAAATGTAGCTAGTTATACTCAACCCTCATACTGGCGTTCGGTGTTTATCACTACGTGGTTGTGCTTATCTGCTATTTTTGCATCAAAACATTGTACTAATGCAGTGAGAGATCGTGGTTGCAGCTGCCACATTGCTTCTATTGTGTAGTGATACAATGTTGGTAAACTTGGATATATATAGGATAGTTGTGCTGGAAGAAGTCGAAGTTAGAAGCATTTTTTTCCACATAAGTTTAGCCTCAAAAGTAGCATGATATAGTAGCGGTTTACCAAGGCTGCAAATGTGACAGTGAATTTTAATAACTATCTATAGTACATGCAAATAAAATTTCATATTAGAAACATTAAAAGTACCTATGCTTGCTGAACATATGGTAGTGATGCTTAATCGTGTCTGCTCAGACTTTAGGTGCATAGTCGTATGGATCTCGAACACAAAGGTACAGATGTTTTTTGTGATTTATGTGTTTTGCGAGCTGTTGCCGTATGACGTGCCTGTGGTCCTGCATGTACCCAGCGCCCGTCGCTTCTGGGAGGCCTTAATGTTTGTGCTGTGAGCTGTGGCCTTTGCAGAAAGGGAGGTACCACTTCTGAAGAACACACTCTGGCCCCAGTATATTAACCTTGTATCGTTTATATGAATATGGGGGCAGAGACTAAGAACCACAATGAACTATATGGGAGATTGATATGAGATTATTTTATGAGGTTGCCAGACTTGCTGTCAGTTTTTTCAGCTTTTCTGGGTTTCTGATTTTCTGATTCTGAGCCTGAAATCGACCATTTTCGAAACAGAGGGCCGTGTCGTCTTAAATCTCCTTAAAGGACCACTATGCCACCCATTCCTACCAGTTTATTCGCTCAGTGGCCATCTGCCTCCTCTGAATTCTGTCTTAATCGTACCAGTTTTACCTCTTCTTCCACCTTTCTTTCCCCCAAACTGATGTAATGTGTTTTTTTTTCTCCTTATTGCCATTTTCAATAAACTGTCCTCATGGACGATGCCTGCGTGTGTTAATTCCTTTCCATTTAAATCACATCAGGTGTGACGCATCAGTATAACAAGCCCTGACAGGAGAACTCGATCAGCATGTAATATCAAAACCAGCAACGTCGCACCAAGAGATGTTTTTTTGTCTGTTTCAGGAACTTTAAAACCGTGTGACGGCGACACGTTTTGTGATGCATCAGAAATGTAAACTGGGAAGAGAGCAATAAATGCACTGCCTGGCCTAGAAAAAAGTCTCCATTTGAATTTATATCAGCAAATACTTAGGAGCTAATGACTGGATCATTATTACAGCTCAGCAACCTTATCCAGTAATAAAGTAAGATCAGCTGAGTACTTGAATCTACTGAATTGCCAGGTTACACCTCCATCCATCATCAGTGGATTTTTTTCTTCCCTGTTAGCATGGGATGGCCAAGGATGCCGAGATTCGTTGGGTTCGAATTGTCAAAGAGTGATTCGGGGAGTGTGAGGAATCATTTTCACGCATGGCTGTGATGACCTTAACCTCACTGAAGATCTTTGGGATGTGCTGAAGGAGGCTTTATGGAGTGGTTCAACTCACTCGTCAATACAGGATCTTGGTGAGAAATGAATGCAAATCTGGATGAAAATAAAGAGTGAGATGTTGCATAAGCCTGTGGAAACAATGCCATGTCGAATGTGCGCCATAATCAAAGCTAAAGGCGGGCCAATGAAAAATTCAAATGGCAACTTTTTTATTTTTTTTTAGCGGGGCAGTGTACAAATACCACTGAGGTAATTAGAGGTTTGTTTACCAGCATAAGCTTCCAGTTTGGGGGTAGATGAGTTTTCCTTTTTCCATTAGCTGTTGTAATGATCATAGATTTTAGGCAAATTTTTGTTCAAATTTTAGCTGACCTCCAGGGGAAAACATCACTCTGTTCCTTGGCCTGAGACCATGTGCATTGGTTCTCTTCTGGGTTGAGGGCTCTGGAGCCTATCCTGTAAGGTGTGGGCATAAGTCAGGGAATAACCCAAGGTGGAATTTGCACCTACAGGCAATTTGGCCTAATTAACCTCCGCATATGGACTGTGGGGGGGAACCCCACGACGACACAGGGAGAACATGCAAACTACGCGGATACAGTCATGGCTGAAATTATTGGCAACTCTGGAATTTTTCCAGAAAATGCACCATTTCTCCCAGAAAACTGCTACAGTAACATGTGTTTTGGTATTCACATGTTTATTTCCTTTATGTGCATTGGAACAACACAAAAAAAAACAGGAAAAAGCCAAATTTGACAATTTCACACAAAACTCAAAAACTGACCCGGACAAAATTATTGGCACCCTCAGCTTTATTGCTTATAAATAAGCAATATTTGGTTGCACGCCCTTTGGAAAAAATAACTGAAATCAGTCGCTCCCTATAACCATCTACAAGCTTGTTACACCTCTCAACTGGAATTTTTGACCACTCTTCTTTTGCAAACTGCTCAAGGTCTCAGATTTGAAGGGTGCCTTCTCCCAACAGAAATTCTGAGATCTCTCCACAAGTGTTCTATCGGATTTAGATCCAGACTCATTGCTGGCCACTTCAGAACTGTCCTGTGCTTTGTCTTCTACCATTTCTGGGTGCTTTTAGAAGTATGTTGTTGTCCTGCTGGAACACCCATGATCTCTGACACAGACCCAGCTTTCTGACACTGGGCCCTACAATTTTGGTAGTCTTCAGAGTACATGATGCCTTGTACACAGTCAAAGCATCCCCAAATCATCTTAGAACCTCCACCAGGTTTGACTGTAGGTACTGCATTCTTTTCTTTGTAGGCCTCATTCCGTTTTCTGTAAACAGCTTTACCAGAAAGTTCTACCTTGGTCTTATCTGTCCAGAAGACGTTCTCCCAGAAGGATTTTGGCTTTCTCAAGTACATTTTGGCAAACTCCAGTCTGGCTTTTTACGTTTCTGTGTCAGCAGTGGGGTCCTCCTGGGTCTCCTGCCATAGCGTTTCATTTCATTGAGATGTTGACGGATAGTTCAAGCTGACACTGTTGCACCCTGAGTCTGCAGAACAGATTGAATTTGTTTAGAAGTTGTTTGGGGCTGTTTATCCACCATTCGGACTATCCTTCATTGCAGTCTTTTATCAATTTTTCTCTTCAGTACACGTCTAGGTAGACTAGCTACAGTGCCATGTCTTGATTATGTTGCGCACAGTGGACAAAGGAACATGAAGATATCTGGAGATGGACTTGTAGTCTTGAGATTGTTGATATATTTCCAGAATTTTTATTCTCAAATCCTCAGATAATTCTCTGCTCTTCTTCCTGTTCTCTATACTTAGTGTGGCACACAGACAGACAACACAAAGGTTGAGTCAACTATTCTCCATTTTAACTGGCTTCAGGTGTGATTGCTATATTGCCAGCAGCTGTTTCTTACCACAGGTGAGTTCAAACGAGCATCATATGCTTGAAATAAAACAATTTACCCACAATTTTGAAAAGGTGCCAATAATTTTGTCCGGCCCATTTTTGGAGTTCTGTGTGAAATGATGTCAAATTTGTTTTTTTTCTCTGTTTCTTTATGTTGTTCCAATGCACATAAAGGAAATAAACATGTGAATACCGAAACATTTCTAATTGTAGCAGTTCTCTGGGAGAAATTGTGCATTTTCTGGAAAATTTCTAGGAGTGTCGATAATTTCAAGCATGACTGTAGATCCAGGGCACGGATTTGATCCCAGAGGTTACTACTGCTAACCACTGTGCCACCTTTCCTGGAGACCCTCAATCACTTCTAAATGATGAAATCACCTTGTTCAGACGAAAGGCATTTACTGCTTAAGAATGGATCACTTTGGTCACACGCTGGGCAGGAAGTAAAGTTTCCAAATCTGTTCCTCGGCAAAGTGCTCAACTGGACCACATTGCCTACATTACTCTTGAACAGCAGGGTGGGATCACCTGGATTCCCACATGCTAAATTGGTGTAGAAAGAACTGGAAGAAGTTGTTCACCTGGAGGTGTAAGAACACAGTGCCACTCATGGAACAAACAAATTATGGAATCCAGAATATATCCAGACATTCAGAAGTCTTCCTTTGAAGAGATGCAGTTTATTGTATGTGTTTAGTAGAACATTACATAGATACCATCTCATGGAGCTTCATCCAGTAGTACTGAAGCAAAAATGATACATTTGAATTTTTAAACCTATGATTATGTTTCACAATGTTCAGGCTTCCCATATTAATAAAATTAAAAATGATCAGTGCAGTAAATTTAAAAAAAGCTGAAATACGATCATTGTATAAGCCAAATTTGCAATAGCGTGACGTCATTTTTCTCACCTTGATAGATTTTCACTGACTCTCTTCCGTCGCTTAAGGTTTGCTCCTGTCTTCAAGTCAGTAGATGGTTCTTCTGCCGCGGCTTTCAGGCTTTTCAGGATTAAATGGTTTCCTGATTCTTGTTCGCATCATGTTTCCTGCAGTCATGGCAGACCTTTGGTGTGCCAAAGGTCTGTAGCACAATTCTGGGATCACCATGTGTGACCGTTTGTCCTGTGTCTGTTGGGTGATGCGCGCTCATAAATTCACACCGAATGTCCAGATTTCCTTTCTGACCAACATTTCTGCAAGATGATCCTGCACATGTTTTACTGCCAGATTCCACAAGGGCAATATTGTGAATTGAACCTTTTTTTCTATATTTTACTCAGACTCCACTAATAACTGAGAGCTACTGATATCTGACTTCCCTTTGGCTTCTGTCCTCAGTGTGGTTGCTCCACTTTGAGAAACAGCCACATCTTGTGCTGGGTGGCATTTTATATCCCTGTCTTCATGATTAAATAGACTTTCAGGGACATTTTTGTACCATTCTCCTGAGCTCTCATATTTTCACAGACTTTATCCTTGACTTTTGACGCATCTTTCATCTTTTCTTAAAGGCCACTACCTGACCATGAATTTGTCATTGATTTTGTTAGAAAATTATGACATTTAATTACTGCGCAAAGATGGGCCTGAATGAATTGTGGTAGGAGCCAAGCTAATTCCACCAAACCTATTTAATCCAGTTTTTTTGCCATATCAAAGGATTAAATAGGTAAGCAATTATGAATTTCTGTTTGTGATAATCAGCCTATTTCTCTGTATGTGTATGTATACATGCACAGTATTTTTGTTTACAGTATTTGTGCCCTTAATTTGGATTGTGAGCTCGTTCCATCTCTTTGTAATCAACTGCCCAGTGAGTGTAATTTTAAAAAGGCAGCCCCATCAAATAGAAATATTCTTAGATGACAGGACAGCTACATTCCCTCTAGCATTTTTAGTATAAATCCAGCCAGAGGCAAACTGACAGCTCTACCCAGTTCTTGTAATTTCTGCAACTGTTCTCTGAGAGAATTAGCAAAGCCACAGCCTTCTTAGTATTGGAAATTACACACAAACCATTAGATGAGTCAGAATAAGTATTTGAAACAGACAAAAAACTATGAGTACGTGTATTGATCCCATATTACCTTTTGGATGAAACAAAAACACCACATCCGTCCGTCCGTCCGTCCGTCCACCCATCTATCCATCTATCTATCTGTCTGTCTGTCTGTCTGTCTGTCTGTCTGTCGAAATGGAAATATAATGGTTTGATTCAGTGTGTTTGATTCCTGCTAAATTTAACAATTACGTATCCGTTTGGAATAGCTACGTCAATACATTTACCTTTTCATCTGAGCAGTTTCACCTGGCCTCACACGAAGACTGCCCTTAGAAATAAGAGATAACTTGTTGCACAAAGACACCTCGGGTAACGGAATGCTTATCTGACATGTATTTGACAGGTATGAAACAAGTGGTTGCCAAGCAACAGTTCAGCAGGAATGCTGTTGCTAAGAGACAGCCGCTGCACTGCCCGCTGGCAGTGGCGTTTACACACGCAGCTTATTCTGCGCTGTTGAGTAGAGCGAGCAGCAGCAGCCCAGATGAAACTGATACACGTCTGAGGCCGAAAGATGTTTGAAATAAATCATAGCGCCGCCTGCGGCTAAAATAAAGGATGTTCGTCATTTGTCAGTGTGTAAATGGGATGATAATTAACTACATATTCTCCCATACAGATCTCATTTTATGCAGAATGACTGTCATTTATAAGTAGTTTTTGTGGCAATGCAATTGTCTGATAGGATACAAAAGCGCTACTAAAATGGCACGTTGAGCTGATATTAATTTACAAAGAACCTTTAATCAGTATTTCATTCCAATTTTCAGTAATTGCTCTGAGGGGAGAAACGTGACGGGCGGCTGACTAGGCGGCTGCCTAGGCGGCCCTGTTCCCACCCACCTCCAAAGATGGGAACTTGAATACCGCCTCCGCCCTGCGTCCTCGGAGTTTCATGTTCGCTCCGTGTTATGCGGGGGACCAAACTCGTAAGGTTAGACTAATTGGTGTCTCTAAACTCATCATGGAGATGATTGCATGACATGCATATGACTGTGTAAGTGCACCTGTCTAGCGCGTACCGAAACCTTGCTGCCTGGGAGAAGCTCCGCTTGCGTCTTGATGTTTTCCAGTCCCCGTTTATGCTTAAATAAAAACACTGCGCTTGGAAACCGCAAAAGGGTAACATTATTTTTATCGACATCATTTTTTACATATACCTTAAAACTTTTGTTTGTGTCGGAAACTTCAAACGAGCTACGTCGCCACGTTCTTGTAGAATCCAAATACATGTAACAATGATAGAAAAGGGGCCATCTACACGCCTTTGTCACTTTATAAATGTACTGTCTTTCCAGTTCAGTACTGAGCGGTGTTCAGTAACGCATTTTATTCCGAAATCAATTTAAGTTATTTTTTTGTCAGCCAGCTTACTAACGAGTGCGAATCTGAGGAACGCCAGCAGCCCCACGATGGAGCGTCAAGGTCGTATAGCTGCTCGGTAAATGATGCGCTGATTGCCGACGCGCTGGGTTTTGTCTCCTGTTATCTGACGTGCGCAGCGACCCTGTGCTGCGCTCGTACAAACCGGCACGTAGAGGAGATGCGCTCCCTGCAGGCTGCGCCGCAGCACAGACACCCGAGCTGCTCGCTCGGTAGTGGGAGGCAAGCGGAGTAAACGCTTTCATCGGGACTCCATAGTCGACAACGCGTGGGGACCGCGATCGGCTTACCAAATATAATACCTAAGCTTATCAAGGTAAGATAACTACACTCGTAGCTTTTTCTTTAGTATAATTCTGTATGCAATTGCGTTTACACGTAAAACATGCCCCGCGATCGCCGCAGCCATGCGTATTTGTACGACGGACTGGAGAACGGGAGCACCATCGTAGGTGGAATAAGACGCTATGCATACCTGCAGATAAAGTTCTCGGATGATAAAATGTTGCAGTAAGATTAATAGCGAAATGAGAGGATGAAGTGAATGTTATCATTACGCCAAAAATGCCAACTACCGTTTGTTGAAGGATAGCTGTCAACTTAGTGAAACTCCACTACAAACGCGTCAGACATTGTAATCGAGGTGATGCCTCGTCGCCAGTATAACCGGCACTCGTAGACTGTATAAGTTTTTTTTCTTCTTTTTTTTTTTTTACAGTATATTATTAGAATTAATAACCGAAATATCACTTCATAGAAAATTCAAATGCTGTCTTAACCTTTCACCTATTCCGCGATGTTGCAGTTTTGTTGAGTAATCACCGACGTAGTACTGCACTGCTTAACATTACAAAAGAGACTTTCATCTGCATATTCTTCATCTTTTTCAAGCTTCAACTAAATCCCCTATAAATATCTTTCCGTTCCAGTTAAGCCTTGCTGACCTGGTTTAAGAGTACTGGTACGCGCGCTGGCATTCTCCTATATGGTGTGATTGCTAAATAAAGCAAAGAGTATATGCTATATAGTCACATTTTCTCAGAGTAGCTACATTGTGTGTTTTCTTTAGGTTTATGTAAGTATTTTAAACTAAATTAACCAACCTATGTTCACCCCATTTTCACTATGCGCAAGGTAGTGCGGATCGCAAATGTTTTAATGCTGTTGTTTTAATGAGAATATAAACGTTAGCTGTAAAGCATTGTCCTCTCAAGCACCCCTCTCAGGCATGATGAAACATTTTATGGGATGAAGTGTTAAACCGCCACGGGAGGTGTGCCATGGACAACTTTAAAAAATCGTCAAATACCATTAGGTGGTAGGTCATGGCAACCCTAAGCCTTATTTGAGAACATGCTTGGGTTTGCAATTGTATTTGCATTCAAATGCTACAGCGTTCCGTCACTGCTGACGGGGGCTCTGCAGGGTAGCAGGCAGCCGGCGTAGATGTCACTGCTACAGCGGCGTCGGGTCTTGATTGGCGGGAACCCAATGAAGAGTAGTAAAACTAACCTCTCTCTCCCCAAATGCTTGTGCAAAGGCACGTTGTCACAGTTGGACTCTACTGGAAACGAATGGATACGTCCACAATGAATTCTCACTATTATCTTGTGATTGTTGTTAATTATCCACATACAGACGCTACTCTACTTACGACTGAGATACGTTCCGAACGGCCGTTCGTAACTTGAAATGTTCGTAAGTCGTTATTCAACATTATTTTAAGGGTATACGCAAACACAAAGAACTAGTATGCTGGGAGTACGCACGCTACGCTGCTGCGCGGTGGGTGTAGCGGGCAGAAGAAGTACTAGACGGAACTGGCGCGCAGAAAAAAGAAAAAGATATTGCGGAGAGGAAACGGGAGCCCAATTAACATAATTTGGACTCGCAGTCCTCTTCGTTCTTATGTCTGAAAGTTCGTAAGTTGAACGTTAGTAAGCAGAGTAGTGTCTGTATTTTATTTATGTTGAATGACAATAAAGACATTCTATTCTATTCTACTCTTTACTCAAGATGAATGCCACCTTCACTTTGCCTGCCTTTTCTCAGGATGTTTTCTTGAACCAAGGAACGTGTCTTCGCACCTCGATTTCTCATTCAGCTGCTTGCCGCTGCCTCCCCTGCTCACTTTCACGCGGCTGGAAGTCCGAGCGGCTCCATGGGAATGCGGCAGATCACTTGAGGACAGAACCAACAAGGATCTCTTCTCCAGAGCCCAAGACACGGGTATGGATGTGAGGCACAGAGCCGAGTGGCTGCTGCCTCAGAGGAGCGCCTTGGTCGCTCACGTCGCTCTCTCCCTCTGCCGCTGTCTGCAGGGGTGCTGGCCTATGAATGGGACTGCGTCGTACCCGCAGCCCCTGCCCGTGCTCCCGCTGTAACTATGTGGCATCCGTGCGGCGCCCTGAATGCATTGGCCTGCAGTTTGCGAGAACAGGGAGGGCGGGGCGGGCGGCAGAGGCCGAGGAGGTGGCCGGGGGGGCATGCCCCCTCCCTTCAAGATCGCCGTGCTGGGGGCGCAAGGGGTCGGCAAGACAGCGGTGGTGCGACGCTTCCTACACGATGACTACAGTGAGACCGGCACGCCCGGCCACACCCGCCAGGTGCACGTGTCCGCCGCCGTTCTCAACGGGCACGTGCATGACCTCCAGATCACTGACTACCCCGCCATTCCCAGCTTCCCTGGAAGCTCGTTGCAGGTACGCTGCCGCTCCAAGCGCCGGTTGCCATGCGCAGCACATGCGGCCCCGGAAGGCCCCATAGGCTACAGAGAGGATACACACATTCTGTTCGCATTCTATTCCGCAATAAAAGTGATGCAATCATTAATAATGAATATTTGCTGTATCAAGTTAACATTATAGGGCAAGTTATGAACTCCAGTACTATGATTTTAATATTGCTATTTATGTATGTGCATACATAGTTATTTATTATATATATTGTATATATAGTAGAATCTGCAGATTAGTTTTATATATAAGTAATATATAACCATAAATATATAAAAACTGATCATGGAGATTCTGTGATAACTTAGAATATACTATTGCTGATACCTAGCAGTATAAATATTACATTTCATACATCTTCAAAGTCTGTTTCCTTCAGGGTCGGGAGCGTTATCATTCTGCAAGGTATTCATGAAATGTGGTAAAATGCTCAAATGCAGGACTGGCCTGTCGTTGTTTGGCTACAAACCAGTTCATTAGCTTTTTGTCAGAAAATAGTAGAATTCCAGGTGCTTTGAGTAACAAGGCTCGTGTCCTGCCGAAGACTCCACCCAGAGTGTCTTAACACCTCTGTCATGCAGATGGTATTTAAGTTCTGCGTAGATTTCACGTCCTGCTTGTTTTTATCTGGTCGTTTTATGTGCTTTATAATTTTTTATAAGACGCACCTTGCGCTCAATCTGTTACGCCTGAAGCTTGTTTTTTTTCTACTTGAAGATTCAGCTATTCAGCATCATTCTGTCTATTTTTTGCATCTCGGCTAATGAATCTCCAAAAATAGGCATGCTCTCCTTTGATTCGTCGTGGTCCATTTGTTTGGCTCGCGGACTGGAGTTGTTGCCTGAAGCTTTGGAGCACGTTGAACAAGTACCACTTACAGATGGGTTGTGTGCCATTAGCAGAGCGCATGTCCCTGATTGAGGGCCGAAGGCGGTGTCCCCAAACACTACCCTTCATGACTGTTAATTCAGAATTCAGACGCGGATGAATTCAGATTTCAATTCAGATTTCTGATGGGTGCTGCGGAATCGGTGTCTAGTAGCAGATTAGGGATTTAGGGCAGAGACCCTCAGTATGAGACATCTGCTTCCTGCAGCACTGTCCAGCCATCACCAGTATTTCCTGTTTGAGGCTTACTTGCTGGACTGGAGTATGAATATCACATGGTTCCTAAGCATCGGATAAGGTTATGAAAGATGGAACTGGCTTTTTCCTGGCTCCTACCCATCATGCAACACAAACCAGATGAACATATCATCACCTGAATCTCTAACATGGTAGAATTATTGCAAGGTTGCAATTTAAGTGGAGTCATGTCCCTTTGACAAATGGGGAGACTCCGATTCCGCAAACCAAATAAAGTGATAAACCTCGACTCGGTTATCTCATTGGGAATGTGGCGCATAAATTTTATGGTACATGTTTTTTTTTTCCAAAAATTGTTTAAATGCAATGAAAGATTACTAAGTATTGTCCGATCAGCCACACACACCATGACTTGACACTCAAAGCTAATGTCTATAGCACATCGTACGTATTATTTACCTTGACGACATTGTCTGTAGTGCTTTAATGGTGTTTATTTTAAGCTTCGGAAAGTAAAGTGAAAATGAGAGAGAAACTGCAGCCGTATTGGCCATTAATGTTTTCTCATTTTTTCACTCTGATATCTTCTAATCGGCAAAGTGCCTTTGAGCCTCTCTCACCATAATATAAGACATTTGCCTACCTCACCCATATTTTCTTTATTATTATTTCCCTGCAAATCTTTTATTCAGTTTTTGTGCAGATCATGATTTGTTTATAATTTTCCATGAAGGAATGAACAATTCCTGGCACAGCGTGATACAAAAGAACAAAAGAATGGAAATTACACAATGATTAGCTGTAGACCTTCCATTGGCTAACCCTGTACAGGCCTCTCATTGGCTAACCCTGTACAGGCCTCTCAGTGGCTAACCCTGTACAGGCCTCCCACTGGCTAACCATGTACAGGCCTCTCATTGGCTAACCCTGTACAGGCCTCCCACTGGCTAACCCTGTACAGGCCTCCCACTGGCTAACCCTGTACAGGCCTCTCATTGGCTAACCCTGTACAGGCCTCCCA
>JAODJX010000040.1:9317948-9330378 GCA_026776945.1 Isichthys henryi | reverse complement strand
AAATGCCTGGCATGCCAACACCCCCCCCCCCAGACACACACACATATGACACGCCTGCATGCCCACGATCCGTAGCACGTGTCCCATTAGCATTCAGAGGGTGTAGGAAAAAGCAGAAACTCTGCTGCTCACAGCCCTTACTGAGGTGACGAGTCATTGATCCCTTTTTGTTATCTGCCAATGTACTGATTCCAAAAATATACCAACACTCTATAAATAGCCATCTGTCTGTAAAAACGTTTAAAATTTGGCTCAATTATTGCCCTGTTTCTGCACAGTAGTTTTCCACAAACTTAGGCAGTAATAATACTAATTTGCATTTGTGTATCTTAGATCGTTTGGGGCCCCCATTTCTGCTTCCTGCCAGACAGTCCACATTTTTGGATGCTCTGTGGTTCCCCAAGGACCAGATTGGGAAACTTTCTTAGATTATTAGGGGACTGACGTATCAGATGTGATAAAAGTGTTCCTTTTACACATGCATTTTTCGATGACATTATGTTTCGGAAGTGCCGCAAGATTACCTTAAGCTTCTGTGGCCTCGCTGGCCTTCATATTGTCAGATTTATCTGTAGGCAAGAGATCCAGATAGAAGCGAGAATTAGTTGATAAAAACGTACGAGAGAAGTCAAAACAGATAGTCTTGATCGGTTGGGTTGAGATCTAATCTACTGAAGCCGATGAAAATGTGGCATTTTGAGATTACCTTGACAGACCGATTTTTTTTCAAGCAACACATCACTCAGCACCTCGGTGGCAAGTTACAGCGGTGTGAGTCAGTAGCAGCCAGGCGCCATTCCGGAGATGCGTCTGTCAGGGATTCGCTGATTGATCCTTAGTGCGGTTGCTTCAACCCCATGATCGCGATCGCATCATCACATAGATAGCGAGGCGGGGAGTAAGTCCCGGGGTTTTGCGTTCTTTCAAATGCACTTAATGCTGCACTTTAATTCTTAAATACCCCTTCAGGCACGTCTACGCTTTTACCTCACTGTACGGAACATCAAACTAATTGTAAGAGGTTTGTCGCCCGTTCAGCCACGGACGTCTTGACAGCACTGGGGATATTTTTCTGCCTTCTCCTCAGGTCATTGTGCATGGTGTCGCGTCTGCCCTGTAGCCAGGGATGTCAGCTGTCACAGCTGCTTGCCAGCCCCATCACGGTGGCCTTGTCGCACGGAGAGCCCACGCGTCACCTCCACACCTGACAGCTGTCGGTGTCGCCATAAGCCCCCCCCCCCCCCTCCCAGTCGGAGCACGGGCAGACGGGGGGCGGGGGGAAGGAGTCGGAGTCGCCTTGTGACAGATCTCCGGCCTTTGTGCTGCCTCCACCGCTCTTAGAGCAGAGATGCTCAGCTTAAAGGCTTATGATGGCTGTGTACAAAGCTATCCACATGTACATGAGTTACTGGCATCAGAGTATGTTAATCCCAGCAGACAGAGGTTGCCCACGTTGATTTGTACATGGAGCACTTGTTTCCGTTTGGTGACTCCCTGGGTAAAGAGAAAATTGGCAGGAGATCGCTGGCTTCTGTGATCTCCACTGGGATTCTGGGAGAACTGTGCTCCCAAATATGGGCGTTAAAGTGAGCATGTCACCAGCACTGGAAGGAGGTGGGAGCTGAGGACTGGATGATGGGGCCTGAACCCACGATGCCTCGCGGGGGGCAGGGTGGGGGCTCAAGGCTGTCAATGACCACAATGAATTCCCTGAAACGGTTGGAGTCCATTATATGAGCAGGATCCATTATAGCATGTTTGTGCCTGGTAATGACTTGTTAAGTGTAACTGTTATGAATGAATGAAATTTAGTGTCCTTTTTCAGTGGAGATTTTTGAATTGAGTTAATTGAATTTAAATCAGTGTCCATTCAGCGCGATTCTGTATTTTGACATATTAATTACAATGTATTTCTTGTTATTAAATAATTACTTATTTGATGCTTATTTGGTGACAGTGGGTATCACTGTTGCCTCGCACCTCCAGATTTGGGGTACAAACAGTTTTGGAAATTTTGCTTCACTTGCTTCTTGTGGTGAGTAATTTATGCACAGAGTGAGTAGCAAAAATGTCAGCCTACATTTATACTGAAGTAGTCCTGTTAGCTAGTAGCAAAAATTCCTTAGTTCCATCCCTGGGTACAAATGCTGCCTCCACACTGTGTCTATGTGGAGTTTGCACATCCCCCCCTCGTTTTGGAGGTTTTCTCCAGCAGTCCAAAGTCATGCTGTTTGGCTAAGTGGCTTCTAATATGGTTGTAATTTGAATGTTGTTGTAGCTCAGCCTTGGGTCCAATACTGCTGTGATAAGCTCAACCTCCCCACCTAGACCCTGACCAGGACACACAGTTAGGAGACGCACGGATGTTCTTAAGTGATTATGAATAATTCATCATGTCTGAATGTGATGAAGCCATTGAATGTGGGCTCTGAGCAGAGGTGGGTAGTTCAGGTGCATAAAGTAAAAATCCAGACCAAGATTTTGCTTAAAACAACCAGTTAAGCATAAATAGTCACAGTCACAGATTACTAAACTGACTGGTTGAAACAAATTCTTAGTCTGGACTTTTACTCTCTAGGTCCGAATGGCCTACCTCTGTGTCTAAGGAGCCCAGTTTTATAATTGGCTCTGAACAAGAGGAGCAATCTGACCAACGTCGGGAACTCGTTCCAGCCCCCATTTATTTCCTTCTGTTTTTCCTCAGCTCTTGATCTACCCCAAACTCACAACGTTCTGAACAAGATGAGAAGGTCTGTTGGGGCCAAGAGCAGGGGTTTAATAACACTAATGAAAGACATTGTGCCATTGATTAAACACATTCGTAACTCAGACAATGATAAAATGCTCCTAACAAACAGAAACGATGTGTAAAGAATGAAAGGATGAGTCGATATTTCCGATCAGTCGTGATCCACATTGTTGGGATGACTAATGTTCTTCGGTGAAATGTATCTGCCAGTTTCCATTGATGTTAATGACTAAGAACACACCCCCAGCATACTAACCCCGGCTGGCTGGATGCCAGCTTACTATGCCTTTCGTAGCACGAGTGTCACGGTGACTCATGCCTGCCCTCCCCAATCCCTGTCTCTAGGCTGCTGGGCACGGCAGAGACCCCCATCCTGATCGTGGGCAACAAGCGGGACCTGCAGCGTGGCCGCGTCATCCCCCGGCACAATGTGTCCGACCTGGTGCGCAAGAGCTGGAAGTGCGGCTATGTGGAGTGCTCGGCCAAGTTCAACTGGCACATCCTGCTGCTGTTCAGCGAGGCTGTACGTAGCGTTGGCTGCGCCCGCTGTAAGCATATCCACGCCACCATCCGCTTCCAAAGGGCGCTAAGACGTGAACGCTGTACCCTCATGTGAGCCCTGGGCCCTCGATATGAGAGAATGACCCCAAAACTCATTACGAGATGCAACTATGATGGTCCGGGACATCACTACGTCGTAACAGCCCCAACCGCTAAGCACCAAAAGTCCCACTCACTTTCTGCCCTGTCTCTGTGCTGCGAAACTTTACGACAACAAAGGAAGCACAAAGGCTCATTCTCGGCGGACTCCAAGAAGTGCTCAGCACCTGCCATGCCAGTGCAGTTAGCTAAATCCGCAATATCAACTCGAGAAGATTTGGTATTCACTGTTACTTTGAAGATGTGTCCTTTGCATATCCTTGACCAGGGTCTGCTGGGAAACAACTAGTTGTTCTCTGTCTTCTAGCTCTTTGTGACACTGCTTCCTCTTCAAAGAGTTGAATAAAGTTACAGACATGCTTATTTTCTGAATAAGACGCAGACTAAAATCACAGTTCCATTTGACTCTACAAGAGGTCCTATAACTTGCACGTAAAAGGTTGGGGGTTGGTGGCAGGATTAGTACTCCAGCCACTGTAAGTACAGCTGATAGTACAGCTCTGACAAAGATACTTTTGTACTCATAGTGGGAGTAACTCTGCTGCAGCCACCAATAAGAAGCTTGCATGCATCATAAAGGGGATGGGGGAAAGCCCTTGGGAGCCTCATCCCCGGAAGAGTTGAAACCACCAGGGAGCCAATGGGGCCAGGCCTGTTGGGAATCAGACCTGGTGTGGTGCTGAGGCATCACAGCACTTGGGTCCTAATCTAGGGTGGTCCATCCGGGTAGGCGCATGGAACGTCTTCTCTCTTCAGCATGATGACCATCTTCCTCTGCTGTCGGTGGAGCTTCATAAACTCCGCATAACAGTGGTGGCACTCACTGAGGTATGCAGACCAGGAAGTGGTGAGATTGCTGTAGGTAGGTACACCTATTATTGGTCTGGTTGCCTTGATGGCTGCCGTACTCCAAGAGGTGCTGATGCTTTGGCGGATTGATTCCTCCCTATGGTGTCTGATGTCACACTTTTCAACAACCGTATTATGAGACTCCGGCTGAGACACTCTCCGGGTGCCTTGTCCATAGTATCAGTGTACGCTCCAACCACGGCAAGTGCTGTCTCGATGAGGTGACACTCCTCTGGTCATAGGTGACTTCAGTGTGACCACTGACACTGACAGAGCTGACTGAGGATTGTGTCGGTCCCCACAGGTCTGATTGTGTTGAAAGTGGCTCCACGTTCCTTGACTTTGCAAAAAGTCAGCAGCTGTAGGTCGCTGGATCGTGGTCCCAGTACCCTGAGCCACATGTTATCCACAAACTGGATCTGTGATCACTTGTTCGCCTACCAGCAACCGGAGCAGTCTGGTTTTACGTCTAAGAAGTCAACCATCGACTGCATCCTGGCACTGAGGATTCTCATTGAGTGCAAACATGAATATTGGCAGAGTTTCTTTGCAGCCTTTGTTGATTTTTGTAAAGAGTTTGACTCAGTTGAGCAGGCTGCCCTGTGGGACATCCTGAGGGATCCCCCTGAAGTTGCTGGATGTCATGGTCGGCCTGTACACTGGGACTGTGAGTGCTGTGCAGAGTGGAGGCAGAACCTCTGCATTCTTCCCAGTTGATTCTGAGGTTTGTCAGGGGTGTGTTCTTGCTCCTACTCTGTTTAATGCTTGCATGGACTGGATGTTGGACAGGGTCATGGGGTCTAGCAGCTGTGGGGCATCTGTTGGTGAAGAAAGATTCACTGATCTTGACTTTCCCAACAAAAAGTTGCACTGGCTAAGGGCGTCTGCCAAATGCAGTTAATGTAAATGTATTGCTGTGGTCTTCGCATAGTCAATGGGGGCTCTGATCAGGGTACTCGAGATACTGAGCAAGGAGTCTAAGACTCCGGGCTTGTGAGTGTCCTCTATAAAAACCGAGATACAGGCCTTCAATGACCTCTTGGGCATAGTCATCACCAGTGTGTCTGTCTGCAGAGAGAAGGTCAACCACGTCAAGAGGTTCACTTACCTTGGTGGCGACATTCATGTCTCTGGTGACATTTTACTTGAAGTCAGTAGAGGGACTGGGAGAGCTTGGGGATCATGAGGTCGCTGGAAAAGGGTGGCACTACAGATATCTTTGTAAGAAGACAAAAGTCCAAGTCTTTAGAGTCCTGGTGCTCCCTGTCTTGCTGTATGGCTGCCAGACATGGATGTTATCCAGTGACCTGAAATGAAGACTGGAAGACTTGGTACCGTGTCTCTTCGGAGAATCCTTGGGTACCACTGGTTTGACTTTGTGTGCGACTAAGAGGTTGCTCAGGTAGTTCCAAATGAGGCACATTACCTGCATTGTGAGGGAGTGCTATGGCACTACGGCCGTGTTTCCGATTCCCTGAGGGTGATCTGGCTCACAGGATCCTTGTTGCTGAGGACCCGAGCAACTGGACCAGGCTAAGGGGACGCCCACGTAACACCTGGCTGTGGCAGATAGACAGCCATTTCCGGAGGGTGGGACTGGACTGCGTGTCGGCCTGGAGGGTCGCCAACCAGGATTCTGAGGTGTTTCATTGTGTGATGGGTGCAGCAACACGCTGTACCACTGCATGCTTCCCAACCTTGACCTTACCTGACAAAGTCACACCCGTCCCGCAAACATCACACCTCAGTCTCATTCACCCCTGTGCAGTCTGTGCCAGTAGCTGTGTTGTCCAGTTATCGGCAGACGTCAGAAGATTCATTAATAACTTTCAACGAGGCGCAACAAGAAGTCAGTAGAATTACTTTCTTATATTGTTCCCTCAGAAACTATATCCGTTAATTGTAACTTGGTTTGACATTTTTCATCCTCATTTTAGACTGAAAACTTCAGCCAAGGCTGATACATCTTTAAAGAAAGAGTCGGAGAACATGTTTCTGGATATTATATTCAGCTTCGGTCCATTTTATTTTGACTTTTTGCATAACTGAGCTTCCTATGAGAGATGAGTATTTTATTCCATCATTACATGGTTGAACATAATATGTGTTTTGACTTTAGCCCATCTGTCCTCATCACCTAAAATTTAAAAAATCCTCCTTCAGAGATTTTTGGAACTTTTTCAAGATCCCTGGTAACACTTGAGGGATCATAGGTAAATGTTACATTTTTTGTACTCACCCTGCATCTAAATTACTCACTGCAGGAAGTGGGCGACCCTCTTACTTAATGTATTAATTAACCAGTTAACTAATTGTTAGTTATGCACTGATCCCTTGTTCTTTTATCATTAATCAATCATAATGGGTCATGAATTTCATGCAGTTACTATATTTGTTCATGATTTGTACTTGGGTAGCAACTGAGTAGCTAAGTTACTTGTGCCACCTCAAGTATAGTGTTACCAGATCGGCGTTATCATTCTGCGTGTTTGCGAAACGTTTTCTTTGGCGTAGACTGTTTGCTTCTTGAGTTGTTGGATGATTAACATCTAATGGAAGATGTGTATGTTGGAATAAAAAAAAGTACAGTTTATCCTTCAGTGTGTTGGGGGGGGGGGGCTTTTAAATTAATTGGCCTTTATTTCATGTCCTGAATTTGGTGGATGAGGTTCTTGGGATCTCACTGTAATGTGGAACAATCCCTCCTCGCATACAGGACAAAATGGTTCAGCAGTTGCCACAATGTCAGCTTGATACTCTCACATTCATTCATATATTGATGCATGTTAGGACCTAAGAAAGAATCCTTCTATTTTCATGTTTCTGTTCCTGAAATAAAACACAAAGCAAAGCAAATTACTAGGCCTTATATCTGATGTATGAACTGAATACAGATACTCACTCAGGTTAATTTTCTGTTGCAGCTGTACTAGCATGCCTGTTTATACTGCAGTTTCACTGTAAATTAAACTTGGTCCACAGCTGGCTGTTTGAGTGATCTTCTGCTTGCCATTTTCCTCTCTTCTAGTTAAATCATACCTTTTGCTACATTGCAGTTCATTGGCACTTAATTTCTTAATTTTCTGAATTCCTTAGCCCTTAGACTGTTTATTAAAATGTATGTTTAGTATCACAAGGTGAATAATGTTAATAAAAGGAATATGTGTGAGCATCATAAAGACTGTTAATATAATATATATAAAGTGATTAGTCGTCATTGTTGACACGCAGTGCAACATGTCCTCTGCATTTAACCCATTTGTGACATAGCAGGGGGCAGTTAATTTAACACCCAGAGAGCAGCACCTTGCTCAGAGTACTCAGTGATTATGGATTCAAACCAGTGGTCTTTCGATCACAAGGGTGCTTCCCTAACCATTAAACCTCCACTACGCCAAATTGCATGCGTTGCCCAGGAATCAAACCCATGTCACAAGAATGAGAATCTTGCATGATACCACTGCCCCAGCAGCACTGTGCATTGGATATACATTAAAATTTAAGAGCGTAGTAGAAGCTGTTTAGACAAAGCTATACTTAATCATCACCTATCTTGGACACTTTTATTGTCTTCCAGTGCAATGTTTCTCAGTAGAACCTCAAACCCCTGTCTCTTCAGCACAGTGCTTCATCACTGAATGTCACCCCATACTGCATACAATGACGTAGCAGATATCACCACAAGTTATTGCACTGCTAATCTGATACAGCTCCGAGTGGCAAACGGACCTTCCTGCTGTGTGTCACATTCTGGGATAATTGCATATTTCCTGTGTAAGACAGCACAGTGTAATTAAAAGTGGCCCCACCTTTAACTATTTGGAACAGGAGGTGAGGGCAGTCAACCATTAATGCTCAGCTGCCATCCTACAATGCCTTTGTAGCCCTGAAGACCAAAGGCAGGTTGTTGTTGCTGGTTAGAGCTGTGAAGGTGGGGATCTGTTGTCAATTACTGGTTTTTGCTATAACTCCTCATGTCTGAGTCTGACTACCGACGATGGTACTTGTTCTAAAGGGACTTTGGCACTTTATATCTTATGCTTGAAGACCTTCACTGAAGTGATCCAGGTGCTCTCAGTACTTTTCTCAGGGGAAAAAGCACCAACATTTTAGTCACGTCTCCAGTTTCAGCTTCCGCTTCCAGCTGTTACGCTGATTTATCTCCACCTGGCACATAGTGCAAGCAGGTCAAACTGAATTTGTACACATAAACCCAAGCCTTTGTTGTATACACTACATGTGGCTGCCCTTCACATTTATTGAGTCATCCCACTGGTTCAGAAACAACTGGAAAAATAAACATTTTTTATATCTAAATTATTCCTCATCAGATTCAGAATTGCAGATAAATTGCTCTGTGACATTATGTGTTTACTATGCCAGTCTAGCAATGCCAGTATAACAAGACTTTCCATATGAGCACAAAACAATCACTTAATCACTAGACAAAAGGAATATAAGCCAGTGATTTACCCACAGTTCTCATGAACTGGTTGCCAAATAAAGAGAGAAGCTATTTGGACCCTTTTCCAGCAGCATACAGCAAACTTAACTGTTACAATTCAGACCTGAAGCCTAATAAAACCTCGTTGTTATTTCATCTCCAGGTACTAATTCAGAATGTCCAGTTACAACCTGAAAAGACCATTAAATGACAATATAAAGGCATGATATTTTGTATTTTGAACCAAGCGTACATTAACTGTTGAGTTAAGATTTAAAAAAAAAAAAACTCTTGTGTTTATATTTATGAAAATCCATTCAAATGAAGACATTCAAGGCAAGGACTTTGATTCCCCTCTTCTTGCACAGGAAATAAAGGTGATTTACAAGTATCTGGGGAAGAAAGTGACAAAGGGAGAACGCAGCCAGCGTAGCGTGACAGGCTGCATTTCTGATCATGCTAATAATAGCCCTAGACTGTCTCTCCAGCATTGTGCTGGGGGATATTTATAGGTCTGCGGGCTGCAGCCGCGCCCGTCAAAGGCACAAGGTTACGGAGGCGACTCGTGGTCTGTGCGTATCGCTAACCCGCTCCCCTGCTAGCGGTAAATAAAATGAATTTAAAAAACGGTTATTAACCGACTTGCTGAATCCCTGATTAAAATCAGGGCACATGCAATTTCAGTTATTTGTTCTGGTTGCTATTGTTATAGGGCACGCAGTAATTGTACTAATCATTTGGAACCTTCCATAATTTGCACAAAGCCCATAATGGAAAATCACCCATTTCAGTGCTGGCATTATTCACAATTTTGCCTTGGTTACATTCCCTTTGATGCCTGTCTAAATGTGGCCTCTTAGCGGGTTTTTATGCTCCGCCAGACTGTGGTGACAGGTCGCACCCCCCCACCCCCTTCCGGCTTGAACTGGCCATAGCTGAGGGACCCCCAGCTGGGGCCAATAATGATTCCTTAGCCCCTCTATTGTGCCACACTCCCCAGGTGCCGTGAGACCGTTTTACAGGGAAGCAAAACCTCTGGCAGCAGTAGGGCGGAATGCAGCAATAATGGAGGAGACATAGTGGAGGTGTGATAGCATCGACATTTTGTTACTCCCCAGAATATGGAAGGTCTTCTACGGTGGTATGTAGCAATGCAGCGGCACAACCTCAGCTGTGGCTAGTGGTGGCCAAATGAAGCTTCATGAACCATTTGCTGTATTTTTTGACTCCACTAGATGGTGCTCTCTGTTCAAAAAAGCACTCAAAGCATGGCCCAAAGCAAATCAAGAGCACCCTCTGGTGGGGTCAAAAAATACAGGCAATGGTTCATGAAGCTTCATTTCATCACTAGCTGTGACTTTGATTCCTCACCTCCAGTTCCTGTTTGTGTGGGTTTCCTCCTGCAGTGCAAGTATGTGGTTTGACATCTCTAAACTTCCCTTAGTTTGTGTTCTATAATGGACAGGCACCCATTGTGTTCCCTGCCCTATGCTACTTGGGATATGCAGGCTTTCCATAACCCTGTACTGAATAAGCAATAATGGCTGAAAATTGATTATACAGTGAAATAAACCTGATACAAGGCTCCAGAGCCTGGCAACGCTGAATATGGCAAGCAGGTACAGAAAATGGATGGATGGATGGATGGATGGATATTAATCATGTGCTATATTAAGTACACTTGCTGCTCATATGAATATGCATTTGTCCCTGAAACGTTTTTTATATAATTTCAGGAAATGCAATTTAACATTCAAGTGTGAAAAATAATGAAGGCATTTTGACAATCAGCCCAGTCAGAGCCAAGTCTCTTTTGCTTGGTCCCTGACTGTCTCTTTAGCTGCCATTTTTGGCCTTGGAAATGACACCAGTGTGTCCTCCTTGGACTTGGGGCTGCTGTCCAAACAACATGGAGCAGCTTCTGTATCATCTCTCTGTCTTTCCCTTCGAGAGCCGCGGCCAGGCTGGCCACGCCGATAGAACAGCGGGGTGGGTATTCTGGAGGGTTTTCTCTCTGGCCTGTTGTCCCGCCTGGGTCGAACCCTGGGTCGTAGCTTCAGCTTATAAATGGACGGCACCCTCTCTGGCCTCTTCAGCACCCTCCTCAGCTTAGAAGATGGGGTAATGGGTATTGAGGACTTTTGGGTGAAACCTCTGTATGGTGCCATGGTGCACACCTTAGGGGCGATGTTTGCACTAGGATTAGTTACACCAAAGTCTTGTCTTTTCTGTGTGGTCTGTGTGAGATCAGTGGACTCCACGCTGCATCCCATGGAGTTTTTGGTGCCTGGCTTAGAGACCTGACGGTTCCCTGCACTCAGCTCCAGGGTACGTGCTTGGATGTCGCTTGGGTACAGCAGAAATGACCCTGTTGCCAGGTCATCCATACCCACACTGCTGTTTTCATTAGAAATGGAGTCAGTGGCAGCTCTGTCTTCTACAGCAGGAGGGCTTTGACAAGACGGCTTAGATGGACATGGAACTGGATCATTTGTGCAAAATCTCTCTCCCGCTCTCCCCATGCCACCACCATCCTGGCCACCTTCTATGCTGCTGTCATCATCTGTGTGTGTGTTAAGCAACTTTAGGTTGGACAGAATCTCATGCTCCAAACTACGGTACAGACTAGCTTCCTGTTCCAGACTGATGGGTGGTGGCGTGAAGAAGTACCTCTTACTAATTACCCTGATGCCCTCTGCTCTGCCAAGTTCTGGGGGGGCAATAAGGGCACAATTATTGTTGAGGGACTCTCCATATCTGCCTGGGTAAATCAAAGGATTCTTTGCTGAGCTTTGCAATGCCTGGCTTCTTGACTGTCTGGCTCCTTCAGTTATGGGGCTGTTTACAAGAAGTCTATGACTGCCGTATGAGCTGGGTAGAGGATCCACCTGACCCACCTCTGCACCACTTTCGGCAGGTGTGAGGACACCGAGCAAGTGTTCGTCTGAGGCTTTGCCTCTCGACTGCTTAGTCGGGCTAAAGGTGCGAATGAAATTTGAAATCTGTAGAGGATGCCCAGCATCCTCCGTCAGGTGGACAGCTGTAGAGGGCTGCTTGTCACTTGGACGGCTGCCCCTGATGGGGACATAGCACCGCACAGGTGTGGACAAACCAGCCGAAATAGGTCCCCCCTTCCTGGACAGGCCAATTGGACTGGGATCCCTGCTTTCAGCCTCGACATTTTGCGTATTTGATGTACTGCCATGCCGTAACTTAGAGGCGAACTGGGATTTCGTCCAGGTTTCCGTGATCCGACCTGCTGGGCTGTGCTGTAGATGGAGGGTGAAGATTCCTGCAGTCTTCTGGAAGACCAGAGGCGTGCTAGGGCGCTGGCTCTCAGGCTGGGGGGCGGGAGAGGTCCGAATCGGTCGAGGAAGGCTACTAGCCAGGCGAGGAGAGGGAGACTGCCGGGTCAGTTCTCTGCCTGTCCTTGTGGAGGCGCTGTGTACACACTGTTTTTCGTCCTCGCGGGGCTGGTTTCTGCTGGGTGTGGGAGTGGCTGATCTTGCCCTCACTCTGAAATAACAAACACAACCTCATCCTACCACAGGGAAAAATTATTAGGCATCTTCGACATTGATTACATATGTATTACTCTATCATATATATTATGGAAATAGTACAAATAAATTGTGTGCAGGGGGCGGCGTAGTGGTGCAGTGGTTAGCATGGTGGTGCAGTGGTTAGCACTGTTGCCTCACACCTCTGGGACCCGGGTTCGAGTCTCC
>JAODJX010000040.1:9279594-9302042 GCA_026776945.1 Isichthys henryi | reverse complement strand
TTCTGTAAATCCTATAAACTTCATTTCACTTCTCAAATATCACTGTGTTTATCTGCTATATGATATATTTAACTGAAATTCCTGATCCAAACAACCAGTGATTCATAAAGGAAAAGCATGAAAATTATCAGGGGGGCCCAAACTTTTTCATATCACAGTATATGGTGGGACAGAACAATGTCTTCCTATTGCGTTCGATTTAACACGTTTCAACACATTTGGTGTTAGTATTATAAACATCATGATACAAACTCCAAAAACTCTTTTGGAATTTCCTTTGGGATCAATAAAATTCTGCTACTACTGTACTGTTTCAAGGAAACGTCGTTTCTCAGTACACTTTGTTGTCACCCACAATGTCATTGTAAGATGGGGCACACTATTAGTGACATGCATGTTAACGTCATTTAAAAAAAAAATACCGTTTCAACATTCCTGTTTAGGTTTAGGATGGGAGTGGAATTTGCATGTTTTCCTTGTGCTGTGTGCTGGGCTCCTCTTGCAGTCCTAAAACACGTGGTTTGAGTGAATTGGTGACTCTAAAATTCCTATCGTTGGACAGTATATCCTGGTGATACACTGGTCTCACATCTAGACCGTCCTTATAGTGTTCTTTGTGGTTACTGTGGCAGGCTCCCAGATTACCATACTGTAGTGGATAAACTGTTATGGAAGATACATGGACATATAATGGTTGTTATTTATTAATAAAACTCATCATATACTAGGAAGCAGCTTATCTTGGTAATGTATTAAAAACAAAATATTTTTTTATGCAGTATTTTAGATGTTAAGGTAGGAGATTATAAAAACCAGGGTATCTGTATCCCTGTTTTATCCAAACCACTCTCCAATACCATCGTGGTGTTGATTATTGTATTAATATAAACATACTTCATACATACTTCCACTAAAATAGCCTTAAACTTTTGTATTTGGAATGTTATATTTTAGTTTGATTTTAAATCAAGCAAAAATAACTTACATTTTCACAGGCTACCTTCTTTATAGTTTCTCCATTCAAAATGATCTGCATCAGAAAAAAGCACGTTTTAAAATGTTTTTTTTTGTTTAGTTTTAATTTAATGGGGCCCAAGATTATATTACTTTAGTCTTTAGATTATGGTAATATTCAGTTTTCCCACAACACGACTGCAAAAAAGAGGACAAAGTATGACATGAAGGAACTATAACACATTTGAATCTGTACAATTAGAATAATTTCAATTTATTTATTAGGGCCAACGTCTGATTTGCAATGAGGTTGTTTTTCAAAGTTTGTTTCATATAGTGTTCCTTAAGATGTAAACCTTTTATAATAATCACACATTCTGTTAGTCCAGTGTCTAAATTAATTGCATCATAAAATGCTGGCCACAACACTGTACATGACTTTCAGAGGGTTGAAAATTTCCTTTACTGAACAACTACTTATTGCTCAGCTTTCACAATTCATATTTTCAAAAACATTAACCTTCAAAATGCACGACTAGATTACGAGTTAATGCAATTTAACACTATTTCGAAAAAACTATTTCACTACAGTACACATTCCAATTTAACTTCACTAACCTTAAATCTTACTTAAGCAAAATTTTGATTATTTTTGATAGTTCAGGCACGTTAAATGGATTAGCAATTTAAAAGAAATATCATACATGTCATGTAGGATTATTAAATGCAATAACTGGATAAATATAATTTAAGAGTTATACTTTAACTACAAATAAATGAAACATATAAACCAGGTTAGGGGATCCACAAAATTAATCTCAATGTTAAAATGTCTTGAATGTATTTTTAAACCATCAATCTATGCCACACATAAAAATAAATTCAGATTTCTAATGCAGATTTGACTCATCTAAAGATATGTTGCAATACTAACTTTTGTATTATTTTAATTTTTTCTTGAACTTGATGAATGTGAAATTGTACTAGGAATAATATTGATAATTGTATCAGAATATTGCCCTTAACCCAAATAATATTTTACTGCTACTTTTGTTTCAACAAATAGAACATTGCAGCCTAATGCTTATGGTATTAACACCAAAAAAGAAGTTCTAAAGACCTTTGCATCATTGTCCACCTTTAACTTTAATTGAACTCATGCATAGAATTAGCACAGTGTACTAAAATATAATTAATATCCATGCATTGTTTGAAGTGCTTTTGTTTATGTCTATAGCTGATGCATTTGTTGAAAATGACACTGTACTTCTGTCTAGAAAAGTTTTAAAAGGAAAAATAAATTGTAGGATTTTGTATTTAGAATTATAGAAATATTTGTTCATATACTTTGCATATGTTTTAACATGTTTTATTCAGTGCATACACGGGATAAACAACCAGAGATCATTTGTGTATAAAAGCGATATATATTCATCATATGTCATGGCCATTTATTAAATATAATATTAACTAACAAACCCAAGAAGCAAGATAATCCTGAGAACTCAGAACAAAATCATAACAACATTATTATATAAACTAGGCATTAAACATCAACATTAAATATTAAAGCAATAATGTAGCAACATACATACATATTATTTTCAAAGCTACTAAATATTTAAACCAGTTGAAATGAGTTAAATTACTTCAAACGAGTCACTATTCTATTTAGCTGCAGCACCGGAACCCCCTTTTAATGAAAGTGGCATTTAATAGAGCTTAAAAAGGGAACTTATGTATTTCATAATTCTAAGCACAAAGATAAAATCTTACACTTGGTTATTTTGTATACCAATGTAATGGTAAATCCCGGAACTTCACAAAACAGTTGACTGATCAGTCCCTGCACTGGATTTGATTAACATTTTGGCAAAGTATTCATCTGACAGCTGTATATATTAACAGGGCTGCAACCTAAAACACAACTACATTAAGGATATTTCCAAAACTAGTAACAGAACATGTTTGTTGTCCTTGAGTAAATGTGAAATTTCACGTACTAAACGACGTCAATAATCACGCGTAAATAATACAGTGCTTTCTTGAGACTGAAAGCCATTACCTTATAACCGCCCTGAATACTAATTCTGATTTAAACCATAAAACTGTTCACGTGAAAGGAATCCTGTAGGGAATCTAGACAACGCAGATATAGGCAAGATTGCTACATTACAACACATCAATAAGCAAATCGATTTCACAGACGCCGACAGCCAGCGCCATGAAATATATTAACATAACTAAATTATTAAATCACACATTACACAAATTAATAAAGATGAATCCCGAAGTACGTAAAGTTCAGCAAACACTCCAGGTTTTTTAAACCAGCCTTCAGCATTGAAACAAATCCAACAGCCGCAGACTTTGAAACCGCCGTCCAATTACTGTTTGAAGACGAGTTCGTCCAATCAGCATTCAGAACGCCATTTTATGAGCTCTCTCTTTTACAACACCCACTTCCTAGACCGCTCTATCTCTCAAGTGGCCTATCTCCTGACACTATTCCTGACAGCTAGCCAATCACAGCAGCTGTTACATGAGGTACTAGCTTTATTTTTACGGGGCTGCCTAAGGAATGTAAACTATTCAACATGGAGACAGCAGTCAATAAGCTGGAGGCGATGGTAAGCGCAGTTTTATCTTAAAATAATCACCAAAATAGGAAGAATTGTTTAATCTCGTTATAACGAACACGTTTCGAAGAACCCCTGTTTTGTTGCCAATAGTTACTCGGGCAGCTGACCGAAAGAAAAGGGGTTTTACGAATTGTACAAAGGAGCAACATTTTCTTTTCTGTCTTTCCCATCACACGACTCGCAAGCCAAAGGGTGGGATTGGGGAGAATATAATGAAAACGGAAGTGAGACGATGGCCAGCATTTCGCGTATCGGTGATAGCTATAGCTCCCAAACTAGCGCCCCGATCCTGCCGAACGCGCTTCGGAATTGGGGCGAACGCGAGGGAAAGGGGCTGCGCGTGCGGGAGGCCGTGCCCGTCTCCCACGCGCACTCGCTCGTCGTGACCGTTAACATTTAAAAAAGTGAGTTTGTCCGCACTCGGCGCTGCGGGCGCCTTCATGTCGCATGGCGGCGCGCACTTTCACAACTACTCCCCGAATTTAGGTACGTGCGAGTATTTCATTAAGCTGCTTCCACCGACCAAGGCTCGTAGCCAGCCAGCCAGCCAGTTACCTGTTCAGGCAGATTCTGCCGAAATATAAACCTGGTTTCCAGCTCCTGTTTGTGTATAATGGGCAACGTCCCAAAGGTCTATGCAGGTGCAGTTTGTCATTTAATGTTTACCTTTCCTCCCTTTTTGTTTTTGCATAAACTTGCTTTAAAGGAAAGACACCACCGTGCATTCTGTCTGTCCACTGCCCCTTTTATGTTGTACTACTGATGACAAAGTAATGAAAGCAGTGCAATGTTAAAAGGGCATTGGCCAGGGATTGTTCCCAATTTGATTATGCCAAAAAGGACCGTACAACTGGGCAAAAAAGAGAAACAATAGACACCAGATGTGCTGTTTACAGCTGCTCTGACTTTATTGCACTACTGTATTAGACAGCTAGCAGTGCAATAGTATTGTCAAAGCGTCTGAAAGCAGCCAAGCACCAGTCAGAGGAGGCTGCACGAACCGGGAAAGGCTTTAATGTAAAAGGTGTAGATGTTTCCAAGTGTATGTGTGGCACAAGTAGACGATTTGTACTGAAGGTTTAATGTTTGACTGCTGCGACCAAGTTCAGAGTATTTCACGTAGTCTGCGGTAGTGCAAACACGTGAATGACGAGATCATTTGATTTACTGTATGCTACAGTCAATATGCAGGATTAATATCTGCAGTATAGCTCATTCAGCGTTACATATAAAGGGGAAGCTTCTCGGCAGTCTATCCTTTTGTCTAATGCGTACTTCTTTGCTTGTCCTAAGTCCTGAAACCCTATCAATATTGTCTCTGCTGTCCGCTGTTTTCAGAGTAGTGCAATATTGCTTATAGGGTGTCAGTGTTTGGGCAGAGCCCGATCTCAGACTACAGTGTGCAGATCTCAGCCTGAAAGTCGCCGCTCCCTGCCTCATACTTTTATTCACTTTGGGGGGGAAAAAAACGCCAAAAACAAATGTTCGAATTCTTAAGATATGCTGAGTTTACGTAAAATGTTTAACTTAACAAAAACCACAAGCATATTTGGTAGAACCTGAAAGAAATTTATGGACTAAAAACAGCTATATCATTATCTAAGTGCACGTGGTTTGATAGGATTTAAGCAAATTCAGTTTGTCATTGGTGTACCTGTGGTCTTTGTATAAAATGGAGAACTAAACAGTATTAACTAACATGAAGTTTGTTTTTTTAAAACCATGTTTATATGCATAATACAGAAAATAGTTGGTCATTTGAGCTCCCATAATATGTATACATTTCAGCAACACATAGCAATATGAAAATGCGAAGTGTGAAATGTAGTTGTGGAACTAAATTGCGTACAAAACGTGTGGGGCCCTGGATTTACTCTGTCCTGCATACAGCTGTTCTTCGCCTTTCCATGGCTGTTAAACACGCTCGCCTAGCACTGTGGCAGAGTAACGGGGCTTGCCGTTTGTTATGCACGGTTTCCTCTCAGTTCCAGAAAGCGGAGGCTGACCTGGAGTACGTGGAAAAACAGCTAAAGTTCGAGTTCATGTCCACCGTTCCGGGGAACGGGGAGGCGCAGGTAAGGCAAGTCGGGTGACAGGACCTCGTTAAAAGCCTCCGCTTCTACTGGCCATGCGGCCCACGCTGACCGATCCTCTTAGTGAAAATGAAGACCCTTTCCTTATTAAAACCCCCGGTTTGCCGTAGTACAAGCACAATATGTCACAGTGTGTTTAAAACCGACGATCAGAGTAGCACCCGATCATATTAAGGCACCACGGACTGCCCAACCTGTCACCAGCGGTATAAGAAGTATCAGCGCATGAGGAGACCGCAAACATGGCCGCGCTGTCTGCGGCAAATGCGATGGCCTGCGACGGCCCAACGCTTATGACAGTAATTAACAGGGCTGCCACCTTTTGTTAGCTGAGATTTTCAATTCGAGACAAGTCTGCACAAAGATGCACATGAATTTATATGTGTGTGAGTCTATTACCTTATAGTCTGTAAGCTTTGCAGAATTCAAAAGCGCTTTTGCTGTAGCTAATTTTAGGTTTATAATAGAATAATATAGATTTGCTGTAAGATTTCTTGCGTGAGCGCGAGTGTCTGAAAGCATGAGGGTCACGCCAGATGTGCGAGAGACGGCAATTCTGCATTAACTGTATAAAATCATACGCTGCCCAAAGGGTGCGGTTTTACAGGAACAGCGGGGTTAAAAGGGTAACATAAAAGTGTGTGTATACATTTTACAGAATTGAAAATGTATTTTTTTAATTGCACAATAATCAGAATTAAACGACATGGTACCGTACGGCCTACGTAGGGGACGGCCGCTGTACCACCACATCAGTATACATTACATTGTAATTTACCGTAAACGGATACGATAATCCGCAAAATGCAAAGCATTAATAAATGCCTTACGTATGACGTGATCCGTTGTCACGTAGCCTTCCCTTTTATTTCAAAGGGGGGGGGGATTTAACGTTGGCTGAAACTAAAGCATTGCTCAAAGCTACTAAATATACGGCATTCGTTCGTGACTTATAATTGGTTTTGCAAATGGCGCATTAGGGTGCATTTTGGAAACGTGTCAGTCTTCTGTGTTTCGGCTGCATCAGTTAATTCAGCAGACATGCAGGGCACTGAGGGCCGTGGGCTTGGGGGCTCATCGCCACCTACGCCCCCCCTTTGTCTATTAACAGTTAAACGCGTTATATTAATGGTGTAGCTATAAACGAGACCCACGGACTGGCCGTGTATCTCGGCTAATCGTGCAGCGAATCAGCCACGTTGGACATTTTCGCGGAATCTCCTACGTGACGTGAATATATAACACAGTGCCTTATATTCACTTACATAATAATCGGTGGGTGCATTTGATCACGTCGCAATTTACGTTTCGCCACCTTTAAAAGAAAATCACGGCCGCTTCCTGTTGCGTGCTGCCAGTAAACGCCGCCTATGTCGTACAGGAGACCCGCATAGTTCATGATGTGTGACCTTTCCTACAGGAAAACCCCGTGAAGCTGCTGGAGAATCTGTCTGCCATCAAGGCGCGACACAAGTCCCTGTGTGCGGAAATAGAGGAGATCGCAGCGGAGCAGAAGCAGTCTGTGGAGGCCATCAAGGTCCACCTAAATACCACGGTACAGCTGGTGCAAGAGCTGCAGCTCATCTCAGACTACCAGGTACATCCCTCACCTGCCTGCTTAACCACTTGCCTACATACAGGTGGTTATCTGCCATAAACATGAAAGGCAGAGTAAGAGGTTGTAGGAAGCCTGAAGAAGTGCTCTTTTATATTTTAGGTTCCCCCGCTTACAGACAAAGAGCGAGAGGCAGCCGAGTTTCTCTGCTTGCCTGATTCTCAGCTGACCACATCGGTAAGGTGAACGCAAATATGGCTTATAGGAAGCAATGTGTTTGAAAGAATTCTCATGCATTTGGTCTTTGATAATGTATAAAATGAAACACTGTAGTGCATTTAAGGTTAGCAAGGTTGTTGCTACAGATTGGTACTGATTCATGCAATAATGCCGCCTTTCTCAGCTCCTGATAGAACAGAGTTCAATTCCGGTCCTGGAGGGCCAGTACGCAACACAGATTGCAGATTTCCCTGCTCAAACAAGCCTACTAAAACCGGCAATTAGCTGGTGAACTGAATGTGTATTTGACGAGGAAAATCTACATACTGGCCCTCCTTGGCCTGTGATAGAGCATTTGTGCATGGATCTTAAATGTTAGGAGTCCTGCTGTTTTCACATATGGTCATTTAACTTATGTTTAGACCCCATCCACATCTGAGGTCCCAGCCGAAAAAGAGTCACAACGTAAGTAACAAAAGTCCTCATCATTGAATATTAATGAAGACGCGATAGAGCTATCTGGAGCTAGTAACTCTCATTTCACGTACCCAACACAGCTGTTGTTTGACATGACTTCAGAAAAAAACCTCTAACCTCTCCAATCATCTCTGCAGCCCCAAGCAAAGAGTTTGAGGAGCTAAGCGAAGCAGACTTGGAGGCTGTCCCGCGCAGCATGCGCTCGAACGTCAAGCTGGCTGACCTCAATGCCTTCTATAAGCAGCTGTTCGAACACTTCGTCACAAACAACAGGTTGGGAGAGTTTTGACGGAATGTGCTGTTGAAACGGCCGTTTGTTTTTATAACCGTCTTCAACAAGAGTTATAAATTTATAAGGAAAGCAAAATAGTGTTTTTGTAGTATTCCATGTTAAGCCTGGGAAATGGAGCATTCTTAGCCCTGTGTGTGTTTAGGTTTGGTAAAATAGTGATGCATTTACCTTACTAATATGAACTTCATTTCTCCCCAGTGGGCCTCTTAACTCCATGCAGATGAAGAAAATGAACATGAAGCTGAGCGATGCCAAGTTGAAAACATTAAAGCACCTCTCACTTATTGAAGTGGACAAGAAAGGATGTGTTCGCCTAGCAACGAGAGACTGAGGGGCTTGCGTGGGTCTGTTTAAAGACTGCCGGGATCAATGCGCGTTATGTACTGCACATTCCAGCAAAGGTGTCGTACAATCCTGAAGCATCTGTTTTCATGAAAGCTTTCAAATATACATGGTAAGTATTCCAAGCTGTTTAAATGAAAAACTGTTAAATTAATATTTTATTAATAAATGTTTAATATTTATGTTTACTGATAAGGACTACAGTGATTATTGCAGTACTACGCTTTACCTATGACATACATTTATTTCAACACCTTTAAAAGCATTTTAACCAAACACTGTATAACTACACGTCATGTTGTCACAACCAAACATACAATGTAAAAATCCCGTGTAATGTTTTCTCAGAGTTTGTGTATATCCACACTAAGTTAAAAAGGTTAAGTGGCTTAAAATAGGAAGAGCAATCGCTTACTTAAAAAACATGAACTAGCCTATGAACAACACTGAAAGAAACAATGGATGTTAAGGTGTTTATTTGGAAAAAAAGTTGTGTTGACATTTAAATGGAGAACAGCTCACGTCTCATTTAAATACAACAATATGAAGAGAAATTCTGCAAAGTCAGTGAGCAGTAAACTAAACAAAACTCTCAAACTACAAACACAGCATCACAAAAAAATCACAGTCCTCAAGTTGTGTCCAAAAGGATTCTTCAGACACCCAATGAAATGTACTGCTTATAAATATACGATGCTCCATTATGTTACAATGTAAAGTACAAGGAACTCAAGCTATAAGGGGCAACGGCACGATGTAAGAGCAAACAATTCAATAACAACAAAACTGCAATGAGAGAATAAAAATATTAACACCGATTTTAAGTCTAAACACAAACAAGGAGTGATGATAATACTGAAGGTGGTTGTTTTCTTGTACCCTGCTGGGAATGGGTTCATTTGAGCAGTGCTTGCTTTGGGCCAGTTTGACTTTTTGTGGGAATCTGACCCAGGACAGTCACTGCCAGTAAGTTACACCATATGGATTTCTTCTATTATTACAATGCACATGTCATTTTCAAGAAAATACTTTGGAAAAATTGGGATTAGTGTCTTTGCTGTGAATGGTTACAAATATAATGTCATGCCCTAAAGAACCATTCACAACAATCAAATCAAAGGGAAGGAAAGTGTCAGTGGGGCTGGTAAGGACCACTGAGGTCGTCTTCAGATCCCTCTGACCTCCAGCTTCTCTCCATGTTCATCTACTCAGCCTATCGAGGTGTAGATAAGTCAACGTTAAGGCAGGGCTCACATCTACACGACTGCTTGAGAGCACTGTAGGCACACGTTACCTTGCTCTTCTTCAACACATTTACATTCGTCATGGTGTGGATGCTGTTTACCCAGGACTTGTGGTCCCGGGTACTGAAGGTACAGTGCCTCTACCACTTCCCTGTTGGACTCAAATGCTGATAGTTCAGACACACACAACATGAGGCAAAACCTCAATGGATCAATGAGCTGTATGTGACTTCCATGGCCACATTCATATATTTTTTACAATAACCATTGTAAAAATCGGTGACATCTTAATATGACATCTTTCATCTTTACGTATTATGTCAAGTAGTGCGATTCCCACCAGGGGAAACAGTTAAGATGGAAGGACGGATAGATTGTAAATAAGATTCGTAAATTTATGTGGGCAAGTTCGACTTCACTAAAATGAAGGGAACTTCATTTTAAATAATTAATGAGTGTCATAGACTGTACAGAACATTATTTGTGAATCCCACCTCTGACGTTCCAAGCTCAACGTAACTAATGTTGCGGCACAATCTAGAGCACTGAGGTGGCATTTCCAGCAGCCTGTTCCAGCAGCATCTCGTCCAACGTCGAATGCACCCTGCGGAAGGGACGACTAAGCTTGCACCTTCACAGTTGATCTGTGAATTGTCCTCAGCCTTACTCGAGCCGTCCATTTGGTGGTAGCATGTTTTAGCTCATCTACGAGTGAATTTGGACACTACCGTTGGACTGTATCTTCCAGCAAACTGTGATCTTCTGTGGGGCACCATGTTCCCTGGCTGCTGGGTGCAGACACACTCTCCTTGAGGGTGGTGTGGGCAGCTGTAGAGTGATCACCTGAACAAATAAATAAATAAAAAATAATGTTAATGAGTTTTTTGTAGTTGTAGAACTACAGGTTCCAACATGCAGAGAATTTGCCTAATTTCTAGCTGGAGCAGAAAACTAACAAATATAGTGTGTCTATGCCAAAGTGCTACAATTAAGCTACATTCACCTTGTGATTTCCCTCTAATCAAATGTAAATCTGAAGGGTCAGAAGGATGTACGCTCCCCCAACTTACAGTAATTTGACTTATATAAATTTTATTATTGATTTAATAGGGCTTTTACCTTTTGTGTTACATTTTTTCAACACTTTGAGGAGGCATGAATTAATACCGGTTTTGATACAGAAAACTTTTACGCTGACATTTCCGCCAATCTTCACCAGAATGCACAAATATAAAAGGCAGACGTTATCAGAAATCAGTTGACCGGCTGTGTCATTTTTAATCACAAAATACTTACTTAAACAGATGAAAAATATAATTGAATTCAAAAACACAACCTTATGTTAACCCCCATACGGAGTAGCTATACTTTTTAATACTTAATGAACACTTGGATTTTGTTACACTCGGTAATTTGTAAATTGCGCTGAACTGAAGTGTGGGCTTTTTCCAGTCCACTTGATGGCGATTAGTTTTTTTGTATTTAAGCCTCTCCAGTGTCTCTTGGGCCACGCATTTGAGTCCATTATCGGGCTGAAGGGCTACAGCTTTTCGGTGGTGTCGTCTAATTCCCACTTCTTAGTGATCGACTTGGAGCTCTATTTGCTGAATATCCCAGGGTGATTTCGAAACCTTCTGGGTCTATACAAGTACGGATGGGCCCTACACACACTCACTATACAGAGACACGCGTATTTAACGTTTAAATGGGATAAATGACGTTTTGAAAAGGTAACATCCATGCAAACAGGAGGCTCAGATAAATGATCACCAAATTCCTGCTAATGCGGTTGAAATGTTTCTTGTTGTGTGACATATAGAGCTGCAAATGATTATTTTGAGAATTGATTAATCGTGATCGCGCGGTCAACTAATCGATTAGTTGGGCCAAAACACAGGATTTAAAGAAAAATGCAAATGCAGAACATTATGGTTTTAAATTGTACAAAAACTGTACAAAGAGTAAAGTCTGTATTTAAAGTGACAAAGAAACAAATTTGCTGTCTCCACCATATTTAGCTAATGATGGTATTTTTTGCCGTGGTACGCCGTATTTTGAAGGTATTTTCAAACGCAATGCTATTCTTCCATTTTTAAATATTTGCAATTAATTTCGCCAGACAAGGGCGAATTTTTAAATTTTGTCACCAACGTGCCAGAAAATGGTGAATTTTCTGCTAAGAGATACCATTGACATCTCGCACCTTCAGCAAGGTCCACTGAAGTGTCCAGCACCTTCTCGGGGGTGGAGCTCAAGCTGGGCAAGGTGGTATCACTGGAGGGAGACCTTTCCGGATCGCCCACCTTCACTTGGTCGTCATGCTCTGGGTCTGTCCCAAGCTCACCCTTATCTTGGCTCCCTCTCTCGCCCACATGGGATGAGATGGTGTCAGTCTGGGGGGGGGACTGCTGCATGCTGGGTATGTCACTCTGTAGCGAAAAAGGAGTTGCATCTATTTGAGTATTTCCAGTATTCCAGTGTGTGTGCCTGAACACTGGGGGCTAATCAGGTATTTTCATTCTGAACCGTAAAAGCCTGTGTTCATTGTTTTAGCCCAAACATGTCCTTAACGCTTTAAATCTCCATTTTCATAATAAGTGAATATATAAGTGATTGTAAATCATGCAGGAAAGTACAGCCACTGTGGAAGTGCTGGCAGTAGCGAAGGTGTCCATGCTGGGGGGGGCGGTCCAGGAGGTGGCGTTGAGTGGCCTCTCCAGGTGTGGAGGTGGGTCACCACGGCTGCCTGCCGCCCTGGATCTAGGGCTTTGCACTGTCCCAGAAACAAGCCCCAGTTAGCGACATTAGCATACGGGCGATCGTGCACAGGAACGATCTCATGTAACGTTACATATGGACTCAAATTATGATACTCTCGATTACACATGCCAGGGAACTTTCATCTATTATTCCCATGTAGTCATGACCCGTTTTCAGTAGATTCTTCCAAGTTCTAATCGGCGTGAGCGAGCAGCGTCTCTCCAGAGAGCCCTGACACACTAACTGTCCTTGGGCTCACATGCGTGAGACCCACCTGGGCTGCGGGGGGTGCTGTAGCAAAGCGAGTGGCGTCGGCTGACAGCAGGGGACCCCAGGGCCTGTCTTGCCTGCTCCTGCTGCTGCCCAGGTGAACACGTGATGCTGGACAACTCAGCCAAGTCTGAGAGACAGCTGCTGTGTGCAGAAAGGACACGGCGTCAGGTATTCAGGGAGCTTTTTCCTAGTGCATATACAAGTGGGTCTTACCCAGCAGCTGGAAAAGAACCAGGGCTGGCTGGGTAAGGCCTCGCTTCTGCTGATTCCTCCACTGCAAACCTTCGTCCTGGAGAAAAAAATCATACCACTATGAGGTGCTGTAACCCAGAGCATTTCACATTCAATGCAACAGGTCCGTTTTAACTGCACAGAAAAGGACCTCCGTGTTCCTTCACCTCTAAGCCCGGCCTCCTCTGTTGCTCCTCCCGCTCCAAGCTGACAAACCCCATCTGTGACCTCCAGGTCCAGCTCCAACCCGGGCGACTGAAACAGGAAGCAGTTTCTCCCTTATTATTTCTCCGTCAGCTTTTCTATATGGCAGTCTTACGTCTAACGGTCCCTACAGCGTTCCTGACCCAATGATCCAGACAGAACAAAACAAAGGTATGGTTCACAAATCCGTCAAAGTCAGCCAGCTCACACCTGCGAATGCCTTGGGTTTGGGGTGAGGAACACGCTGAAGGACTCCACTGGGGATCCAGTGCTCTCTGACTCGGATGAAGACTCCTCCTGGGAACACAGAGGGTCACATGATCCCTTGCCTTAATTACCTGGACATTCAGAGCTATACACAACATACACATACAGTCAGTGGCCAAAGGGCTTAATCCTGGGTGACGGAAATACAAAAAGGGACCAGCTTTGATCTGCATTAGCCATCTGTGTCCAGGAGGCCCAGACAACGTGAATTAGCTGGTAATCCTTTAGGTGGTCGGTATGGCTCACATCTCCCTCTCATCGTGCTTTTGACTGGATACTTACACAGTCATGGGTTAAACAGAGAGAATAAAAACTGATACCACTCTGCGCTACATTACTTGAGGAAGAGAGTAACATAGAGTGAAAAGAATAGCAAGGCTGACACGCATCGGAATCTGATTCAGATAGTCTTCTGTCCTCCAGAGGCGTCATGGGCATTGCTGGTTACAGCATTATTGTATTCCTTGAACAAGGAATACATGTGGTTTAGGGACCAGCTGGCAGACATTTTCAAGTTAGCACAGTAACTCAAAAAGTATTTAATGGAACTCTTTTCAAGCTTTGCACACATATTGTATAGGTGAAGCCATGGAACTGGCCAAACTTTGAGACCCAGGTTGCACCAAAATTGAAGAAGCGCCACACAGTGGTGGCAAATGAAAGGACAGCCGTATTTGCAGATCTTCTGAATCTGGTTCAATTGAGACAAGTCAAGAGTGTGTAAGGGAATCAGAGACTGCAGAGGTTGGGGGTTGTGGGAAGAGTAGGGATTAGATTGTGGGACAGGGTGATATCCATGGAATACATTGTTGTCCTTCTATCTAGTTATAAAATATGCAGTCAGGTATATTTTACCTGTGCAGCATCCAGTAGTGGGGTTTGAAACATTCCGGTGACAGCGAGAAGGTCTCTCTCCTCCTCACTCTCGCTCTGGAGGCCTGAGGAGAGCTGACACGCTCAGACACAAGGGAGCTGCACAACAGTCACTTTGCATTTCTCATACAGGAAGAGGGAGTGCTCCCTCACTCTTATAAAGATCACAATCAGCATAGAGTGAACATCATGACACACCTATGGGTCACTCTCACAAACCTGAGATAAAAAAAAAAACATCACAATGAAATGCAGGTATAACATTGCAATGATGCTCTGATTTAATGATTTTTGAAACTATTTTCCCCAAATAGGTATCCAAAATTCTAACTGCAGAAAACTAAATCAAATGTTTTTACATTTTTCAACTGGATTTAACAATAAACAATCAATTTGTATGATAAGATGCATGTTTTTTGCTCACTTTGCTGTCTTTAAGTCTATAAAAACAGTGATTAGATAAACAAACCTAAAGGTGAATATACACAGAGCATCTCAAAGATCTCAAAAGGTTGCCCACTGAGATGAAATATGCCCAGATAGAAATTTGTTGCCCATTCTCAACGGGAACGTGCCTACGCACTGACTGTTCCCAAACACAGTTTAGGGTTTGGATTACACCTCTTTTATCTTTTAGCGATTCACATTTAGTCGCTCCTCTGTGTCACCTGCAAAGCTCTTGAGGAGGGTCTCCGGGTCACTGCTGCCAAAGTTGTTCTCTGTCTCAGGTCTATGGGAGTCATGACTCCAGAGGAGCTCCTCTGTCCCCCTTCTCTCGCTGCTCCTGGGACCGGCCAAGCGTCCCCGCGTCATCCGGGCCACCGCTGCTGAGACCTCGGCTGGGCGCAAGATACATCTTTCGGCTGAGCCATTGATTAACGAACCTCACCTTCCAGTTAATGAATCACTTTACTCCCCATTATACTGAAAGCATTAGCCGAAGTCTTACAGTTCAGCTAAATCAAATGTAATTACTCAACAGCTGTTACGACTGCCTCTCCCTTTAGAAAGTGTCCTCCCTTAAATTTTTTGGGAAGCTGAAATGTTGACCCTTGATCTTCATTCGTGAAGTGATGACGACTCATTCTGCATTGAGAGGTAACAGAGTGATGAAGTGAGTGTTAAAAACATGGCCACTCCCTCACTCTTCCACTCGGCTTGGCCGCTGGACTCTCTGGGCCTCCTCAAATCCGTCGCTCCGGGAAACGCAGACTTCCTGCAGAGGAGCGAATCACAGCCCAGAAGAACTGTCCACAAACTGCAGCCACACGACAACACCTGCATCTTCTTCTCAATCAACAAATTGAATTCTTGCCAGTCAAAAATCCAAAAATGAAACAAATCACAAGTGAATCTAAATTCCTCTGCCTTCTTCCCCCGGTAATGCACACAGCCGCTCCCTCACCGCCTAGCTGACGCCTACAATGACCCAGACTCTGATTCCCCGTTTCCATCACAGAGTCCCGTCTCAGCCCTACCTGTCCTCACGTCCCCATGTCCCACCTCGCTGCAGACCGCCTCCTACCCTCTGACCTCCTCTCGTGTTCGCGCTCGCCTACAGAGCAAAGCGATGGCCATCAGCCATAGTGCTCTAACCAGCTTTCATTTATACAGGCCTTACGATTGCCGGGATCATGAGGCCAATCCTTCACTTCAATCAGACAAGGGTTCTGCGATCCCAGCACTGGAGGGTCAGTCTGCAACACAGTTAGCAAACATATCTTAATCAGCTAAGGTTTTGCAGGTGTGTTTGAGGAGGGAAATCTGTAAGCTGTATTGCAGACTGGCCCTCCAGAACAAAAACTGGGGAACCCTGAATCAGAAAATAATCCTTTTCTTCCTGTAGTCTTTGTCATTAAGGAAAGCCTCCTACCTGAAGTACTTCAGCATACACGTCCTCCTCCGCCGAAAAGTAACACGTGGGCTCCTCACTCCCACAGCTAGGATATTGCACCTTGTGGTCCCACTCGTCCTCTTCCAGGTCATCACAAAGTGGCGGGTGATAAGACAGGGGAGGCCCCACAGCCCTACCCAAAACACCCCCACCTCTGGTGACCTGGTCTGGACACGGGCCATCCACCTCATCAAACCCACGCACGTCCCACAAGCTGCTGGAAGTCCCACCTCCCTCAAGCATCTCCACGGCCAGCAGACTGGCCTCAGACTGCTGCATCAACGCCTGAGACACTTTCAGGTCCAGCACGATGGCTCCCATGTGCCTGGAGATCTGCTCCCTTTTTGCCGAGTCATCCACTGAACCAGCCTCCTCCAGGATGCCCGGATCCGGGTGACGGAAGGAGATGTGCTGCCCCTCCGCTGTCTCTCCCCTCAAGTCCATCCCAGGCAACTGGTTCTTCACTCCCCCTCCCTCCGTGTCCAGGAGATGGTCCATCTGCCAGAGCTGGTTTTGCATTTCTCTGTCCAGCAAGTTGTCGGCCAGCCCCGCCTGCAGCACTTTCTCCGATTCTTTGCTCGCTATAGGGCCAGAAAATAAAAATCCAGACCAAGATTTTGATTCAACCAACCAGTTGAGTATTAAGTCACAGTCACAGAGAACTCAACAGGTTGGCTGAAGCAAAGTCGTGGTCAGGACTTTTTATTTTCTGGCCCTCCTCTTACATTGACATTTGCATCTACACCACTGCAGACTGCATAACTACCACCCCTAGGGGTCCTCAGGAACCTGATAGCGGACGATTTCATTGTCTCAGTACCCACCTGTGTGGCGGTGAGGCCGGTGCTCTGCAAACTCCAGTCCCCGGCCCGGCAAACTCAGGCCTGTCGGTTCTGGATACAGGCCACTTCCCCTCCACGAGTTCCGGGACGGCTCCTAGGAGACACACACATCCAATCCTCCCTGACCAGCCCGATGAACATGTAGATCCGGTAGACACACCTAACAGGAACCGCGGTGCTGACGGAGCTCTGCTTGAAACCTGAGTATTTCTCATCAAGTGACAGCTCCTCCGTGCCTTCCAGCACTAATGCGTACAGGACATACGCGGCCTTACGGTACCCGGATGTCACGGCAGAGAAGGTAGCGAAGGTCTTGCAGGCTGTTGGTTCGATCCTGTGCCTGGACCTGCAGGCAGGTGCTAACCAGGCTGTAATAGGGCTGAGGCACAGCGGGGTGGACCGCCAGGGACTCGCCGGAATCCACCGCCTGCTGGATCCAGGAGGGGTCCACGGGACCCCACGGCACCGCATCTGTGATGGAATGGGACCCTGCGTCTAACTACGCAATACAGACTGGCAAAACACCTGGAAAGGTCACATAAGCTTTAGGAGTGACTCTAAGATTAAGAACACGGGATCCATTCGTAAGGACACAGCACCTGTGTAGAACTCCTGAATGAGAGCGCAGGCACTGTACAGGTCGGCCTTGCCAGTGCAGGACCTCAACCTGATGACCTCCGGAGCGGCCCAGTTGTACAGCTCAGGGGGGAGGGGTGGGTGTGTGCCGCCGTGAGAGCCACGCCCCTCGTCACTTCTCGGGACAGATGGAGGAGGGAATAGCATCGCTCATTTTGTCTATTTTCATGTGTAATTCTTGCATATTTTACTAAAACGCAAGAAAACAAACATACTCTAAAGATGACTAAAAGGCAGACAAATAAAATCACATACACAGCTGCCTGAGGAATAGGTCCAATGAGGGAATGTACACAGTTCTAGTAAACCCCACCAAACGGACCATAAACTGCCAAAAAGCCCCCCGTCTCCTCAGGTCTACCTGGGCACCATGAAGCTAAGCCCAGTGACTTTGGCCACCGTGGGGTGGATGATCTGCACGCTGTGGGAAGACAGGGCCCTCAGTACCAGCCCCCGGCCATGCAGGTACAGGAGAGCCTCGCATACGTGCAGCACCATGGTGAGCAGTGCCCCCGTCTGGAGCACAGGAACTTCGGCCCTCTGGAACGGAGTAAGGAGGTACAGGTGTGTGATCTCTGAGCCCCAGAATTCAGGTCCAGAAAGCACGAATCCAGGCCAAGGTTTTGGTCCAACCAACCAGCTGAGTACTCTGTCACTTTGGCTCTTTATATTTAACTGACTGGTGGGAATAAAACCCTGGTCTGGATTGGTATGTTATGGACCTGAACGATTCACCTCTGCTTTCACATACAGACATGATTACAGCTGTATACTACACAGTATACTTTATATATATTCTAGTTAGAATATATACAGCACTGTGCAAAAGTCTTAGAATGACAAAGTGTTTAAATATTAATGTAAAAATATGAGATCATGTCCGTCAAAGTGTGTTGGCTTATCCGTTTCAAACCCTCTCTCAAAGTCACCAAAGCTTTCGTGGTCACCATCCAATACACCCATGTATTTGCTGATTCATCCACTAGCACAACATGTTAATGCTAATGGATAATCAGTGCTCATTAAGTTATTTTACTAATTAAGCTGTTAATTAAGTGAGCTGGCGTTGAAATTTAACAAACAGACAGAACGAGGTGCCCCTGAGGAGAGGTTTGGGAACTGAAGCGGTGTTCATCTAGCCGTCCAACTAGATATCAGTAACTTTTTGGAGAATTAAAGATATTCTAATTTATTTTTTATTCTGTCACTGTTCATTTGTATATATTCCAGTGTTAAATTGTGTTTTTTTTTCTGAACAAATATATACTTACTATCCAGATAAACAGCTTTAAACATTATCTCTGATGGCCTAAGACTTACTTAACAGTTCCGTGTTTCTACATGTGTGAGAAACGTAGTTGATTAATGGCTGGTATCCTGGCAGGTTAGGAAATACACTAGAGTACTGAAAGTTATACACTTGAGAAAGTACTTAACCTGGATAAACTTTAGGTAAAAATAATACAAAAAAATAATGTAGATGGCTAAATTTGTAGCTTATGGGGTAAAAAAATCAGTAGCACAGTGTGTATATATATATATAACTCCAAAAATGGATTTGCGCATCCTGGTCTGGGGTGTGTTTTGGGGTGTGGCATGGTGTGCCTGATTTAGGGTGGGGTTTGGGGGCGGGGCTTGTGGCAGGGTTACCCTCTGGTGCAGGAGGCTGTGGAGGGACCCCACGTGTACCCTCTCGAACACCAGCCGGACACCAAGCAGGTCAGCGGACTGACTGACGGCCAGCAGCTGCAGAAGGTGCGGGTGGGACAGCCGGCTGCGAGGAAGTGAAGCCCCACGTTAAACCGTGAAAAGTCACAGAGGTGAGGGGTCACGCATATTGACACTAAGCACATGTTTGCACACAGGCTATCAAAACAACAACCAAAGCCGCTCACTTCTACAGTAAGGCTCTTCATTTAAAAAGGAGACATTTATCAGGTTTTATCTGAGGCAGGACATTGCATCGTATCAATTTCTGTTTGTTTAACGACATGTTTGATCTGTATCTACACTCCACCATGTCGTCATGACAAAAACAGCTTTAATTGACTTTAAAGTGACCCCCATGACATCAAATCAAAAGAACAAACACTGATTTTTACTTTTTTTTTTTTACTTTAAAAACCGTACATAAATTGGCAGCACATCTACGGAAGAGGCCCTCTCCCTTACCAGCAGTACGCCTGCTCTGCGATCAGCTGGTCCTGGCAGCCATCTTGACCGGCGCACTTCGACGGCAGGCGGGTCTTCAGCTCCTTCACCGTCACGCGGCAGCCTTTCCAGCTGGAGCTGAGAGCCGCAAATTAGGGAGGAGAAAGCAACCATCTTCCTTACGCCAAGCAGAAAATCCACAGAGGCAATTTTAGCCTGAAATCACAGTGCATTTTAAAAGCTTTTCATGTCGCAAGTAAGTCATAACCATACAAAAACGTGCTTTCTACTATGAATTCACTACGACTGAATCCACCATGTGAAGATGTCTTACAACGTCTGAGGATGTCTCTGTTACACTTTGGCTGGCATCTCTTACTTGATCATATTAATGAATGAGCCGCAGGTGTATGAGAAAGAAGGTTCATCCTCTGCCTGCCCAAGGTCGCTGTCGGAGATCAGGGGAATGCAGGCCAGCAGGCCTAGAAGCTTCTGTGGCTGGTCCAACCACAACTGCAACGGCCAAGGTCGGAAAGTGACCGACAGCCGACGTAACCCGACCTGTCTATCCGTGTCCGATAACCACTTATCTGCTCAAGAGCCCTGAAGAGTCTATTCTGGGAAACACGGATCATGATGCAGGACACAATGTTGGGTGAAGCGCTACTCTCTGAGCGCACACAGGAATATCCACAAATTCACCTGATCTGCATGTTTTTAGACGGCGGGGCGTATAACAGGTAACCTAGAGGAAACTCATGATACCTTAGGGAGACTTGGGGGGGACATTCAAACCTCCAGTCCTGGAAAAGTGTGCATCAGCGCTGCCTATCCACTAATCCATCCACATTCACCACTGCTCACTGTCTTGATGAATAACCTCTAACTCTTCACTGATTATACTACTAACATCGATTTCTTCATTCCCCCCACAAGCTAAAGGGGCGGAAACTCAGCTCTGCTTCAGCCGACCCTTTCACATACCTTCCCGAAGCCGTAACACTGGACAGCGTCGGAGGTGGTCGCCTTGGAGCTTGCGTGAAGGTCTGAACCGCTGTAATACAGATTAATAACCCAGAATGCCCCAAAATGAGCCTACGCAAGAAACAACTCCATAACAGAACGACTGTCTCATTAAAATATCACCTGTCTTGAAACGAATGCACTGTTTCACCTTGAAATAACCTATCATCTTACAGTCTCCCCTAATAAAACGGAAACTGCAGCATAAATAAATAACTCATAGTATTATGATAAATGCTGTCCATTTCTAAAAGGCCAATATAAACACCAGCCACCTACAAAGTCTCCCAAAAACCTTGTTTTTTCTGGCGCACTTAATGTCCTCGACAACCTTGTTGCTCATGCCTTAAAAAAAAAAACATATTTTTAGCTGGCCTGGATAAAAGGTACCTGATGACCACAGACAAAAAAAGGAAAAAAAAACAGCTGACCAATCAAAGAAGGGTATGCAAGTGGGGCCCCGCCCACACCTGGGTCTTAGGAGGTTCAGGAAAGAGGGGGAGCGCAGGAGAGACTTGCAGGAGTGGCAGCCCGTTGGCTGCGGGGCTTGGGGCTGGACCGGCTGCAAAAGGCTGTTCATGTGCGACACGCAGCTCCTCAGGAAGCTTAGCATCTGCACAGGGGCCAGGGGAGGGAACAAAGTTAACAGCAGCAGAAGGTAAGGTGCACATCTGGGTCCTATTCACTACGGCAGGGCAATTCAATTCACAGCCCTTAAGGGCCGAGTGCTGCTGATGTCCCAGCCTTCCTTTACCTGTGAGTCAGGTGGGAAGCCTCTGGCCAATCAGAATCAGTCATTATTAAACTACCTACCTGGCAGAATTGAAAACAAGGCCTGAATTAGGAATTCATAGCTAAATTTTAAGAGCCCAGTTTTAAGTCATATACAGATAACAGTCATTTGTCCTGCTTGTTATTTAATGTTCTGCTGGTCTTCCATTGGTTTTTTCAGCGGGTGGGTTTATGATAGCATTTTTGCACTTAAAAACTAAGCCACATTCCAAAGCATGTCTAAACTCGTCGATAAAGGAAACATCGCTTTCGTTCTTCATTTGCATCTGGCAGAAGAAAAGGGTTATTCTAGTGGCATAATTGTCAGTACAGGGCAAAACACAACTGAATGACAAGGAAAGATACAAATGAAATGGTTTTCTGTCACAGGTGTCACTAAAGTACTGTAATGCAGTGCTTTGTGTATAGCCACCTGCCATTTTATTTCAAAATTATTTTTTAATAAAGATGTTCATTGTAAAACAAGCTGATCAACACATCACTCTCAGGGGCTTCGCTATGGATTATCTGTTTATCTAATGTTTCACCAACTCCCCATTAACAACTTTCACCCTCCCCTAGGGCAGGGCGGTATATCAAATTTTTACTGTATATCCATCCATCCATCCATCCATCCATCCATCCATTTTCCAAACCGCTTATCCTACTGGGTTGTGGGGGGTCCGGAGCCTATCCCGGAAGCAA